>QVRM01001044.1:0-228804 GCA_003439945.1 Dermanyssus gallinae
CCGCCTACGATTACTTTTGCTCTATTCCTCTTACTACTGCTACTACTATGATTACTGATACTATGTTTTCTAATCGGCCTTGTTACTGGTGGCGTCGTTGTCGTCGTCGTCGTCGTCGTCTTCTCATCGCTCAAGACTGCTACGGCAGTTCAAGGCCGCCCGCCAATATGTCACCGATTCTCTCACCTAGATAACGGACGGAAAATACAGAGAACGATTCCTGGAACTGTTCTCGACTCGACCTGCCGGAGTCACCTGCTGGAGAGAGTCAACAGGGGCAAGAGAGTGGAGCTCCTCCTCCTGGAGGACGATAGAGACGACGAGTGCTATAGGTCGAATATAGCACTCCTCCTCCTCCACCTCCTACACTCTTCCTCCTGGCGACCTCCCGACACGTGTCGTACGTACATCGTAGATAACAGCAGCATACGGGCTGCTGGACGCGCCATGTGTGTGATGCCACCGCCGCCGCCCGATCTTTGTTCGTTTCGTTGCTACTGCTGCTGTTGGTGTTCACGCCGCGGTGCGTTGTTACTGAGTCAGAACTATTGCGGGGCTTACCAGTTCCTGTTAGAGTCACGCCGGTGGATTCAACCCGTTTGTGCTGACGTCGTG
This sequence comes from Dermanyssus gallinae, assembly GCA_003439945.1. Taxonomy (NCBI): domain Eukaryota; kingdom Metazoa; phylum Arthropoda; class Arachnida; order Mesostigmata; family Dermanyssidae; genus Dermanyssus; species Dermanyssus gallinae. The sequence goes on from QVRM01001044.1 coordinate 616, forward strand.
GCCGCTGTTGTTGTTGTTGTTGTTGTTGACTTTTGTCGTTGCCGTTGTTAGCTGCTGCTGTTGGTGTGTAGTTTAGCCCTAGCGTCGTAATTGGCGCTGTATCATGATTGCTGCTGTTGTTGTCATTGTTGTTGTTCTTGTTGTTGTTGTTTCTGTTGTTGTTGTCATTGTTGTTGTTGTCGTTGTTGTTGTTGTTGTTGTTGCTCTTGTTGTTGTCGTTGTTGTTGTTGCCTTCGTCGAAATTGTTCCCGCTTCTTAGTGGCTGTACGTTGTTTTTCAATCGATTTATTTTCTTGTACATGCGTTTTGGTTGGTATTTGTGCGTGTTTTTGTTTCGTTGTTTCTGTTGTTGTTGCTTCCGTTGCTGTGCTGCCATTTCTTTTTCTTACTTTTCTTCCAACTGATCTAAGCGGTCTTTATGTTTGTGGTCGGTGCGCGAAAAGGGTTTATAGAACAGCGGGACAGGTGGAGCATTTTACGACCTGTTGGTCGTCAAAGCGCCTTTTGGTCGAGCTAAAAACAGAATAATTGATCGACTCACTTTAAAGGGACATGACCCATCTCTGAGAGATCGTGTGGAGAGATGCGAGTATAGCTAGAGTGGCAGACGGATGCCCACCGAGTCCATTTTGAAACGAATAGGCGGACATGAATAAATAATTACCAACACAAATAATAGAACGGCCCAGCCTTTACACGCACGGTATATATTTATATATAGCTCATTTTCACTTCATGTTGGGCAAGTACAAACATACAATAGAATATAAACAATTATGAAGCCAGTCCTGCTAGTGACGAGGTGACAGCATGGCACTCACTACTATGATATCTTGCACAGAACCTGACACAATATTTACAAATGGTGAAGTAGTTTTGAGAAGTCAGTACTGCGGCCATCCCAACGAGGGGCAAAGAGGACGACTGCATTTTAGTGTGTTTGTGAGTCCCACACTACCATGGCTTTAACAACGATGACCGGTGTGTATCATGCATTTTACCACGTAATATTTCGTTCTCTCTCACTATATAATATATATATATATAATATATATATATATACTATATATAGGAAGCCAACGTGGCTAACACAGAAGCCATAGGTATGAATTCTATTGCTTCTTCTGTAGCAGTTCTCTAGGGCTCGTTCTGCTACTACTATGCTACTAACTATCGTTATGCTGCATGCGGTTTTTGATCTCGAGTCGTATAGAAGAATATCGATATGCTGCGTATAGCGGCCTCATTCTTAAGTTCACCACCACCGCCGTTCTTTACGCTGCTCTAAGTGTACATGATATAAGTGCGAGTAGCTCATTGTAACTCTAGACATTTTATTATTTCTTTGGATTAACGGCGAGGCTCACAATTTTTGTTTCTTTTTAAAGGACTAACTGGAAAATGCGGTACGCACACGCGGACACCACCACAAGGAGCTCGTCTGCAAGTGTGGGCCGGTAGTGTAGGGCTCCTACCCACCAAACGCCAGTCATGTCCCAATCCCTGCAACCAATCGAGAACTGCATAAGCATAACCTCAAACGATCGAAGGGGGAGAGTAATTTAGGAATTTCGCTATCCCGGGATTGCCCACGGGATGATGCCATGTAATAACGGCGAGGCTCATTATAACCTCTATCGAACGATCTCTAGTCAGAACCCTTGACAGGGGTCTTTGCTTCTGCTGATGTTCGTGACGCATGGGAATAATGCCATTTACTCCTATGGGTATGTGCGTTGCTAAATCAGCTTCTTTACCTCAAATAGTGATCCCGTTTAAAGAAATACACCTACTTTTTCGGCATATTCGTTGCGAACACACCAAACGACGATTTCCCTATTTGGCGCTGGCATTAGCTACCTAGAATCCCAAGTTTAATATTGCCTCACAGCGTGCCTCCATCTTCGCATCCGCGGGCAGCTTAAGTCTTACGTCCGTGTGTCCTGATACTACTGTGGGACGTTCCTGACTTACTTTTTGAACACATACCTCGTTAGTTTTTTTATAAGCTCAAACCGGGTGTCGGGGACCATGTTTTTGTGAGCATTAGATTAAAGTAATCTCAGTTTCTCCTTTAGCACTCGACTAAATTCAGTACATCCGCTACCATTTCGCAGAGGTAGGGCTTTGAATGGCTTGACAAATGTATTTATGCATGTCATCTTCGCCGCGTGTGTTCCGTAGCCCCTGCGTCCCCCCTGCAGGCGATATTGGTTATTCCTGACCTTACAGGTGGTTCTACTGGGGTACGCTGTGTGGGACGTTGGCTCTGTGCGTGTGGACGGGGGTTGCCGACAGGGGGCAGCGCTCCATTGGATTTCGGTGGCGACGGTCGTGGCCATAGGACATAGCCCATACCAACTCCTGCCGGACAAATTCGCGTTCCAGTATGCCTACACTTTATTGAGCGACCACCACATAGTGTTGCAGAAATCAGCGTGAGCGTTCGTTCACACGCGATCTCTCTGCTAGGTAGACATATTAGGCTGACACCTAGTTTTAAGTGCGTGCACACGCGAAGCAGTTTCACACTGCACCGGCTGCCTAGGCTGGTTGCTGTTCGTTCTGCTGCACACAGTTTGCACTGCAAGTCGAGACGTCCTTTGGCACTGATCACACTCCGCAATAATTACGTGGCCTTACGTGGCACGCTAGCACATCAGCATCATGCCGCTGCTCAATGCCAGCTTTGGTTGGAGTTACCGTTTGAGTACGTCGATAACACCTGGCCGACTGTTTAAGATCAGCTGTGTTATTCCGCCGGTCGGTCGAATGGGTGCTACCGGGATGTCACCCTGTTACGTTGCGCTGACCCTATATATATCGGGTGCTGTTTGATCTGTTGTTGTCGTCGCTGGCTGACGAAGTGGGCGAAAATCTTAGGACGTTGCGCCGATACTGGTGGCTCTGTCCGCACTTTGTTTGGTCTCCATTCTCCGCAGCTCTCTTCCGGCCATTAGTGGCGGGCCATTGGTGGCGGGCTGAGTGGCTGAGTAAGATTTGCGCAAGTTGCGCCGCTGTGAACTCGCGATAGTGGTTGCAGTACGTAGGGGCGGGGGTCTGGCTTATGACAGGCTGATCGGGGTGCCCGCGCTGATCTGGTTAGGTTCACTATGTATTCGTTTCGAGTCATAATAGCCCCGTTCTCACTGCTCACAACGATACTAAACGGGAGCTCACGTTTCACCGGTTTCGACCGACAAATCCTAACAAATATATCTTTTTTTTAAGATTTTCCGTAAGGCTATTGCCCGTGTACGGTTTTTCATGTCTATATATATATATATATATATATATAGTAAATTTCATTCATGCGGCAGTGTCAAAGATTCGGTTGTTATTTTTTTATGCATTTTCCACTACATTCGCACATTCAAATTTGTGTGGTAATGCCAAGAAATCTAGGGTTGTTTTTGTTTTATACGCGTTCCGTAAATGTAGATGAGTTATGGGCGCCAAATTTTGACAAAGGGTCGCGCGACGCAGACATGAACTTAGCTGGCAAAATTGCTCTCTCAAGCCAGCTAAGCCTCTTGTCCTTTATATATATATATATATATATATATATATAGTTCAAAGGATTCCCGTATTATTCTCACAATTACAGAAGTGTTTAAACAATTATCGGGACTCGTCGACAATACGTCAATATATATGCCTGTACAGTCACAGAAAAACAAGCCCGGGAAATACAGGTGCGCAGAAACCTGGATTTTTAAAAAATCAATCGAATCTATACGTTGTCGTGATGGAACATCTAGGAGTAGTTTTTCCATAATTCTAATCTCGTGCTGAACGACTTATTTGCTCTTCGCAAAAATTTGTCAAATGCAGATTGTCATAAAAAGTGAGAACGTCAAGTATTGCTTAAATTGTTTGAATTGCGGCTCATTTTTAAAGCGTTACTAAAAAAAATTACGCGTTTCCTTTCATATCATACTCGTAGATCTCTTGTGACAGCGCGTTTTCACAGACAGGAGTCCTCTTCGACTGCCAAAATGTTCTACTTAGGAATTTTATTTAGCAAGTGGCATGTTTTTGTTAAAGCTTTTATAAGTCAGTGATGAAAGATCTAGCGAAAATGAAAAGTGTGCGTCATTTAGCCTGGCTTGCATTTTTCATTCATAGCCTGCTGAAGACTACACACTTGTTGGCCCTCTATGGCATGAGGGCATTACACATTACAAATTATATATATATATATATATATATATATATATATATATCCACGTGTACATATTCCCACGCACTATCTGACTTGTAATTGTATAATACATCTTCAATTTGAGTTGTTTTTGTATGAACCGCGTATATATTGGTAGACTATTTTTGCTACTGTAGTTCCTAGTATTTTTGTTGTTGGTGCTGGTGGTGGCAACAGTGATATTCTTATTTGTTTTTGTTATTGCTGTTGCTGTTACTGTGTGTATTGTCTCTGTCCTGATCATATGCGCGGTCTGAATACCAGTGTGGCAAAAAGTGAAAAGGGTGACCAATTAATTGCAAATAATGTTGCGAGCCCTACAAGCGTAGCGCGTGGAGAACTCGTCATCTCTAAGCCGCTACAATGTATATATGTATGTATGTATGTATAATATTTCATATCCTGTCAGCTACTAGCTGAACAGAAACAGAATCGAAACAGATACATCATCTGTTTAACTCGAACCAATCACAGCAGGTGGACTGTACGACGTCGGACGACGACGAACATCCGCAGCAGCAAGAGCAGCATCAGTAGCAAAAGAAAGATGATCCGCCTGCCCTGGCAAACCCTTTGAGACTAGCCATTCGTTTGCAAGTCGTTCGAACAACACGAATGCGCGTATCGATCAAAGAGAATCAATCGTTCATTGAACACGAGGTTGGTTCTTTCTTATCTCTGACTCGATGATGACTCGGCATTCTGCCCCGAGCAACGTCGACTATCCGCTCGCATACGAGACACACGCATAGAGTAGAGCGGCTTCGGTCGATATTCTTTCCCGCGCTCCCTCTTTCTCCTCTCTCTCTCTCTCTCTCCCTTTCTCAGCCGCTCCTTTCCGGCTTCGTTTTGTTGCCTCTAGACCTTCCCGCATTCGGATATTTCCCTCTATATCAGGAGCTTTGCGAAATTCCTTACGGCAATGTGCAGTAGAAAACAACATATATATATATATATATATATATATATATATATATATATTGTTGATGTTTTACTATTATTGGTAGAGAAGAAACTCTACCTATATATATATATATATTTTTTTTTTTTTTTAATATTTTTCGTAAGGCAATTGCGCGTGTACGGTTGTTTCATGTCATGGTTAATTTTACTCCACTCCGGCATTTACCTTGTCTAAATTGGAAACCATGCAAACCAATTTAAGAATAGCCGATCTGGGTCTCGATCCCAGTCCTCCCGAATGCAAAGCAAAGACTTTGCCACTAAGCCATCTTGCTCGGTATATACATATATATATATATATATATTCATATTAACACCCAGGTTGGACAAATTATAAGCATATACAACAGACACAACTAGTGCTTCCTTCACTGAATCTTCTCTCATCTTCTAGCTAGTTCAGTGCTGCGGCGTGGTATCTGTCGCACTGGCCAGAGCACCTCGTGCACCTGCAACACTCCTGAGAATCGTGGAATTCTTTCGTGCCGCCGAACACGTGATGGAACCCGTGGGCTGCAAACGCCATAGTTAAATGTCTACTCGTATATCCGGCTGCTCTCCAGGCTGTGCAGTCAAAGTATTGACACCAAATATTGCTCCAAAGTTCACTGCTCTAGTTCAGTAAGTCAGCCTGTAATTGAGCTTGTTTTAAATTTTATTTCTAGTGAATACCAGCTGTACGCAATCTTGTTACTACGTGATTGGTAGAAATAAAATGTGTACAGTTGCAGTATGTATGTGCCGTTATTACGTAATGTTCATTATACAATACTTAAAAATTGTGACGATCCTAATGATTTTAGCGCCGATTATCCATTGACAGGGAAGCCGTTGTATTTTATTGGTGATTCACCGCCGATCATCAGATCTCTCAGTCATTTTGGCACGGGCTGATTGAGTCTAATGTTAAGCTGGTGGCGGTGGTGTCCTATCGCTAGCTATCTTATCGTTGTTGTTGTTTGTGTTGTTGTTGTTGTTGTTGTTGCTGTTGTTGTTTGTGTTGTTGTTGTTGTTGCTGTTGTTGTTTGTGTTGTTGTTGTTGCTGTTGTTGTTGTTGCTGTTGTTGTTGTTGCTGTTGTTGTTGCCGTAGCCTGAGTAGCAGTAATATTGACGACCGCCGAAGCCACAGCAGCAGCAGCCGCGCTGTACGAAGTTCGCTCACAAAACCGGACAGCCACAATCAGCAACCGCAGTAGAACCAGCGGATATAGCACCACAAAATTGATTTGCCGCTTCTCCCTTTCTCGCTCTCTCTCTCTGTCTTCCCCTTTGCACTCTCTCTCTCCATCTCTCTCGCGCGCGCGTGTGTATGCTTCTTTCGGCGTGTCTACCCTCGCCATCAGGCTCCTCGAGTCGGAGCTGTGTCGTTGTTAACATTTGGCATGAAGCCCAGAAAATCATGTGGACGACGCAATATACCACCGATTGAAATTAAACTTGTCAATCGCTTAAAAGTGACTGAAAAGTAAAGGCAAGCAACCGTGGAAATACCAGATATATATATATATATATATATATATATATATATATATAACACTTGGCGCTAAATAGGTCGCTATTAATAAAATTAATATTAAATAACTTGATTTAATTTATAGCTAATTGAATAACAAACATCAATACACATAATTATATATTAGAACATTTATATATATATATATATATATATATATATATATATTAACTCGATTTTATTAAAGATGCAAGTGAAGCGACAAATGTCTCCCGAGAACGTATATATATATATATTTTCAAGTGTAAACGTTAGCATTTTGCTCGAGCCATAAAGTATATATGCCCTTGCCATGAAACATATAAGATATGTGTTTTGTATTTGTTTGTTTTGTTGCAGCATTAGGCCAACAATAGCAGCATTTCAATATAGAAGAGACATTCAGTCAGTACTTGCGCTGCATTGCGGCTGAACCGACACAATTTTATCCGATTTGCGGCATATTTTTGCTTTCACCTGCAGTTAGATGTTCTCCGTTGATTGATTCTTTCTATATCTGAAATTCGCTACGCAATTGTGCATTATCTGTGGTAATGTCGTGGTATCGATTCTGTTGGCACACAGCTGCAATTTTCGCTGCTTTACAGTCTTTGTTTACCCAATATATATGCTTAGTAACGACAATATCAAAATGCAATAACAACAAAGGGGTCGCTGCCGTGAAGTGGTTTTGTCCTGCGTAAACCATCAAATGTAGTGTTTGTATGTAATGTACGATAATATATGAAAGAAGAATATATTCTCAGTTTTACTACTTCACGTCTTTCCGCAAGGGCGAGAGAGGGAGTTCTAGACACAGAGAAAAGATCGCTTCAAACATTAGGCGACTACGCAATACGTCTTTTCTATCTGAGCACGAACTTTTCTTACGCTCGCCATATTTGTAAGCTCTAATATATCAATGAGTGCTAATAAAAGGTATATATTTGCAAGACATGTAAAACATAGCTATTTTAAAATAGACTATACCACACTCATGAAGTTTCTGCATCCTTAATTATAAATAAAAACATTTGGGAATTACGCATATACGTAATTATATATATATATATATATATATATATATCATGTGCTTTAGTACATGATAGTACACACTCTTGCGCTCGTCGACGAATCGAGGTGCTTAGATTTTTTAATACTCTACGCAGCTACTGCGTTAAGGTTTAGCGAGGTCAAGCGAGTTTTATATGAACACCTCGAGTGTGGGGTATCATGTACTGAGCAAGTTTTCCCTAACTACTTCACCAGATTGTATACAGCCGCGCGGAAAACTTGCAAACACTGCGTTACGGAACAACCACTTTTAAAGTATAGCTCAATGAGCTCCACCTTCTAAGATATATCGATGGTGAATATGGTGTGGAACTCCAATATTTACAAGCATCTTGCCGTCTACGCAGGCAAAATTTGTTTTACATGTGAACACATTTAGGGTTAGTTTTAAAGTTCGGGGTCAATAACTATGATAATATATATATATATATATATATATATATATATATATATATATATATATATATATATATGAGTGGATCTGCCTGCATATGTGTCAGTTGCATCACAGGTTTTTTTAAAACTGATTTAAGTTCCTAGTCCAAAGCCTCTTTAGCTAGAGCACTTCTGGAGTTCCATCCGACTATACTTGTCGTAGCTTAAATTAGCTTCTCGGAAGTAAAAACAACTAAAACCAGGTGCGTATATATATACCCTTAATTGTTACAATTGTTTAAAGTGTGTAATTGGAAATTTTAAACTCAATGAGGAATTACTGAATTTAAGTATATTTGCTGTCCGGCGAAGACGGTTTCATAAAAAATATACACATTTTTCGAAAAAACAAATAAGCAATTAGACGTCATGCTAAATTTTAAAAGATGTATTTAACTTCCAATACGTTCTCCATTTTCACTTACCGCCGTCCCTGGCATGAATAAAGCCAGTAGTAGTTGAAGAAGTCCATACAGCTGCGGATACGAATCGAACTTTACCTCCTTGAACTTTCCGTTTCGTTAAGACACTCTGTTATGCTGGCGTTAACTAACTCGAGAAACAGCTTGCGGCTACAACAACAGCAACTTTGTTACTGAATATAATGATGATAATTACAACGATTGTACCCGCATCTTGGGCAGTTTGTCGGCTTCAGCAAGTAGCTCGGTCGCAGCTATGACGATTTATATTTTATGCCTGCCGAAATACTAGTGTTACCGTTAGAATTAGGGTTAACGGTCGGATCACCTCATTATGGGTATGTGTAGCGCAGGAGCAAGCTGCAACATTGTGACTCCCATCGTCAGAGATATTGACCATCGGTGTAACATCACCCCATCTTGTCTAAACAAGTTTAGCTGGGCTCAATAGATTCTTGTGAATTGGGACAATTTACAAGTCGATCGGCCTTATTTAATCAAAATTATGGCCCAATTTTGGATTTGCTTTATTCAATCCAAATTATGGTTTGCTACGTGGCAAGGCCATGTAGCAGATGACTTTGTATTGAAGTCACGAAGTCAGGGCCAACCTTAGAGTTGCTAGACATCACATTTCAATTCGAGCAAAGCATGCATCTAACATTTAACGGTAGAATGGACCCAATAGTAAACATTTGAAAGCGTAGCAACGGGAAACGAAGAAAAAGTATTTACATTTTTATAGAAATAGGTATCTCAATCGTGGTAACGCGTAGAAAAAACTCTAAATAGAAAAGGCTGAGGCTGGTGTGTACCAGCCTCAGCCGTGCGCAGATACTTTGGATTCAACGACTTTAAAGTTTCAAGGACTCTTGTAGAAATCGGGGGTCGTGCGATCACTTTCATGTGGCAATGCAGTTAAAAAAATATTAGGGTAACTAGTAAAGTATTTTAACAACAACCGCAAGCTGTACAGGCAGATTACTTCTAATATTTGCAAGTAAAGTAGCGAGCAAGGTGGCTTAGTGGCAAAGCCTTTGCCTTGCACTCGGGAGGACTGGGTTCGAACCCCAGACCGGCTACTCTTAAATTGGTTTGCATGGTTTCCAATTTAAACAAGGTAAATGCCGGAGTGGAGTAAACTTAGCCATGACATGAAACATCCGTACACGGGCAATTGCCTTACGGGAAATCTATAAAAAAAGAAAAAAAGCTTATTAAGTAATATTTTGGTTGGTCTTTCTTTCGATCGAGTCCGAGGTCACACAGATGCAGAGGATTGAGTCTCTCCGTTGCACATTTGTATTTATGCAGTCCGTCTTATGAAGCAGTCCCATCAACATACAAATAAACTGATTTCTAAATTATGTTTCACATTTTATGGACTAGAGGTGAAGTGGCACGGGTACACGTGTATGATGAATTATGCCTGTGAGAATATCGGGCTCGAACTCTCGTAAATGAGATCACATACACACAATCTTAGCACATACAACATAACATTTGGCAAACGCGTACGCAAAGTAGCGGAAAACAGATCAAATGTATATGCAAACATAAACCTGGTCTATATCATACGACCATTCGTGAAGCACGTGAGTAGTTCCATGAGAATAATCTTGTGAGCAACTAATTTGTATTGAGTACATCACTAAAAAAAAGACGGACTTGCAAGGCTTCAGAAGACTTCCAGAGTAAAATCGCAGAGAGACCCGGCACGTCGACTCGAACCGAACGAGAACGAAGATTACTCGCCCCATTAGACAATTATTGGTCTTGTTGTCTACAAAAATGTGTGGCAAAAACCCGAGTTGCGGAAATTTTGTCTACTTATGAGCTCCAATTCGTGCCAATGTTTTCCAAATCTTCGCTACAGCTACTGGTGCTCCTACGGCGGCTGGAATGTTCAATGCGCAATGTCCAAAGCCTATGATTGGCATTTGCACCTTTTTTACGTGTTATTTTTTTACGGCGATGCTGTGATTATTTTTTAATCGACCAACGGGTTTTAGCGCTTTTAGTGTTGATAAGCTCATATCGGCAAGCCGATCGTCGCGACAACTCGAAAAATAATTGGAAAGAAATAAAAAATAACATAAGACCATGACTGACCTTAGCAATCGTTTAAGTACTACGATGGCCAAATATCGTTAGCTCGCTAACAAGCAATACCATGTCGACTGCCGTAGTTGTGCCACTAACTAAACAAACTTGAGATTTTCCTTTGCTGTCTGCTGACCATCTGCCAATATGTGCAAGCGCTTGCCACAAAGGCTTGATTGATTAGCACGCGTTACTCGACTCGTATACGTGACCAAGCGTGTCTGAAAGTGTGCCACCGATTTCCACCGGACGTGCCTAGTTGCCGGACCTACACCACCGCCGGTTCACCGAGGGTCTGCCCCGTAGAGGCCGCCGCCGCACCCAACCGTTGGTTAACTGAAGACTGTGGTGTACTTATACTTTTTTTTTTCGGGTTGACTCTCAGCCAGCAATGATGAACGTCCACGGAATTGCTTTCGCCTTGTTGCCTTGTAAGACGGACCTCCGAAATGCAACAACGTGCAACGGCGAGATTGCAATGTAGCGAGTACTTCTGGTAAGTGTTTTCATGCATTATGAGCGATGATGCCAAGCGCGATTATCCCACGGTGTCAACTATGATGCAACGAGTAAATGAATAATATCTCTCTCTCTGACGAGATACATATATATATATATATATAATAAAAAAAAATTATATATATATATGTATATCGTAGAAGATATGTGCAAGATATACCGGCCGGAGGCGTCGCCCGCCCTGCGACACAACTGCGTCATCGCCGTAGTCGTCGTCGCCGTCATCGCCGCAGTTTCGACGGGCAACAAAATGCGTCGTTGGAAAAAGAGTTCATTTCAAGCGTTGGTGCGCTGGTGGTGGTGGTGGTGGCTGCGGTTGCGCGAAGAGCAGGCCGTCCAGACAGACGGACAGAGAGACAGCATGGCATAGCATTTCGCCGCTACTACCGCAACCGCTACGGTTGCGGTAGCAACGATGAGCGCCGAACGTGCAGAGACGAACTGCGGTGAATTGGGGGAATCGCCAGAGGCCGAGGGAAAAAGGGGTAGGGGGCGGAGGAGGGGGGGCGAAATACTGGTTTTAAACTGGCTGCGACTAGTCTGGTCGTTAACAGTAGACTGAGAAAGTGAAATGTCTGATGGCAATGATGAAAAACAAGTAGGAAAAAAATAATAAGACGACCACGAATAAAATGAAACAGGGGGGGGGGTTGAGCAGTGAATAAGAGAGTGTGGAAGAAACGGTAGAGCGGGGAAAAAGGTAGGGGTAGAAGAGAGAAGAAAAGCGTATATATATATGAGAGAGGGAAGTAAATAATGAAAACGAGTCAATAAGAGAACAATAGGGAATGAGCAAAATTACGAAAGTACGGACGGCGCGGACGAACCGAACCAAACAAAGCCAACTAGCGGCTCTACTGCGGTGGATCTATGAATGGATCTGTCTGACAGCCCATCGCCGTTAGGTCGATCGATTGACTGACTGATTTATTTATTTTTTCTATATGGGAGGCTTGGAAAATGCATAATGCACGGTCGGTGTTGGCAATCAACAACACCTAGTGTGGGACTCTCACCCACTAAAAACCCCAGTCCTCCCCACCCCCCAAGGTTCGGAATTGTGTCAGACAATACTTCGAAACCATGAAAGGGGAGTCCCGTGCTCTACCGGCTCATGGTCCCCGAACCCGGGGAGATGCGTCGAGATCTTTCACCTGAGGGCTGGATTGCGTTGGCCCCTTGCGGGGCACCCTCGTTTCGACTGGTCGATGGGAAAGTGGCAGTGGTAGAGGCACTGGCTTGTGGCCGGTATTTTCTACCTAGGGGTGTCGTGTTCGTGTGTGTGTGAACTCCAGAATTGCACTCTGCAGAAATACCTCAGAGGGCCTGAAAATACATATTTTTCACACTTTTGCCTATACACAGCATTCGAAGCTACTTTGGTTGCGCAGGTTCCAAATACCAACGAGTGCCACTAAATATTTGGCTATTTTTTTGAAACTTCTCCATATCCCTGTTTGGATAGTTGCATGAAGTATGGAAGCTTTCCCCCGACAAATCCTCGTGATGTTGCAGAATGGAGCTAGACGCGAAGTGCAACATCAGCTTTTCGAGTCGTTATCTTCCTTGAATTTGAATCTTTACCTTTGCGTTGCATATATACGTCATACATATACTACATAACGAGTAATAGTGCTACCATCACTAAACCTACCAACAGTTGCGGTCCCACTGTCGCCGTCACCATTGTCACCGCTATCGCCTTTACTCCTACAGCTGCTACTACTAGAAAAAGGACTACTGATACAAGTACTACTACTAATACAAATATGGCTGTACTACGCGAGAGTTTCATCCGTTATTTCATTCGTTTCTTCGTGCTATCCGAAGGAAAGGTAGAAGGGTAAGGAAAAGGTGAAAGATAAGGAATGGAGAAAGAAAATAAAGAGATGGAATGAAACAGGGTAAATAAAGAAACAGGAGGGAAGAATAATGGGTAAATTAAAGGACGGTAAAGAAAAGGAGGAAATACAACAAAGGTAATGAAAATGAAGGGATAAAAATAAACAAGGGTTAAGAAATGAAGTGGAGGGAAAGGAAAAGGGTAATAGAAGAAGCGATAAAGAGAAAAATATGGAAGAACAATTAAACAGGGTTAAGAAAATGAGGGAAAGGAAGTAGCAAACGGTAATACAGCCAAGGGCAGAAAAGAGCAAAGGGTTAAAAAAAAGCGCGGAGGGAAAGCAAATAAGGATTAAGAAATGGAGATGACTGGAAGAAAAAATGCTAAATAAAAGGAAGAGCGAGAAGGAACAAAGTTAAATAATAGAAGGGCAAGAAAGCAACAATGATAAATAGTAGGAGGGAAAGGAATGAACAAAGGTAAATAATAGGACGGGAATGAAAGAAAAAGAAAACGAGAGAAGCATGATTGTGTGTGTGAGAGAGAGAGAGAGAGAGCGAAGAAGGGGAGAGCGAATGGGGAAGGAGGAGATAAAAGCGGGGCGGAAGGGATCGATGTCGTCATCGTCTGTTGGTCCGTCACCAATTGTCTTCGGTCTGTCTGGTCGTTGCTGTTGCTTTGTTAATGCTGCTGTGCTGCCAGGCAGGTAGTCGCGGCTGTCATCGAACATTGACCCAGCCGATTGGCGCTGCGCCGCGCGTTGCTGATGATACCGGCACGCCTAGCCACGCTCCATATAGCTAGTTTCTCGAATGGTCTCGAAATATCGACGCTCCCTTCGTCGATTTCGGCCTTCTACCTCTGGCGTTGGCGCTTCTACGTCTGCAGACCAGCCATTTGTTCATGAGCCTGCTCTTCAAAAGCATCCAACCTCTCCTACGAAATCAGCATGATCGCTGCTGACTCTACTCCTTCTACACGTAGTATTTCAACTGTAAGTGATTCTGCTAGTTCTTCTGCGCCTGCCACTGCGTTCACGTGATTTTTGAGACAGAAATAAGTAAGGAGTTAGAGAGAGAGAGAGATACATAAAGGTTGCTACATTGCACATTCTACTCCTTCCACACGTAGTATTTCAACTGTAAGTGATTCTGCTAGTTCTTCTGCGCCTGCCACTGCGTTCACGTGATTTTTGAGACAGAGAGAAGTAAGGAGTTAGAGAGAGAGAGATACATAAAGGTTGCTACATTGCAAATTAGTGGCGGCAAAATGTCTTCACAACTACACACACACACCTATGAACATCTGGCTGCCTGGCACGAAAGAGCGCTGAAAAATTCAATGACAGTGCACGTAATCAAACGCACTCAGCTCTGTATGTATGGGCATGCCTGTAACTGGGCATCATTGAATGAACGAGGGTGGCATTTAACGAACGCTGTTCGTGTCCCAACCGAATTGGACTGCTCATCTATTGACTCAGCTGTTGATCAATCTATTATCCAACGACCCTAGCTGAATAATACGAATAATAGTATGCTGGGCATTAGCGGGCAAACACGCAAATGCATTTTAATGACGAAATGTTTTGTCTCGTTAATTTATTCACTGTGTATCGTCTGCTAAGCACCAATGCGGAGGCTGTCGTGTTCATGATGTATGAGTAATTAGTAAAACGGCCAACTAATTAAACACATTTTCTGGTTCTTCTGCCCTTTTTACTAGCTGTATCAAGTGCTGTGTCTATATATATATATATATATATATATATATATAACCAATTTGGTATAATAAAATATCATGGTTAAATAGTTGTTAGCGCAATATCAAGGGCCGACCAGCTGGCTAAGGCCTTTTGAAGCTCGACAAAGTGTTTAATTTTGATACTTGTCTTTGACACTTGTTGTTTGAAATGCAGGACATTTATGCAAATGACACATGCATAAATGTGTCCTTCATAAATGTCCTGCATACATCCTCATCATAAATGTTTTTCCTGCAAGGCTTAAGTGGTTGTAGGGTTTGTTGACATAACCTTTTATCTTCAAAAAACTCCCTAAGAAAGAAGTTCAAGAACGCTAAATCGCACGACCTAGATGACCAATTCTGGTCTCCCAAACGTGATATTGCATGACCGGGGAATATTTCGTGTAATAAGGCGATTACATTATGTGATATGTGGCACTGTCCTGTTGGAAGCACATGCTTGTAAGGTCTTGAGTATAATAAAAATAAGGTTGTATAGTAGCGTTGGGCCGATCCATTTATAATAATGGCACACTGCCTACCATGGAATTATCAATGGGTTTGACCGCTAAGATACAGCAGCGAAAGGGAGCCAAAATAGGGCCGCGTTTGTTGGTAAATGTGTATATATACATATGTATATCGTTCTTAGATATAGTAGACGAATCGCGGTACGCGTAATTACCATAGTGACTGTTGTCTTCTAGTAAAGTTTTCTAGTAATTTTCATGACAGAAATGTTTAAGTCTATACTTAGTTACCACTGTCAGCGCAGTCAAAAGTTTGATCTTCTACGTTGCGGATAAGCTAACTTTCTCACAGCATAGCGTGTATGTTACCTAGTAATCAACTTTATCTGAGCCTCGTTTTAATTTTAGATTCATGATGGAATCGAGCATTTCCCCAACTGCATCTTGGCATGGTTATAATTTATGGAGACGTAGTTTTTTTTCCATAAGTTGCTAAATGCGGACATGCTTTCAAGCAGGTATCCGCTACTTGAGATCAAGCTCATATGAGGCAGGCCGTATGCTTAGGTTCAGCTATCGTCTTCGTAAAAGCTTACTTTGGCTAAATACTACAGGTATTTCGCCAACTACTACTACTACTACTACTACTTTTTTTTTAGTTAAATAGATACTACAACCAGTTTTCATCGGAACTACTTTCGTTTTACTTCGCTGAAAATTGAGGTTCTTCTATGCGCTCCGTTTATAATTGTTCCCTTCTATGTAATGTTAGATTTCGGCCGCCGTTCTATCTCTTTGTCGCTTCATCTTTTCAGCTCGTTGTTTTCCAGTTCGTTTTTTTTCTTCTTATTATATCTGCCACCAATCGAATGCCCTGCTGCCATTAGAATTCTGGAAAGTTCTGTCGTATGTTTTCGAATGCTGAGCACCGGAGGATTATATGAGTCCCGTTATCATTCTCGCCCACTACTACAGCTGCTACTATTTTGCTCTGTACTGTAAGTACTAAGGCTGTGAATGCAATACCGGATCATGGTAAGAACGGTAATTTAATTTGTTGCACTCAAATCCGCTCGTCATGCATATGCATAAGCCGTCTGTTTTCGCGGGTTAATCAATTTGTAGGCAGGGTAGCAAACAAACAGATCGAATTTCATCGGGATTTGAATGCTAACAATAATTGTAATACTCTTTTATATATATATATATATATATATATATATATATATATATATATATATATATATATATATATAACGTTCTTGAAGCCTTTTATTTGCTTAAATATTAGAGGTAACAATTGTCTCTTTATGAACGTGTACACCGGTTATTTAAAAGTGAAAATGTCTCATATCCTCCAGGTTCGGGCGTGTCCAGTCTAGCAGAGTTCCGCGCACAGAGGCGGCGTTACCCCGCTGAATGTCCAGCGATAGTCTCTGGTGCAGCTCTAGTGTCCCCTGTCGAACGGTTGAGCGCCTTGCCGACACGTTGAATGAGTTTGTGCGTCTTCGGGCCGGGTCCCCCCAGTGTCTCGAATGCCAGCGGGCGAAAATCGTGGGGGTAGGTAATACTGGCATACTTTCTGCACTTATTCGCCTCCGCCAACATAGATGCGTGACCAGCATGTTCCGCTCCCGCACTGACCATTGAAGGGGCTAATGAGTCAGTAACGGTTGCATCCCATACCAGCATGCGACCCACCTCAAAGGACGTTAGTGTTAATCCGTCCGGTTTTCCATCATCCCTGCAGAGGCCAGGAGGCGGAAAAACGAGAGCTGTCCCCAGGCGTAGCCCCGCACTAATCCGAACAGTGTCGTCATCTAGTAGAGTGCCTAAGTGAACACTGGGGAGAGTCTGTAACCAGGCCCCGGCACTTTTTGCAGAGACCGCCCGTAGCCTGGCTTGTCAGTCGTAGTGGGGGCTTGCTCAAGTAGATGCACAAATGTCTTCTCCTGAAGTGGGGTCGACCAGCTTTTCTGGGAAAGGGTGTCCGTGGGTATGGCACCGCACAGAGACGCCAAGCTCTCGACTAAGGCTGCCAAAGTGTGATCGTAGACTCTTGCCTGTGTCGTCCAGTAACCGTTTGGCTTTTCCCGATGCCTGGGACATAGATGAGACGATGGCAGGCCCAGCCAACGCTACAGCATCAGGCATTCCCAGTCCACCTAATAATATGGGAAGCAGAGCCTGCAAGCCTGCATTGGGTGAAAGGCGTATGTTCAGGAGCACCTCCAGTGTTTTCAAGGTCCACTCGTTGAATTCTCGAAGGTTCTCGGTCAAGTCGAAACAATTGGCCCCTCTAAACAGGTGCGTTATCCGGGCCGCCGAAAAGCATGATCTTAGTAGGAATATTCCGCGATGAGATCCCAGCGATGGAAGGCGGCTGGCGGCAACTTCAAGCTTCTCTCTCCACGCGTCTAAAGCCCCAGGTGATCCCTCTTGGCAGAGGGGAACCCCGAAGAGCTCAATGTCGCTCTTTTGGACGACCTTGCAACCGGGAAGGAGATGGAATAGCTCCGATATATCCGGCAAGATCATATCATCGGGCCCCGTGACGTAGACCTCGCATTTCGCGGGATTTAGGGATAGACCACTCACCCTCTCGAAGTCCCGGACTCTGCAAATATCACCGATTACTGTAGCTAGCTCACCTCCAAGCACAC
This sequence comes from Dermanyssus gallinae, assembly GCA_003439945.1. Lineage (NCBI taxonomy): Eukaryota > Metazoa > Arthropoda > Arachnida > Mesostigmata > Dermanyssidae > Dermanyssus > Dermanyssus gallinae. The sequence goes on from QVRM01001044.1 coordinate 18,550, forward strand.
CGTTCTTATCATTAAGAGGACACTGTAGGGAGTCTATCAAGTCTTTTACGCACAAACAGAACAAAGGCGGACCTAAAGGGTCTCCTTGTTGAAGGCCGGACTGCGAAGATATAGTGGCGTGCGGCAAGACCAAATGCGACGGTTGGGCGTACGCCGCATGTACCTGGTGAAACATTTGCGGAGCGTAGCATTTCACCACGTTTAGCAAGTGGTCTCTTATGACGCTGTTAAAGGCATTTCTAAAATCTAATTTAACGAGAACGGTTGGGCCACTGCGGGAGTTTATAAAGGCGCGGGAGGTGTAAATTCCGATCTCCGTACCGCCAGTAGTTGCAAAGCTCAGCTGATGAGAACCAATTGTTGATAATATTTCAGCTTTGTTGGCAGCGCACCCAATTTTTGAAGCCAACCTTCGGAGTGTAGACGAGCATACTATCGGGCGGAGAGAGCCGTCTTTCTTATTGAGAGCAAATAGTCGTGCCTCAAATATAATAGGTTGAAGGGCTACAGGGGGAGACCCCCGGAGAATGTCTACAACCTTTGCCAGTGCATCTGCTAGCCTGTCAGCGACGGACCCTAAGACCGCGGACAACAGGTCCTGAGGAAGTCGAGGCCTAAGGAAGTCAAGACCAGCTGCAGAGCTCCTGGGGAAGGATCTCACAGCCAAACGCACTTCGTCGCTGAAGGTAGTAGATGGCAGTATAATCGGAGGACGAGATGGCAAGCAAAATCCCGAGGGGGCCTGTGGATGTTTGTCTCGAAGAGACTCAAGGCTTTCGGACTGAGATATAAATGTGTCCGTGGAGCCAATAGGCCTGGCGGCGCCACAGACATCTCCTTCGGAGAGCTTGACTATGGTGCGTCTACAGATCTCGTCCTCAAGGTCCCTTCTGGTATTTGTCCTAGTTTCATGATGTTCGACGTTCTCAATCCTTAAACCCTGCACAAAGTCACGAAGGGACTAGCCTTGCATGTCGCATGGCATTCTGAATGTGTCCGATAAGTTCCTCCGAGGTGGCTGATACGCTAGTGGTTGGCGTTACTTCTATGCCTCTGACGCCGGGGTGTCTGGCGGACATGTGTCTAGAAAGTCCTCTTCTTGTGTATCTGTTGTTGCACACAGGGCAAGCGACCCTGTTAGGGTCCTCTCCAGAATCATCCGAAACGTTTTGTGGCATCGCTAAGTTGATGGTAGTAGTCTTCTATTATAGAGAAAAGTTCTTTAGCTTATCGACGATGGCAGCAAAGCTAATAACGGCTTTAGTGCTTCGGCAATCGTCGTAAGTGTGGCTGCTAGGTCAGGACTTATACTCTGGAGTACTTTTGCTGGGTCAGACAAGGTGGTTCCGATACTGCCTGGTGGCGTCGCCTTCTTAACTTTGTGCTTCCGAACCCTCCGTGTCAAAGGACGCGGTCGGGTAACCGAGCTTACTCTACTATATCTAGTAGGCTTGCGTCGAGGAAGGCGCCGAGGTCTGGGCAAAAGAACGTGTGGAGCGCTCCCGTCCTGGGTCGATGAGATTCCCCGCAAGACTGCAGCGTACGAAGGTCTGTCATCCGTGACGCCCCGTGTAGAGTCTCCCACAGGAACCGGAACCGGGCACTGGGCTTCTTCTGTGATGACTGCTGAGGGATTAACCGTCTGCACCTGCCGAAGAGTCCTAGCTTCCATGATAATTCGGTTCTTCTCACGAAGGTAGGCTAAACGTGGACAAGAGGGGGAACCAGCCGCGTGAGACCCGTTGCAGTTGACACACCTCGAGGGATTGGCACATTCCGCTGCCAGGTGGTCTGACTTGCCACACTTTTTGCAAGCCCTTCGCAGAGTGCATCTATCAGCAAAATGGCCCGCTCTTTGACAGTTAAAGCACAGCTTTGGCTGGTCTGGTTCAAGTATCACCGGATGGACCTTGAAACCTAGAAACACTGACGCTGGTAGGTTGACGGTCAAATGTAAGAATCACCCTACTAAGCGGTATTTTACCCGCCTGCGTTGAGTGGTAGAGGCGTCGTACGGCGGTAACCCCAGCACTACTTAATTCATCTCGTATCTCGCCTTCGGTAAAAGCCACGTTTTCGCCTTGGATCCTTGCTCTGAAACTCGTCAAGGCGGGGCAAACAGCCGATACGGAATCTTTACCAAGAACTGTCAGTTGCAACAGACTTTTGGCGGCTTCCACACTGCTAACCCACACAAGAATTCCGCCGTTCCCCTTTGAGATCTTGCTTCCCGGTGAGATGGCGTATATCTCTTTGAAGAGACGCAGCATCGAGCCTTCCGCAAAGTCACTGGATTTTGAACCGTCTGGGCAGCTCTTGCGGATAATAACCTTGAAGGTATTAATAGACCCCGATGAGATATCGCTTTTAAGTTTCCCTAATTGACGCTGCTTGCGGGAAATTGCATTCTTCACCCTGCGTGAGATCACCACAGAAAAGCCATCTTCAGGGTGAGTCTCCGGCTGTTCATCGTTGCTGGCTTCGGTGAGCGAACACTTTCTCCGTTTGGTGCCAGAGGCAGTATTGCTTCTAGGAGGAGCGTCTGGCGTGACTGGTAACCCCGCGACACCCGAAGGCAGTTCACCACCATTTTTTGAAGCCTCCATCGTCGCGCTGGAGCTAGAGTCATCCACACGCCCAGCGACAGTTGGCTCGCTACATGACACGGTGTTACCGACCACACCTGAATTACACCGGAACCTGGATATATCTAGGCTATCCGGGGGTTTCCTTCGATTAGCCTCACCCGACATCGCAGCACGACTGCCGATAATAAAAACAAAAGAAAAAAAAAATATGTATATATAAGAAAATAAAAAAATCACGTCCCGACTTGGGTATCGAACTCTGTCCCGTTGAGTGATAGTCGGTGGCACTGCCGTAATGCCGTATATTGTAATCATCTTTATTATTGTCATCCTCTTATGGCGGCGTGATGATGTCAGCGACCATGCTGCCGCTCTAAGCGCCACTGATATAAAAGTAAGAAAATTGTAATTGTGTTTCCCGTGTAATTGATAGGAGACACGGGGGTCTTATTTATTGATTTATATATTCTCCGCCGGAAGATAAAACCTCTGCCCAACGATTTACAAGGTTTTTGATTCCAAAATAATCTTCAAAATTTCCAAAAAATCCAAAATATTCTTCCAGTCCAGAACGCACGTGTTCGATAGAAGTGAAATATTTACCACTTACAATTGTTTGCATCGATCTGAATAGGTGGTAATCAGATAGTGCTAAGTCGGGGGAATACGGTGGATGTTCTAAAAGTTCCCATTTTAGCTGGGAAATTTTCGAAAGGGTCTCCCTACTCACGTGGGGCCTTGCGTTGTCTTGATGGAACAGGACACCCTTCCTTGAAATTAGTGCAGGGTACGACTGCTTTAATTTTTCGTGAACCTTTTCCAGTTGTTGACAGTACACGGCCGCATTTATCGTCTGGTTACGCGGTAAAAGTTCACAGTGCACTATTCCGCCCACATTCCACCAAATACACAATAAAACCTTTTTTTTCCTTTCGAAACTTCTCAAACCACTGTTGGCGCATTCTGTCTGTACAACAGGCATCTCCAAACGATTTTAACAACTTCTTGTGAGCCTCCGTTGCACTCAGTCCATTTTTAAACTCATGAAGTAGAATCGCCCGAATTTGGCATTTTTTTACCTCCATTTTGAAGCACTTTTACGAACAAACGGCTAAACAGATTTCAAAATGGTTGAGACCACTGGTTTTTTCACATGAAAACAACAAAAAGTGAGCCAATGATCTATGCCTAGGCGCCGGGGCGGGCGCTGTGAAAGCCGCGCAAGCGCCAATCCGAAAAGACTTTTTTGTAGACCCTATAGATTTCTGGCTGCGGGAGGTGTTCAATCGGCGGTTTACTCATCGTTGGCTGGGCATCGTAATTCTATTAGACATTTGTTACAAGGCATTTGCTTATCGCAGTATCAATTACTGTTTTTGCTGCTGTTGTTGTTGGTGCTGCACTAATTTCTATTCTGTTGTTATTGCTGCTGTCGCTGTTGTTGTTGCTACCGCCGTAAACCGTGACCGTCCTTGTATGCAGGCAGTGGGTTCTATGTGTAAAGTTTATTGTTCTTTATGGTACGGCTGCTCTTTTGAACATATTTTATTTATATATCTTATACCTTTTTCGTATTAATCTAAAAACTCCTCTTATTAGGTTAAGTTGTTTTCCAAGTTTCTTTTTGCAACTTGCATTTTGAAGATTCGTTGACTTTTTTGTTTGACTTGTTTCAGCAATAACAACATCCCCGACGGCGGCTACCCTCTGGTTTATGTTGTTATTGCTGCTACCGTCGGCGTTGCCGTCATTTGCAATGCAGTCGGTGTCTTCGTATATGGTGGTTTTGTGGATTGTTGACTTTTATATAGATCTCGTGCATCCTCGGAAGGGGGAGGGGGGGGGGGTATATATGACGCGCTCGTACTCGCGTGTCTCTAGCGCGATCTGTTCTCAGTACTCACTTGTTTCTGCGGCTTTGAACAAGGGCCATTGTTGTCGTTGGTCGTGTTGTTACTGTTGTTGTTGTTGCTGATGCTGTCGTTAATGTCGCCACTTTCGTCGCCTATACTCTAGCCGTTATTTCACTGCTTGGCCAGTCGCTAAAACATAGCATGCGTTCAACAATAAAGTACCCCTCTCGATCCCTCTCTGGCTCCCCTCCCATTCTATTTATATATATATCCCTCTATTGTATATATATATATATATATATATATATATATATATATATATTTATTTATATATTTTTTCTTCCTTTTTCGCCCTGAAGTTCTATCAAAGTGTCAACGTAGCAGTGGCGGCAATAGCAGCAGCAACACTCGGAGAGCTTCATCTTCGGCGTCGTCTCAATCGGACGCTGGTGGTGGTGATCGTGAAGATGGTGCCCCTCCGGCTGGGACAGAACGTTGTCTTCTTCGTTCTCGTGTACCATCTATTTTTTGCTTAGTGGTTACGTGAGGCTTCTTCACTCATGGTACTCTTAATTCACACCGTTGCTACAGCAGCCGTCGTTTGCCGCTATTTGGCGCTGTCTGTTTATCCGGCCGCGATTAGTGCTGTTGTTGTGCTGTTGTTGTAGTTGTTGTTCGTACTGCTCGCGGTGGCTTGGCAGGCCGACTTGACTCCGATGATGAGGCCTGTTTGCAGGTCGGGATGAAGGTGGCGATGGGAGAGCATAGGAGTAATGACTGTCCTACACTCAATAGTAATAATATCTACACTCAATAGTAATAATACACAGTACCACAGAAAAAAAGCACGCGGTAGAACGCGGCCGTGTAGGACATGACCATCATCATTAGTTGCTCCATACCGCCTGCTTGTCGTAACAAAGGTATAGTCGTAGCTAAAAAACTAACACGGATTAACCAACCCGTATGCTACTTCGTAGCGCTGGCACCTTGCTGCACAAAGACGAAAGACAAGCAGACGACCGAATGCAGGAGATACACACAAACAACAACAATATGCACAAACACCAAACAGCAGCAACAACAGCAACAGCAAAAGCAACAACACTAGTCAACAGCAATAATTGACAACCATAAATAGCAATTAAAAACAACAATAAACAACAAGCAACACCTTATAACGACAATAAGCACTGACCAACAAACGATAGCACTCAACAACCACAGCAACAACAATCCCGTCCAGTGACAACAAACCACAAACAACAGCAATTGTAACAGCAACCAAAATAAACAAGCAACTTCAATAAAACAACAACAACAACAACAACGACAATCACCAACGAAAAGGGCAATAATACCAGCGGCAACCAGGTCGCAGAGCATTGGCACGAAGACGACTTTTTCTGTTGCGTTTGGTATGGGATATTTTGGGAATGCGTGATACACATGTGTCACTGACGACTACTCAGGTCCTCACCAGACAGGGTGATTCTAGGGTCTTAACTATTCCGAATTGGAAACCATTTCCTCATCCCCACTCTACAAGTACTGCCAGGACCGAAACCCAGGACACGCATGAGCACACAGTGCTGTGGTGTCCGGCATCCAGGCCTTCCAGCGTGCGCGATTACCTAGGGCTAACGACGGCGCATAAAGCTTACCATTAAGTTACGTGACGACTGAACCAGTATTGCTCGTAGTAATAGAAACATCGCCATGCCAAAAAGAAAAACAAAACACGTTTCCCGTGACAAGGTCCCGCGAGGCATCCTGACCGAGTGAGGTCGGAACTTAGTTGGGGCTATCGTCGCAGCCGCAAGTGGAGCTGCATGAAAAACCGCCGTGGAAACCTCGATTGCGGCGTAGGCCGTTAGTAGCATATTGCTAGAACTATACTTTGGTAGCGGTTTTATACGCAATAAAAAACGCGCCCAGAGTCTGAAGCCATTAGTCTCCTCTGTTTAAGGGCACATCTGCATCAAACAACTGTTAATGCTTCGTTATCTTCGAATGGTGCACTACTTCTCTCGCCGAAAGCGTGAAGAAGATAGAGTATTATGAAGAAACATCTTGAACTGTATCTACTACTCAATCTGAGTGAAATAAATATAATTGAATTGAATAATGAATGTTACAATAATTGATGTTGTTGTTACTGTTTCTGCTGTCGTTGTGTGGTCACTGTTGACAAAAGGCGGCCTTATATTTTTCCAAACTTGAATTTGTCAAACATTTATCGGTGATTTGCTGGAATGTCTTGCACCATGTGCGCAAAGGGCTGCGGTTGTTCATTGCCGCTGTTGGCCTTTTTGTTTGCTGTATATCTATCGTAATTGATATCAGTTGAAATGAAAAGGTCGTCTTTTCCTCTCCGCCACTACCTCAAACGCTGTGGTTCAAAAGCAAATCCAATTTTTCACAGCTTGTGGGAGTCCGTATTGACCAGCTGTAAAACAAGATGTGCGGCGAAACCCATGTAGGTCGATACGTAGCTCTTCCTGGCTGAGAGCAAGTAACGGTACATTTGTTGAGGAGTTGTTTTCCAAACGCCTTGCATTGTAGCGCGTTTTTGGTTTGCTATTGTTCGAGTTGTTGTCGTATCCGTTCGCTTATTTGGTTTATCGCATTCGTGTTCACAGATTAATGCGTTTGCTTACAGCTATGCAAGAAATCTACAAAAGAGAATGTGTAATACCTGGACTTCGCGTGCGAGTTCCCAAAGCGACTGCTGCCTTTTTTGGCGCCTGTCATCAAGCGATTACGATAATTATCCTTCTCTGCATTAGTACTGGTTTCCAGCGATTGCAGCGATTGTCCATTGTTATCATCGTTGGACAATGCACATAGTCCGGGCATACCTTCAAATAGCCTTCGTCTTAAACTCTTGCTCGCTCGCTCCATCCTCCGCCCCCCCCCCCCCCGCGCAATCTCTGTCTCTCCCTCCTTACACCGTTCTACAAATCTTTTTTCGAAACTAGGTCTTCTGCTCCCCCAAAATCCTCCCTGTGTTGATCCTGGCTGGTGGTCATTAACTGGTAAAGCCCTACGCTAAAGTTGAATATAGTTCCTGTATTCCCCCGGCAGGCTTTCAACGACGACGTACACATCGTCATACGAAACAGTTCGACACAAACACGTCACACAGCTACAATCGGGATCTGATACGCTCTGAGCCGCCAGCCGTTTCCGTCCGTTTCACATTCATCGGCGCACGGAACGGCTCACGCCGAACTAGTTGTTAATAAACGAATTTTATAACATGTCCAGCATACCAGCAAAACGACAGCTTAACTAAGTAACGTGTGTCTCTCAGCCCATTGTCGTCGCCTTTCCCTCTGTCCTTTTGTAGTATACTATATCAATGCTACTACTGTTTCATTGTCATTGTGCAGTCCTGCAGCTTTCTTACTGCTCTGGAACTAATTGCCGCTTTCGCTCTCTGCCATTTGTTGCCTCAAATACGTTTACGTCTTCTCTTATTCTCGAATATTCCGTTCGCAGTTTCGGTCGTTGATATTTAAAGCCACACTGGCAGTTTGTGGCGAAAGCTTCTCGCGATGAGGTTGTCATCTTGTGGTTGCGTCTAGTGCCGCAGTCTTTGCACACCAATCGGTAGACAGTTTTGCATGGACTCGTCGTCTCAAAGTAGTTGTAGCAGTAGTAGTAGTAGTAGTAGTAAGTAGTTGTAGTAGTCGTGTGACAAACCGCGACTCTAGCCTTGCCTGCCATTAGCTGCGTTAGATGATCAAATGAATGACCTTTGTTTAAGTGCATAGAGTGAGACCGACCGTGTATACCCTATCATCTCCACGCATAGCTATACATGTACATAGTATGTTCCTATTGCCTACATATGCATGAGTGTACTCGTATATGTGGCCGTGTATGTGTGTGTGTGTGTGTGCAGCTGTGAGCTTCCGCAGTGCTTAAGACGCGAGTCTGTTCACGCGAACGTGCTTTAAACGAGCCACTGCACTGATTGCAACAGCAGAAAGAGCATGAATCGTAAATAGGTGGTTTCTGAGCCCATGTTTTTGGCGCGCAATTACGAGGTACTTCACACAAACACACATATGTCGTTGGTGCGACGTGGTGCTTCAACTGATTCCAGTGACAACGATTACGGTGGCCGTCGTCATATCAACGCCAAGCGTCAGGTATAGCCGTACACTGCGCAGAACCGGTCAGCAAGCAAACGTGCTAGCGTTCTGGAGTCGCGTGCCGTGACTCCAGTACGCGAAATGACGCAGCAGAATGCGTGCAGTAAGTTTGCTCACTGCCGCGCTTATTCTCTGTTGGGCTGCCACGATGTCGGCCACTAGACCTCAGCAAACGACAGCCGAACCTAAGAAAGATAAGGAAAAGGATAAAGTGGCCAAGGAGCTCATCAAGCTCATGAAGTTGGCCATGCTGCTATACATACTTAAGCCGCGCTACGGCTTGGCCCCTTCGTACAGCGACTACGACTCAGACAAAGGCGGCGGCAGCAGCAGCAGCAACAGCAGACGAAGAAAACGAAAAAAGAAGCATCGAAGTAAGAAGACTAAGGTGATCTCGGTGTCGCCGTTGTCCTTGCAGCGTCCTGTCCTGGTCTACCTCAACGGGGCTTCATTTCGTGGCCAGGGTAGCCTTTGTGGCGGAAGTGCCTTCGGTGGGTTCAGTGGTTACACGCCATACCCGCCAATATGGTCCGGTTGAGTAAACAGCCACCCTTCGCACAGCTTCAACGAAGTCTATCACAGGGGTCGCCGGCGGCAGCTGCGGCGGCGGCTGCGGCGGCGGGAATGAATGACTTGAGTACGAAGTGACTACTACTGCACAGGCATCTTCGTCTACGATGGCCAGCGTCTGGGACATCGTTGGCATAGTGCGTCAAGTGGGCTGTCTGCTGCTATTGCTGTTCTTTCACCCGCGGCCCCAAAGAGGACCGCGGCTTATTTTACCGGACACAGAGTAAAACCGGGACATAAAGGGCCCCCACTGGCGGATTCTCGAATGCTGCTCTAAAGGCGTTGGTGACACGCATGTGCTTATCAACGTAGTAGATCGACCCATCACCCCCGCCCCTAGTTCGGGCAAAGTCCTAGTCTCATGTATTATTCACAGATAATGATTGACCTTATAGGCATAACTTTTACGGCTCCGGGACACTTAAAGAACAAGGCTGCTTGTAGCAGACAGGAACCGGCGTCTTCAGTTATCGAGTAATTGTTTGGACTTACTAAAATTCGTATGCACGGAAATACAGCTTAAGCCAAAAACTGCTTAGACCTTTCCTAAATGCGCATGTGTAGAAGAACTACTGCTCCTCTGTTCTCATTCGGCAAACCTGTACATATACGTATCGAAACAACAAAATGCCTTAGTCAATACAAACGTATGTGGTTTTGAAAAGACGAAATACAAAACGTAAATATATATATATATATATATAATGTTGACTTAAATAAAGCTCTTTTAATGATCGAGTGAGCCCTGTGTATTTTGGTAGTATGACTTCGGAATGGCATTGATGATTAAATACACTTATTATGCTTTACTACGCGGGCTACTATATCCGGGTTTTATAGAGTTTAATTGTTAAAGCCAGAGTAGTGTGGGACCCCCAAACCCACTAAAATCCAGTCGTCCTTCTTGCCCCTTGTCAAGGGTGGCCGCAGTAATGTCTTCTTGAGGTTACTTCACCTGGCCACCTCATCTCCATTAAAGCTGCTCGACTTTGTGCGGCGGTTACTTTCACCTCGAAATCTTACCATACTTTATCTGTTTCACAAACTCAGTGTTTAAACACAAAGGTGGGCTTGTAACTCTTTTCGAAGAATCGACCTTTGTAGAGACCAATCATCTCTGGAGGGTTCCCCGGACCGAGGCCGCGTTGCCCCGTATTATTATTGCCCCCCTCCCCTGTTTTATCAATTGTCTAAAGCGCTATAAACCTGACGTAATTACAACCGACATCGCAAACAATATATTTTTTGTTTGCGGTTGGTACTTTTTTTGCAAACAAAAAGTAGCAGACTATGTCTATAATTATTATTATTATCGCTTATACGTACAGACTGCTCAATTCTAGTATTTTTGCTTAGGCAATGACGTTGATGTCCTCCACGTGACACCGTGCGCTGTCTGGGGGCACAACATTGTGTCAAACGGAAGAATTCGGTTGTGTCCAAACTCTATTATGCTACCGGCGACCGTCTGCGAAATCATGATGCAATCGAACTTGATGCAGGGCGTGTTAACCTTAAAGTGTTTGACAGGTTTGTCCTCACTAAAAAGCTAATAGCATCAACAGTTGTGCTATTTTGGTCAAAACAACATTGGATTTTGTGTTCGGAGAGCTAACGACCTTGCTTAATGATTTGCATGATTAAGATGAAGCTTTGTCATTACTGTACTCTCATCACTGCACTCTCTCTCTCCCCATCTCTCTCTCTCTAGCTCTCTATAAGTTATTTAACATCTCTGTTCTGTTAGTCACTCTTTTCGCCTCGCTATTTACACAGGTAACACAGAGGAATGCGACGAAGAAGAGCCCCGCTCCACAGGTGCTTCCGATCTCAAACTTGCCTACCGCTCGTTGCAGGCAACAGAAAGATGCTGCTCCTCCTGCTGACGTCGCCTCAGTCCTTTGACGGTCCCTCCCCCTACCGGCGTGTTTTGGCCGGTTGGGTTCGTGAGGGAACCAACGAGGTGTAACTAATCTCAGCCGTAGCCCCAGTCCGACGCCATGCCACCGCCTTGTACCAGCAGCAGCAGACTTACCTGCTGTTTGCCGCACCCCATTCCACGCTATCTCCTTCTTTCAATATCGCTAATCCTCTCTCTCTTTGTCTTCCCCTCCTTCACCTCCTATTTTCCCTGTTGTTCGCTCGCCCCCCGCTACGTTTGCCATCTGTGCGGCCGGCCATCGTCGTCGTCATCGTCATTGCTAGCGTTCGTAGTTGCAATCGGTCGTAGCAGTCGGTAGCTATCCGTCCGACATCGCTAGTTGGCGAAGATTTATTAAGGCCGACGTTCCGTTACGTCCCTAATGATTCTTGTCGACGGCTGCGACAACGACGACGTCGATGATGACGACGACGACAGCAGCAGCAGCAGCAGCAACAGCGTCAAAGGCGCCAGGAGCAGGCGTAGCATCATCGAAACGACGCAATCATCCAACGAGCAGAAAAGCAACCGGCCAACCAGTCGGCCAACCAGCTAACCAGCCGGCCAACCCGCTAACTAACCAGCAAACCAACTAACCAGCCTGCCAGCAAGCCAACTAAACCGGCCCGATCGAGTCGGCCCCCCATGACGCCGCCGGCCCGAGAAGCACGCCTACCACGTACAGCGGCCGAATAAACGGCCGTAGCGACGATTTTTGACGACGAGCGTCAGCAGAGCCTTAACTGTCACAATCTTAACTCTCAACCCCCCCCCTCTCTCCCTTTCTCCCTCCCTCTCTCTCGGTCTCCCTATATATATATATATATATATATATATATATATAATGGGCTTCTTCATACGGCATACATTTATTTAAATCCAATAGTTTATCGATAATTGAGCTTTATTATTCCATAATTAACAGCATTCAACAATTATAACAATTAAGGGTATTTTGCAGAAAATGGTAGTAGACGTGTCAGATGACACTATATATATATATATATATATATATATATAATGGGCCCAGCTTCTTTATACGGCATACATTTATTCAAATTCAATAGTTCATCGATTATTGAGCTTTATTATTCCATAATTAACAGCATTCAACAATTATAACGATTAAGGGTATTTTACAGAAAAAGCTTGTAGACGTGTCAGGTGACACTTTAAATATATATATATATATATATATATATATATATATACAGGTAGTTCAATAAGTTCTTAGAATGAAAACCGAGAATTTTCCAAATCATGTTTTTAAATTTTCCTTATTCGATATACTCTCCGAGAAGCTCAATACACTTTTCCCACCGAGATTTCAGAGCTTTCATACCTCTTGAGTAGAATTCCGCGTCGTTAGACTGAAAATAGGCATTGACAGCAGCCTTAACCTCTTCATTGCTGGAAAAACGCTTTCCACCGAGACTATTCTTCAAATGTCCGAAGAGGAAATAATCAGAGGGGGCCAGGTCTGGAGAATAGGAGGGTTGTTCAATAAGTTCGAACCTCAGTTGGGCCAGTTTTGCCGATGCTTGCCGGGACTTGTGTGCATTGCCCTGGTGAAACGGGACAACCTTCTTCTGCAAAGCGGGCCGTTTCACGATTAGTTCTTGCTAACGGCAGTCCAACAGTCTTGCATAATATTCTCCTGTGATCGTTTTACAGCTCTCAAGGTAGTCGACTAGCATTATTCTACGTTGGTCTTAAAAAACTGTAGCCATCACCTTTCCGGTCAATGCCGTTGTCCGCACCCTTTTCGGAGGTCCTTCATCAGGTGCACACCATTGGCAAGATGCTTCTTGGGTCTCGGGAGTGTAGTGATGAACCCGGCTTTCATCGACGGTCATGAATCTGCACCAAAAATCCGACAGATTGTTCGACATCTTGGCCAAATTTCGCTGTAAAGCCAAAACTGGCGCGTCTTTTTGGCCTTGGTTGAGCAAATGCGGCAGCCATTTTGCTCTAAGCTCTTTCATCTTCAAGTTTTCGTGTAGGATAAAATGCACACTGCCTAAACTAATCCCTAATGCCTCCGCTATTTCCTTAATGTTCATTCGCTTATCTGTGCCAATAATTTTTCGCACTTTCTCTACGTTTTCCTCATCAGTAGCCGTTTTTTGGCCTCCTGGACGTAGTTCATCCTCGGTGCTCCTGCGACCTCTTTTTAACACATTAATCCAGTTGGAAACAGTGGCAAAACATGGCGCAGAGTCACTGTACGTCTCGTCTAACTCAATTTTTACTTGGGTCGCATTCTTTTTCACCATTTTTAAAAATCACGCCGATACGTTGCACGGGAAAAGCTATCAAACGAAATCGCAACGGCCAATCACCATAATATATTGAGTGCTAGCAGTCGAAAAGTTGCAGTTCCTATTAGCGGTGAAAGCGTGCCAAAATTCGAATTCTAAAAAGCTCATTCTAAGAACTTATTGAACTACCTGTATATATATATATATATATATATATATATATATATATATATATATATATATATATTTGTTAATTGCATGATACACAAAGTTACACAACGGTCATTAACCCCGCGATACTATATCGGGAAATATTAACACTCAATATTTAAAACAATGCTGCATTATTGGAACCCTGTAGAATGCAAACGATTTTGGTTGTAGATGATTCAACCAATTTGCGTCTTCGGTCAGCTTTAGGGTTTCTTGAGAAGTTGACGACTTGTCTAATCGTCTCGCTTGCATAACTACACACTTGTATTTATGTCTACCTAACTTTCATACAATAGACCAAAGTCGGGTCTATGAAGTTACAATACATATGCAGGACATCAGACATTTGGGTCTATTTATTAAACCTTGTGTCAAGGTACTACACGTCAATAACATACGTTGGCAACTAAAATATTGCCACAAGGTTAATATTTGTAGCATTAAGTCTCAATTGCGGGGCTTTAAAAGCTAAAAACAACAGCTTATTCTAGTGCACGTCAATTTGATGTGCATTGTAAGTAGAGACCTAACAACGTTTTTACAATTTCTATGATATACCAGCAGATACGTTTTTTATTTTAATTTTTTAAGTTACATAATTATTTTGATTTCGACGTAATGTCTACAAATTGGTATACGTTTGCCGAGACCAAGTCATCGGCGGATCTTTGCGATATTTCGCTAACCTCTGTTGATATTCGAGTTGGATTTGCCACTTTCTCCTTGGCGGTAATAATTTAATGATTTCGCCGAGCGCAGTTGCTATACAGTTTTACAAATAGTTGGATCTTGTAGAAAACGCTCCTTCAAATTCGTAGCTATGTGAAATTGAGCCAAAAGCGTTGTCTAACTGCAGATATGTACGTGATGATGTTAATTACTACTGGGAATGGAGAAGTGCAGGCCTAATCTTGCAAGCACATGAATCATATCTACATTTGCAAGTGACAAACGATTTTGTTTAGGTCATCAGAGTCTGCACACCTCTAACGATGATGGTGAGCATTTTTTTGTTCTGAACACAAGCTCTGTAAAAGACACGCGATTATATATATGTATATATATATATATATATATATATATATATATATATATATATATATATATATATATTTATGCTGTCACAACGACTGTGGGGGAAACCTTAGATGTTTCAACATGTCCGATTATGCTGCCGCTCTAAGCGCCTCTGATACAAAAGGGTGACATGTGTATTTATATCTGCATGTCAAGCGAATAATAATAATAATAATAATAATAATAATAATAATAATAATAATAATAATAATAATAATAATAATAATAATAATAATAATAATAATAATAATACCACATATATATAAACCAAGATCTTGAGTGTGTATCTATCCACCAATGTGCTCGTACATACTTTGCGTACGAGAGAACAAGTCTCGGCGCACGGATCGGCTGTCGCTTACGCTGTTCAGCCTGAAAGTGATAGCTCACAGACGGTGCCGAGAGGGGAAAGAGAGGGGAAGATGAAGGGAGGGAGGAGATAGAGCGGTAAGCAGCTTTGAAGTTGTTGGTGGTAGTGGCTAGAATTCATCCTGTGGTGCGCGTTGCATGTTCGTCGTGTTGCCTGCAAAATCTACTGTCGGTAGAAAACGGTAGCAATCTGTAGTACTCTCGAGACGGGACACGCAGACACACGTCTGCTACGAGAGACACTGCTAGACAAATGAACGGATAAACGGATTTCGTGGCAGCGGTAGCAGCAGTCGGACGCCGGAGGTCGACCCATCCGCACGACGGCAGAATCGCCCCGAAAAGCAAAAGCCGCTATGGCGATTTTCACTGGGGCTTCAGGACTTCGTGAATTCGCGCTCACGCTGGTAGGCGACACATTCTCATAGCTATAGACGATATGTATCCGATATATATATATATATATATATATATATATATATATATATGTATATATATATATATATATATATATATATATATATATATATATATATACATATATATATACATATATACATACATATATATATATGGCAATCGACAATCGATAAGCGCCGACCAGATCATCTACGACGATCGACGTTGCTTTTGCTGCGTTTTGCTGTGTGAACGCTGTCGTCGTTGTCGTGATTCGTAAAAATAGTTGGCGAACGACACTAAAAACAACAGCAGTAGCAACAACAACAACAACAACAATAGTAGCGGCAGCAGCAGCAGCAGAAAGAGCAACATAACCTACGAAAACAACAGCAACCAAAAGTATCAATAAAAAGCTACAAATCGGCACCGTACGTGATCGGCCGTGGCGGCCATACCTCTTATCGATGAGCCTTGATTGAGCATCGATGATCCCAGTGATTTATTTAAGTCCCTCCTTCCCTCCATCTCTTGCCCTGTTGCTACCTAGCTATCCCTGCCTACCCCTAAACAGGGGCTGTCCAGCTTCAATCGCTGCTTGGTTTGCGGGAGACGTTACGACAAACGTGTGATGCCATGCTGGACTTCGAAGTGGATAAAGGACCGAATGTCTTGTCAGCTAAGTCGCTGTGTCGTGCAGGCCGTGCGTCTGTCGGTTAAGATTCGACGTCTTTGCGGGGTCATTCAATGCGGTTGATTTTAAATGTAGGTACTGCTAACAAATCGTACTTAGTTGTAGCTTTAAGCCCGGTTGAAACCTCGTTTTAACCATCGGATGAATTTCGAACGGACGGTCATGAATGGTGATTCCCATAGAGTCAACTGACGCATTTAAAGAAGTGCGCTGGAGATACGGTTCGGGCGCTAAGCCCTCGTCGCCACTATACTGTACTGTGTTGTAATTGTGGGCTCTTGAGTGGGCTTTCTACGGCCTATTGTATCTATATTATATTTTTATTATTACTACCTATTATATCTGAGCGCATGGATGAGATTGCCGGGCGAGATCGCCTGTAGCTTTTTTGTTCGCTTATGCCTTGGCTTTTTAGGCATAATTAATTGATAGCCTCTGTTTGATGGATAGCAGGTAGATAGCGGGAGTAACTATGGATCTCTTTCCGGCGTGTCTCCCCGTGATGCGCGCAATTTATGCGTGCTGTGCGCACCTTCCTTGCATATAAAGGGTTGGTCTGTAAACTTCCTATCGAAAGATTCTCTTGGTCCGTTGATCATGGGAGTCAAGGTCGGGATATTTTAGCGACGATATAGATAATATGGCAACGATGTAACGTTGTCACATTGTCGTGGTCCATTCAATGACTATAAGGCTTGGTATTATACGGATAAGCAACTGTCTTTGATTCTGAACCGAATTAGTGGTATTTATTCGATCAAAATACCACTGGTTGTGGTATTCGCTGAATGCAATACTCGGTGTAATAATATATATTTATATGCTTAGTCTATATAATATGTCAAAACAACGCCCTTATTATTATTTTTAATTCTTGTCTATATAATATATAGACTAAGTTTATAGAGGTATCACACACATTTGTAAATACCTATCAGGTCAACAGCTTCTCGACACGGTGAAGGCAACGTTTCATATATTAGTTTGAGAAGCTCACAGAAAAGGCTAACTTAGAGCCTATTGAGGACGATGACATTCATCTAGGACCACAGATTTTATTTGTTGTGTTGATTGTCTATTGTAATATATCTTCTATGCTCGCGTGTTCTTGCGCGTTGTTATTACTTTCGTGTTTTACATATAGTGTGATATATCTAGTGATTCTTAATGTAAAACTTTTTGAAACACTCAGGGAGCCTGGCCCTGAGGCATGGTCGCTCCTACAGAAGATTGGCAAGCGAATCGAACAGGCGACAGGGGACAAAAGAGCTTTTGACTTTCTACTTCAGCGACTATCTCTGGCGGTTTAGCGCGGCAATGCGGCAGCATTAATGGACACAATGAGGGGCTGCCTCGAGGATAAGCTCAACCGGTAGCACTCCTCACAAGCCCAAACGTAGTTAGTTGTTCACATTTCCCTGTAACCATAACATTAAAAAATAAAAAGTAAAAAATGTGAAATTTGTTTGGAGGTGAGAAAATAAATGTTGACATGCACATGCGAATAACTCGCTCTTTCTCGGTAAGAACACTCGTAATCGTGTACCAGTCGTCAAGTAAAGTTGTCATCTAAGGGAAGTCGGTGGGGTGCAGCCGCGTAGGCTCTGTAGGAGTCGGCGCTGGTGTGTGTTCTGGTGTGTCCTCTACCGCATTGCTACAGTGAAGGCATCTAGCTAGAACTGGCAAGCGAAATCATTGGCCACCTTGAGGGCTTTCCCGCACGCGTACCGTGGAATGTCCCTTAAGGCTTCTCTTCAAAGCGACTTGGAGTGATCGGAGGGAGCACCCCTCAAGCACGATCTACAAAGGCCTGCGTTCTAAAAGTATTGCCTCGCTTTTCACTGGCGCGCAGGTTTTTACTGACTTTATACAGAAAGCCACGTCCTCGAGGATTTCGTTTGTATGTCGCCTGATCACGCGTTGATCACTAGTGGGCTGTCCGCTATTTTGCTGAAGAAAACGCCAACCCTTTAAAATGGCTTTCCTGCTGGCGCGAGATCATCTGATCGGCGTGGTAATCTAGAAAATTCGCCTGTATTACCGTTGTCGCTCGCACGTCGGTATTCGATGGCAAACATAAAACATTGCTGGAATAAACGTAGTGTCGTGAACGCTCTGTTCTCAGTAGCGGCACTTATTTACAGCACTGTATCTACTGCGCAAATCTACGCTTCTATTTGGTAGACAATGAGATAAATAGAATTGCCATAGTGCCAATGGGAGAGGAATCTGTTGCGAGCATCACTGACAGTTCGGGGGTTGAATATCGGTACTGTATCTAAGGCCAGCTTATTTTAATGTTGTTGAACGCAATTAGGCAATCCCTAGACCACTTCAATGGAACAGCAGCCTGTTAAGTGGCCACACTGTATCTAACTAACGAGCCATAAAACTGTACCAAACCTAAGAACGCCTTGAGTTTAAAAGCCTTCCCTGGCATATCATTATTTACGCCATTTTTATTTTTTACATCATTTGCAAATAATTGAAAGCCGCAGTATTCTACTATAGCTTGCACTCACTTACATTTTTTCACGTTTAGTCGCAAACCCTTGTTGCTGAGGCGGTCTAATAGCTCCTGCACATGTACTATATGTTCCACATAGGTCTCTAGAGTCACAAGTATGTCGTCATTTAATACGCGTACTCCTAAGGTGCCGCTTCATTCCCATTCACGGCACAGGCGTTAACCGATACGACCCATTCGATGATGTGATGATGTGATAATCCGGCTGATAATCTGCTAGATGCATAAATGCGGAAGCAATGCGAATCTTTGAGAATACGGTTACGTGACCAAAACAACACATTATACCGTGCCCAGTGAGCATCTTGTACTTTATCAGTTTCACCTGCTGATTCAACCCGTTATTCAGATTAACACAAATACGAACAGAGCTATCAGCCTTCAGTACTGAAATAATCGGATGCGGCCATTTAATTAAATAGCATGTTTCATAGCTCTTCTTTTCTTAGCACGAGTATTGGGCAAGCACCTAAAGCACCGTATGTGATATGAAGTGTGGTGGTTTGGGCTAACCTTAGAACTATTCTACCATTCCGTGGGTGGGTAGGGCAGGGTAATGAGTCTATGTCTGGTGCTGTCAGCCTCGGAAATTCTGCTACAAGCCTCACGCGTTTGGCTTGTTCGGCGGCTACATGATTGGCACTAATCTGTTCGAATCCGAATACTTGCAGAGAATCACGGCCAAGCAGCATCGGAAATAAAAGTCTCTCACCAGGTATACACAGAGATGTCTTTGTATGTTTCGAGCGTAGCCCTCACTTCAACAAACAAGTGGGGAACCTTCTGCACATTCACGACTAATAATTTGTAATTGATAAACAAATAAAGTTGGCTTGTTTAATGCTTACATCAAATCATTATTAAATAGTAATATTAACCTGATGATGATAAAACTTGAGCTTTACAGTGACGAGTGGGCCTAGGGGCATGATTGCAGCTCTGCAGCTTGTTTAAATTGATTAAATCACAATCGGTATTTTTACACAATGTAATTGACATTGCACGCGATCATTAAGTCTCGAAAACGACGCCCGTGTTTGTTAATCTTGCACATGTATATAATGTGTTGCATATGCATTAACAGGACTATATCACCAATCCAAATAGCTGGAGCTATCCGGAAATTACACCAAATATCGTAATGATAGTTGGTGCAAATAAAGCTTTATTCGACCTAAGGCCGACCTCCGCATAAAGAAAGCCGGCTGGCTACCTAGGATTGGTGTGGGAAGCCATTATTTTATGTTTCCATAACCGTGGTAGTAGGATCTCTGCTATTTTTAACATAATTTGTATGTTAGTTAAATGGGTGGTGAGCATTACCTACTCAGGGCTGCTTGCATGCACTCTGTAGTAGAGGCAACGGATAAACGTGCATAATTAATGGATGTAGGCTTGACACGGGGTGTTTGCTTACTTAGCTGTTGACGTATGACGACTTTCTGGCTACAAACGATATTGAAGGTCGTCTTCCTAAAGAATATTCCTTGAAGTCTCTGGGACTCTCCCTAAAAAGGTTTCATGGTTTTCGTGGCAGTTATATTCATATATCTTATGTGGCACGTTACGACTTTCTTCTTTGCGTCTTTGCGAATATGTGTGCAGTAGTTTCCGATAGAAGCGGATGAACGTGTTACCCGATGATATGGTGAAAATGCCTTATCTGTTGAATGGTTGTTATTAAGGCATGCCAATAAGTCGGGGTAGCTGTCCAGTTGTATTGCCGTTATGAGGGCTTATAGCGGTTTTCGTATAAGATCTCTACCTCCAGTGGTAGCATGATTATGGCCTATAAGTCCTTTATGAAACGAGTTCTGGGGTGGTTATCTTTAGTTGTTCGAAGTGCACCCAGACTACTGCAGATTGTGCTGCAGAAGTGGCTCAGATGTGTTCGTATCTAATGAATGCATAACAAGATTTGTTAAGGTTTGTTTTCAACGTACATCCTTACGCTCGCCGCGCACTCACGGGACCGCTCGTAGAGGCTGTGGAACGTCTTTTTTTGTCTTTGAGAAAATCGTTTACTGGGATGCTGTTGTTGGCGTACTCGATGCGCTCACCTTGAACGAATATTTGAGTTTGTGGCAGAGCTTTCAAACTGCTAGAACCAGTTCTGGCAAAGATGAGGAATGTTAAAGAACTGCGATCCTTTTTTTGGCGAAAAATTATATAGACCGGCGAATTTCTGGAATTGTAACGTTTGGGCCGAACACGACAAATTTCACTAACAAGCGTTTTAGAACATCCACATATTTTGTCCCTGTCAGAGCAAGATGAGACCAGGGTGAGCCGAAACGCGGAGTTAGTGCCAGAACTCCAGCTCCAGCCAGCGATACTTCTGGAGCTCACAAACGGGGGCTTACGTGCTGCCTCAAGCTCATTTCTTTAGAGCTTAACTTCATACTCAAATAAGTCACACTCAAATAAGGCAGCATAAGTGTTTTAGGCACGTACTGCCTATTTTGAGCAAATCGCATCATGCAATCCGGCTTTG
Source organism: Dermanyssus gallinae (assembly GCA_003439945.1). Classification (NCBI taxonomy): domain Eukaryota; kingdom Metazoa; phylum Arthropoda; class Arachnida; order Mesostigmata; family Dermanyssidae; genus Dermanyssus; species Dermanyssus gallinae. The sequence continues at coordinate 39,679 of QVRM01001044.1, forward strand.
TTCCTAGAGTCACTACTTCTGGGGTTATTATTTCCGCAGTAGTGCCCCAGTGACTACAGTACTCCTTGCAGGTTCTCCCTGGGTCTGTTCTATAGGACATACGGAATTATATTTATCATGATATACCGTTCTTCAATTTGCCTAGTACGATTTTCTTATCTTGTCTCATTTCGATTATTTCCTGGAATTTGCTTGGACGATTTATGGTCTCAGATAACCATACTCGTACTCGACCGTCGCCAAGTAAATATATATATATATATAACACTTTGGTAGAAAGCACTCTATGGACAAAACTACGCGCGCCACTTTGACGGACGGCCCAGGGCTGGCGAACGAGCTAGCCATGGCTGACCAATGGCCAACCGACAGACATCGAGATGATGGCGCAGGAAATATTCAGACAATGATAAAGGTGTTGTTGATGATGATGATGACGACGACGTTGATGAGGATAGTAATGATGATTTAATCGGTCGTGCGCTCGGCGGTGGCGGCGGCGGCGTCGGCTATTAAGTACCTCATCCACGTGAGATCATAGTAGTTTTAGTAGCAACAATAAGAGCAACAACTTAATGTTACAAAGTGGTTGGGCTGGCTTGCCGGGCGTCCGGCTGGTTAACTGGCCGCTGGCACTGCCGTCGCCCGTTGGTTGTAAAGGTCTGTCCGTTGTTGTTATTGCTGCTGCTGGGGTTGTTATTGTTGTTCGTCGTCGACATAATTGCCATCGTCGTGTTGATGTTGTTGTTGTTATTGTTGCTGCTACTACTACTGTTCTTGTCGTCGTCGTTGTCGTCGTCGTTGTTGTTGTTGTTGTTGTTGCTGCTGCTACTGATGTTGTTGTTGTTGTTGTTGCTGCTGCTACTGATGTTGTAGTCGTTGACGGTAGTGGCGGATGTTGTTGCCTTTAAGAGGGCGGCGCCCGCTGACATGACGTCGGCGGATACGCGCGAAGTAAGAGTGCGCCGCGAACCCAAGGCGGCTGGCAGAAGAGTTGCCCAAACAACGAATACCAAAAACAATAACAACAGGCCCACCAAAAACAATGAAAGGGTTGTGCAGCAAGATGATTAAAACCAACAACGTCAACATCAACGCTATACGTAAAAGGATCAATCATAGTAATAGTTGATGTAATTCGAGTAGCTAGTAATAAAAAGAGCAACTTACTTTTCGAGCAAGGTATCATATCTGATCTACGTAAGCTTACCAAATGTGATTTGCTAGGACACTTACATGTACGTTTCAATAACGTAAGGAACTAGCGATCCATCACGCCAAAGGCCGTGGTCCGTTGTGAGCTTGCCAACTGGCCGCCTGCAAATCCAAACTGTACCCGCCTGTTTGGCGATCAGTCACGTTCTCTTTTTGCAGGAGTACGTCGACTAGAAACAATGCATATATCACCATGATAAATTGCAGCATACACCCCTTTAGAAAATAGATAATATGATTTCATGTTATGCTGTATTAACTCTATCCTAAACAGCGGACTAACTAAGCATCAAGACATGAACATTGATAACATCGGTAGTAATAGCAGCTGCATCAACAACAGCGTCTGCCGTTGTCGGATGATAGCAGATATAGGCACATTGAATAAATATAATTCTACGTTTAATAAAGCGTCAAATTCTACGTTTAATAAAGTCATGCCATAGATACGGTTATTGATGCTACAGTTGCCGTTTGCATCGATATTGTTGTTGTTGTTGTCGTTATTGTTGTTATCGTCGTTGTTGATAATAAAAGTAAGAAAATCCTTTCTGAAAAACAGCGCCGATTACACATCACGGGTGGCATGATGGTGATAATGCTGACAACAACAACAACAACAACAACACCAACAACAGCAGCAGCAGCAGCAGCTACAACAACAACAACAACAACAACAACAACAACAACAACAACAAACACCAACAACAACAAACACCACCACCAACAACAACGACAACAACAACAGCAGCAACACGATGGGATGGGTTGTATGGAGCGCTGCCTCCCTAACCGCCCTGCCTATCGGTCAGCCGAGCGGTCTCGATGAATCAACAACTAGAGCAAAGCGGTAGTGCTTAATGGTACTAAAACTACTACAACTATTTCTACCACGAAAACCACGGTAACCGCGTCTAAGGCTGCTGCTGCTGTTGATGCTGGTAGTGAGTGCCGCCGGTACTACGGTGCCGGCGGAAGGCACCGACATTTACTCTCTAAACAGTGATAGATTGCTTGCTGTACCAGAAAGAAAAACTGACAGAAAATGGACGGGACAGATGAGTTATGCACACCAGGCAGGAAGACGTGCCGTCACCGACTTGTGTTGCTGCTGCTGTTACTGATGATGATGATGATAATGATGATGATGCTGTTATGCTTGATGATGGTTGTGATGAAGGCGATGATGATGATGACGATGGTGATGATGAAGGCGTTGCTGATGACGGCGATGATGATGATGAGTGCGATGATGATCATGGCGATGATGATGAAAGCAACGATGATGACGGCGATGATGATGAAAGCAACGATGATGACGGCGATGATGATGAAAGCAACGATGATGACGGCGATGAGGATGAAGGCGATGATAATGAAGGCGGTGCTGATGATAATGAAGGCGATGATGATGATGATGATGGCGGGGGCGATGATGATGATGGAGCTGGAGATGCGCTCCTGCTATTCCTGCAGAGTTGCCGTCTCCGTCGGTTGTGCGCCCGCGCGTCCTACCATGGGCGTACCTGTCTGTAACAAGCACCGCTTCGCGAAGCATTACGAGTACTCCGTGTAGTAGCGCCTATGTGAGCGCAGTGAACAAACACTCGGCTGGCTGTGTAAGTGCGCAAATGACCGAAGTGCACCGAAATAGCAAGCATGTCGCGCACTTATTAACAATAATATCTTCGCGCATCTCATCACGATCACGACCATGTGGTCGTCAGTGGCCATTAGAAACATTGCATTTAGAAACACGCACGCACAAACCAAGTGACGAACAAACAATATACGAACGGCCGAAGCTGAACCGAACACTGAGCCGAGCAGACTCAAGCAAGAGGGCAGACGGACGGGCCGCTTGGCAGGAAGCACGCAGGTAGTCGCCGGTTGGACAAGGCAACAGGCGATGGTGATGACACCACCGAACAATGCTGGTAGACATCTCGAAGGCAGGCCGAAGGCAGGCCGGAACGGAACGAGACAGCTAGGTAGGATTGTCTTCGGTCGGCATGATGTACAGGGCGACGACGACGACGACAATGATGAATAATGAAGAATTCACCTCGGAACGATTCTCGGAATGGCTAGCAATGCTGCTAGCCGAAGTTACAAGCTTACCGAGCAAGATGGCTCAGTGGCAAAGCGTTTACCTTGCATTCGGGAGGCGGCCTGGGTTCGAGACCCAGACCGGTCACTCTTAAACTGGTTTTCATGGTTCCCAGTTCAGAAAAGGTAAATGCCGGAGTGGACTAAAAATCGGCCATGACATGAAAAACCATTATCGGCCATTAGCTTTACGGAACAACTCAAAAAATAAGCTACGTATGATCAAAGAGTTGTAGTGAGCAACTAATGTCGCGTTAAGGTCGTTCTTAGCTTATTGCCACCCGCCTGAGTGCAGCACGGTAAAACACATAGCCGTAACGACACAGCCACCAAAGCTCATGAATTCCCCCCCACACCACATTGCGCCCTCACCCCCTTCACTTCATATGAGCACTAGCATACACACACAGACTAATACACATACCCATATAAACACCTACATGGAGGCACACACACACACGCACTGGCATATACATACATTCATATAGGATGGCTAAAGTTTTTTTTACGACAATGCCGTTCTGCCTTTGAATGATGACTTTGGCCGCCGTCGCCGCTGCTGCCGGAAGCAGCCGAAGCGAAGCGCGAATAAATAGATACATACATAGGCAGATAGGAGCAGTCACCAACCATCCACTGAAGGCGTTGCAGATGTGGCTGGTGGCTTTCTTTCCTCTCTGTGGGCTTTTTCGTGTAGCTTTTCGTTGATCTCTCGTCTTCCCCGCCCTCGTCATGGTCCCCGTTCCGTCGTTTCCGTCTCAGATTGGGGTAGACCGGCGCGGAAGTGCCACAAAACGCTAAGAAAGTACCGGGTGATGGTGCTGTTACAGTCTGGAGGATCGCTAATGCTCTGTTTTTTCGTCTCGATGCGGCATTGTTTCCCGGTTTCCAGCAAAACAAAGTGTGATGAATGAGGACTAAAAGTAAAGTTTTCGGGCTGACCAACCTCAGCCAAGATTTAACATCCACGGGACTGCATTTCGCATTGTTTCATAGATGGACCCTCATTAATACAAGTGTGCAACCGTGGGGGCTCGAACCCGCGCACCTATGTATCTCCTTCCGGTTGCGAGGCGCAGACGAATGCACCACGCCATCGGGGGGACTCGACGACGACGAATGAGGACTACCGTCTATGCGACGATATCTCGGCATCAGGGTAGATTTAGGGTTGCCATTAAGTATATTGCGCGGGGGTAAAACACGGCGATGCTTGGCACGTTAGGCGAGCCAGGTGGTCGACACTCGGTGTTCACTGGGGAAGAATTGTTTACACTCCGTAAAAACATAAACATTAAATACATTTATAGTATTTAATGAAAATTGGACAAACGTTTGGAGATAACTACTGGTGACAATAGATCTTCTAATACCGACGTAGCCACACAACGAAGGCGTTCTAGCAGGCATTCACACGTGTAGCTGCGTACGCCTGTAATTTAGTTTTATAGAAGACCGCGCCTATTTTTTGTTCGCTCATTTGATTTGCTACTGGGCTTACAGTACCATAGCCGGCTTAAGAAAAAAACTCTCGATAATATACTGCTCAAAAACCATTTAAACAATGATTTCTCATCATGTAAACCATTTATTGTATGGTCCCGTTAAAACTCACGCCAAAAATCTAATCGACCAAAAAGAGGCTTTATTTATATGCATCAATCCCAATTACAAAGCTAACATATCATCAGACTTCGTATCCGTCAGATCACAAACCTTACATCCGCCATGGCCTCTCCCCACCACGCTTGACGCTAACTAGCGAAGCCCTCCTTTAGAATACTCGTGGTAAATATCATTGTGAGATATGCACATGTATACACAACATATTCTAAAGTACTACAGACACGTACTCCATAACACTTTAATTCAGAAGTATTCCCTGCTACACGCAAACATCATCAACCTGAGAAAATAACAAACATATTTTCCCGTCAGTCATCTCGAGAAACGCGCATCAGCTGCCTTGATGTCCAGACTCTGTGAACGCGTAGATGCGGGGCCAAACGAAGACGGGCGATTTCTGTCCTCAGTGCAGTGAGAAGACAAGTATCGTTCCGAGAGCATCTATCATGAGCCAGTTCCGAGAGCGTATGTCGCGAGCGACATTATCTCTAGCTGCATTGTTTGTCCGTATTTGGCTGTTCGATTTGTTTGGCCCGTCGGATCTTGGCGTTTTTCTTCTTCACTCGTCATCGGCACGTCTGTTTGTCTCACAGTGGCGAGAGGTTATCATGTCGCTCTCATCAGATACTTGTAGTATCTGATGGATAAATAGAGACGACAGACAGGCAAATAAAGAGATAAATAGATCGACTGCATGCCCGGTAGTCTGCATCTTCATTGCACTCGATGCGGCCTGTCTGAGACGCCGGCGTTGGCGTTGCGATCTTCGTGAACGATAAACGCATGCATTTGGCTGCATCGCATTCGCAGTGTTTAAACGCACATACAAGCATACATGTAAGACAAACATACATTCCTACATACATAAAACCCAACCGTAAATGCATGCGAGGCATATATATATATATATATATTATATAATAATATGTGTACACACACTTATCAAGTGAATAAACCAATCAATCAAAACACACACATACATATATATATATTTATACATATTCAATGCGTACATACATGTTAGACATATGTATATACACGGAAGATATGCATACAAATGTATAATACGCATGCATATAAACACAACGTTTTCTACCTGGCTGGGATCTCATGTTTAACATCATCATCTTCTAGCGTCTGTTTGTACCAAAATTGTTCTACGCCCTCTCTCGTCTGACTAATGTCGGTCGATCGGTTCAAGCGCGATTAATACCGAGGCCGGCGATGACGACAATGCTACCATGTCTCTCCTCGTTCCTTGAACGATCGAGATGTCCTAATACCATTATGATTATGACTCTTGCGTATACGCCAACGTTAAACTATTTTGTATTACGAACTGTTACTACTGTTACTTCTGGTACTACTGCCGCCGCAGCCACCACCATCATACGTGGTGCAGCCGATCTTAACAACATTTCAAAGTAATACATACACACAACAAACAATGGAACAATTACACACTGGCTACACAAGATATACAGCGAATGGACATAATAATAAAAATACTAATAATAAAAGTAAGTGTGTTCTTTGTCACTGATCAGAACAGCAGCGCTGCTCTGCAACGATCTAAATGATTAGCATGATTGCACATATGGGTACTATATATTATATATATATATATATATATATATCAAATAATACGTAGCTTGCTCTTAGAATATATATATATATATATATATATATATATATATATATATATATATATATATTCTAAGAGCAAGCTACGTATTATTTGATAGTTGTAATGTTCAACCATTATCAAGGTATCATCATTCGATTTAACGAGATCGGCAAACGAATGCGAACAAGAGAGCTAACAATGCTTTATGGGTTAGAGAATTACAAATAAAGGAATTCACTGGTGATCAAAATTGACAGAAAGCATGAAGGCGGGTGGCCGTCGTAACAGCAGACGACGGCAACAACAACAATAACGTCAACAACAACAACAACAACAACAAAAATGACAACAACAAGTCAAACAACGCGCGTTCAGCTTAGGTTTGATATGGTTGACGGATCCATCCGAACATCGACTTGAAACGTTTACGAAATCTATCGCAAGCTATTACTCGTGGCTTCCGGGTCGGTGGGGGTCAGTTCGGCAAACGACCGATCCTCCGTTGAGTGAGCAAACGCAAAAAGACGCTAAGGCAACAACAGGAGCTGCAACAACAACAACACCAACACCAACAACAACAATTGAACGGCCGCAAACTTTGAAGCCGGTGAGGAAGAAGACCGAAGATGAGGTGCGGCATCTGGGATGACGCCTCATGCGCTCGCTTACATGCTTACAACAATAACAACAGCGTTCTATTGGCTTGTCATGTCAGCAAGCGCACGTGATCGTCACGAGGTAATGTGACTTGAAACAACGGCGCTCAGAATCAGATAAATCAATCAATCGAGGCGCCATAACGCCAACAACAACAACAACAACAACAACAATAAACAGCAATACGCGTTATTGCTTTTCTGTTGCGGCTCGTCGACCCGTTGACATGACGAACGGTGTTGTTCGTACGTTATGGTTAATACAAAAGCATTACTAGCCTAATCCGATTCCGACTCCGTCTACTGGGTGGTCTGGTCCACTCCACTCCACATGGGGGAGACAACACAGGCTGGTCTGGTGGCCAATCAACTTGTATTTGAAATGAAAAAAAACGTCGTCTATCAACTAGAAATTATTTCTGTCATCCTACATACCTTTTCCTATATATATCCGAAACCAACTGGCCGGATAGGCATTGTGCAAAACAATAGCGTCTGTGACCAACAACAACTACACAGTCTAACCACATTTCTGTCGCGGCAACAGACGGTAAGAGCATATTTTCGACGGTCACAACGGGGTTGATGAGAGGCGCAGGAACGTGGTCAAAGAACGCCTGGAGTTATCCAGTTCACCAGGATCTACTACTACTACTACTGGGCACTTCAGGCAACCTCAAATATACACAAAAAAGTACCTCAGACACTCATTTATGTTGGTTTAGCTGTTCTCATATATCCATGAAGTGAGGTCCATGCGGCCCCCAGTCGTGAAATTGTCGTGAAGATTTTTTTTCAGTCGTTTGTCTCTCGGGACAGAGTCAAGACAATGGTGTACGTAGCAAATTAAATTATTAAGGTTAAAACTATGTACGCTACTAGGCAATAATTATCGGACAGACACTGCTAACTGACTGTGGTTCTATGCGCCAAATATTTATCTCGAACATGACATAAGAACCCCACACCAACTAACTGAATCCGGGCTACAATCCTTGAGCTATATAGATATATATATATATATATATATATATATAATGAAAAAGTGCAACATGACACTGTGTGTATTATCACCAGAGGCCTGAGCACAGCTCTCTGCTGCGTCCTTCAGCTCGTCGTCCGAGTTTAACCACCTTTGATTTGTTAGGGAAAGGTGACGACGCGTGCTTCCTCTGCATGCTGTCCCGCTCAGTCTCCGACTCGAGATCTGATAACACCTCCTCAATCGCAAGTCGAATTTCGCAATGGAAACGTGATGTCCTCACACGAACTGTCACGTGAACGCACACTACGGAGGCATATTCAAATTTCAACCGGTTTGGTTGCTACGACGTTTTCTAGCTTTTTATGTGAACCCGCCTTCTATATATGTATATATATATATATATATATAGGGATGGGCCTTACGCTTTTGGGTGTTTCTCCCATATGTGATTGTTCATACGTCGGCACGTGAATTCCGCATCGGCCTTTCTAAAAAGAAGCGAAAAGCATTTACGACGCGGGACAGCCGTAGCTCTCGGTACACGAGTATTGACTATAAGGACATGCTTGGTCACGGAGAAAAATTACTATGACGATTCTGACCTACCACTTTAACTACCACGACCGTTGTCATGATCAATTGATTGCTAGCACATGTATCCGTGGCGATAGAGGTGGGTCTTCAACAATCAAACAGGAAAGGACATGTTGTTGCTGTTTTTGTTGTTGCTGCTACTATTTCATCGTTGTTGTTGTTGCTGCTACTATTTCATCGTTGTTGTTGTTGTTGTTGTTGTTGTTATTGGTACTGTTGTTGATCACGGCGTTGTTGCTTCTGCAATTGTAGTTGTTGTTGTTGTTGTTGTTGTTGTTTGTGCTTGATCTCGTAGAGAAGCTGTCAATGATGGCTCGATGGTGACAGAGCCGAGGGGACCCTGGCTAGGGCGGTACGAGACCGACGACAGCTCAGCTGGAAACCTCGAAGCAGTCGGCGGTCTTCGACTATACGACGACAGCAACGCAACGAAGTGTTCTTTTCTTCCTTTCTTTCTTGTCTTCCAGCAGCTATACAGCTCAATGACTGGCTACCTGGCTATAGGTAGGTGGAATGACAGCTGGCCGCAGCCGTAACCACAGCAGCAGCAGCAGCCGCTGCAGCACGAGTGTACGACGAGGCCGTACTTTGGCCATAGACGCGCATACGAGGGCAAGAACGCTTGAGCCAGCGAGCGAACCGTCGGCCGGCCGGGCGAAGGACCGAACCAAAAGGGCGTTCGTCCGTGTCGCCGGTGTGACCGGCTTGATGTAACCAGCATGGGCGGCAGGCAGGCAGGTCGGCAAGCCGAGTGATGCGACGCGCTGCAAGCTGAGTGATGACAACACCCACGTCATCGACCGGACCCGATTGCCATGTATCGACAACGACGACGACGACGGCGACGAGTGAGTGCCAGGAAAGCGATGCCGGTCGATCATGTCGCCGATCACGACGATGATGATGATGGTTTCTGCTGTTGCTGCTACTGCAAAAGCTTGCTGTCTGTCAATCAACAGCAACAATAGCAACAATGGCAGCAGCAGCAAAAGCAGCAACAACAACAACAGCTGTTGTCGGAGTGGTGGTCAGTAAACGTAGAAGCAGTTGTAGTGATAGTTCTACTACTAGTGATGGCGTTAGGTACTCTACCATCAGCACAGTAAGTACATTTGAAGTTGTTCGACAACTGGATGGCAGGCGTCTGTCGCCACCGCTTCCACAAGTTGCGTGGTCAGCTGCGGCGCCCTACCTCAACCTGACCACAGGCGGCGGCAGCGGCGACAACAACGACGACGACGACAACGACGACAAAATCAACAACGAATGGTCCCATATGATATGGAAGACATCTTCGTGGCATTTTCTCCTGCCACGGCCGAGAGCTGCTACTGTGGCTGCTGCTGGTGCTTATGCCGATCAGCGTCGCCGTAGCGCCAACAACCGTAGGCGTTACTCGGTACTCGCCTCGACTGAAGGCGAAAGTTAATCACCTGATTGTTGTTATTACGACTCTAACCTTTTCTGTTACTGCTACTACTACTGCTACTACAACAAATACTGTTACGACACCTACTGGAGGTACTACTGTTGCTGCTGCTACTAAATGACATGATGATCCTCGTCACGAGTTGAGCGTTCAACAGTCAGATCAGGCGTGGGAAAAAGACTGGGTGGCTCAATCCAATTAGCATGCCCAGCACACTTGCACATGTGCATTAGCATACACGCTACGTGGTTGTGTAACTGACCACACACACACACATATATATATATATATATATATATATATATATGTAAACTAGTAAACATTGTAAAGTAAACTTTTTTGTAACATGGACCTGGTACTGTTCTGACATTTGGTCCTGAAGATAGGGCTCCCGACAGGTCTGTGTACTTCCCCCAAGGCTGTACATTATTTTACAATATGTTCGATTGACTCCCTAACTTCGCATATACGAGGTGTGTTCAAAAAGTATCGCGTTTGTTTTGAAAAAACACAAAAGTATATAACTTTTGTGTTTTTTCAAAAATTATTCATTTATTTCATGAATATCTATTTTGTCCCCTTCAAAGTAATCCCCATGAGATATTATACACTTGTGCCAACGGTTTTTCCAATCTTCGAAGCACTTCAAAAAACCATTTTTTTTATCTTGTTCAGCTCCTCCTTCGATGCCGTCTTTATCTCGTCAAGCGTAGCGTAACGTCGTCCTTTCATGGGCCTCTTCAGTTTAGGGAACAAGAAAAAGTCACAGGGGGCCAGATCTGGGGAATACGGTGGCTGCGGCATCATTAGTGTGTTGTTTTTGGCCAAAAACTCGCGCACAAGCAACGATGTGTGAAGCAGGGGCGTTATCGTGGTGCAAAAGCCAATTTTTGTTCTTCCACAAATCCGGGCGTTTCTGGCGGATTGCTTCGCGCAAATTGCGCATAACTTGCAGGTAATATTCCTTATTGACCGTTCTACCCTGTGGCAAGAACTCATGATGCACCACGCCCCTGCAATCGAAAAAAACTGTCAGCAAAACTTTTACATTCGACCGAACTTGGCGCGCTTTTTTCGGTCTTGGTTCGTGCGGCAGCTTCCATTGAGATGATTGAGCTTTGGTTTCCACGTCATAACCATAAACCCACGATTCGTCACCAGTTATGACCCTCTGGAGCAAATTTGGGTCGTCGCGGACAGAGTCCAACATCTCATTAGCAATGTTCATGCGATGCTGTTTTTGGTCGCAATTGAGCAATTTTGGTACGAATTTCGCGGCGACCCGTCTCATGCCCAAATCATTGATAAAAATCGAATGGCACGAGCCAATCGATATGTTTAGGTCCTCAGCAACTTCTCTAACGGTGATTCGACGATTGGCCAATACCATTTTCTCCACTTCATTAATTTTTTCGTCTGTTGTTGAAGTGCTCGGGCGTCCGGCACGCTCTTCGTCGTTCACATCTTCTCGGCCTTCTGAGAACATTTTGTACCACCGATAAACGTTGCTTCGGTCCAAGGTAGCTTCTCCGTATGCCACAGTCAACATTCGGAATGCATCCGCGCACTTAATTTCGTTTTTCACACCAAATTTGATACAGGTTCTTTGATCCATTTTTTTGAATAGGTAAAAATCGAAGACGATCCAAAACACGTGCAAGCAAAGCAGCTGTCAACAATTAAGTGAACATTCAAAATGGCCGAGCTTGTCGGCATAAGTAAGAGACATGAGTACCAACATAACGCCACAAAAAATCGAAATTCGAATATACGTAACCCGCGAAAATTCAAGCGATACTTTTTGAACACACCTCGTATATATATATATGTATATATATATATATCTCGGATTTACAAGTTTACATATATATATATATATATATATATATGTAAACTTGTAAATCCGAACTTAAGAAGAACACCCACATCGTGCACAACGTTATTCGTTGCGTTTTTCTAGACTTTCCTGCCGTTTTCTGTAATTCGTTAAGGTTACCCTTATAACCATAACTGTAAAGTTTTTGATTCTCCACTTCAACAAAGGTTGCCGAAATAGCCTTGCAATAAATGACCTAAGCCTGACTTTTATTGTTTCCACTGTCGGTCCTCTTCTCTGGAATCTGGCATACGATGACGTCCTAACCATCTAGCATATTCGACCGGGAGTGGAATTGATCGCGTACGCGGATGATCTGGCTATGACAATCAGGGGCAGGACTAAGATAGAGCTGGAGACATACGTCCGGAGACTTCTGCTGTCCGTATCCGAGTCGATCATCCTTTTTGGCTCGCCCGGTTGGATGTCGCCTACAATGTACAGAGACGCTACTAAAAATATCCTGAGAAAGGTCCAGCGGATCGGAGCCGTACGTATCATTCGGGGGTATCAAATCATCAGCACGGTGGCCCCGCTCGTGCTGGCGGAGACAGTGCCCTGGGACCTACAGGCAGCCGAACGTCAACGCCTGTGACCCTAACCCTAACCCAGATAGGGACTTCGTAGAAGAACGCGAGGTGACACTCGATCGATGGCAGAACGAGTGGGATAGCATCCCAAGCGGGCAACCAGGGGCGCTCGTGAGGAACCTCATTCCGAACATCAGCCGATGGATGAATCGTCCCGGGGGCCGTCTCACATACCACCTGACCCAGGACCTCACGGGCCACGGCAATTTCCAAGTGTATTTAAATCGGATAGGGAAGGTTGAGGCAATGCAGTGCTTGTACTGTGACGAGGTGGACTCTCCGGAACATACAGTCTTGCGATGCATGAATCGAGACCAGACGAGGCTTGCCCAGAAAGAACACGCTGGGAGAGCTAGTCGCGTACATGCTTACGTCGGTCAAGAACTGAACCGCGGCTGCAAAGCCTATTCAACGGATCATGAAAGCAAAGAAAAAGGCAGGAAAAAGGAAAATGGTAGAAAGCGTCCGAGAGTTGTTGCCAAGGCGCGACTCGACAAGCAGGACCTAACAATTTAAAACTTCCGAGACTTCCCCGCCGCCCGTGTGTAGTTACTCTTCTGCGTTAAGGATCCCGCAGATCGGAGGGTCATCTTAAATAGGATAAATATATGTAGGCACTGCCGTCTATATATGTAGGGTTTTAGTGGGTATTGCCTTAATCCTTCGGCTCGACTCTTGTCAAGCGCCAAGACTTGCCGTTAGATGGCTGAGTCCCGCACTGTCTGAGCGTTGGCATGTTAGGGGGCTTACCAACTCCTGTTATGTTTTCTCTCAGTCGTACGTAAATGTAAAAACCCTAAACCTCCTAAAAAACACAAAGCAGTTTTTGCCGTCCGCGGAAAACAAGAACACGCATCATATAGGTTGTGAAGCACTTTTCTGGCTGGGCAAACTTTGCCGCTAGAAGATGCATACTTAGGGACAACCTTATAGACGCCAATCTTAAGCGGTTGGCCACAACAGGCTATTTGTTTGTCTTGTAACGCCTGCTGCAGTCAATCGACCCCCACGGACAAACTTAATAGCTTTTGTCTTTGGTGGATCTATTTGCAGGCCCTCACGATGAAGTTAACCTTCTACGTCGCTGACAATTCGACGAATGGCACTGCAATTCCGGTTGGCCACTACTAGATCATCCGTATAAAATGAAGACGAAGGCGTTTCTAAACTTCTTGCGCACATAACAGGTTAATTTAGCTATAAGTAAAGAAAGAGACAGGCAACTGAGAGGGTTCCCTTGAGGGGTAACCACGACTTGACCCAGCTGCGAGAATTTCTCGCCCCTTATGTTTACTTTAAGGCGGTCGTCAGCAAACTCCTCGCTTGCCGAAATAAATCGATTAGTATGTGACAGGAGGCTTTGTTGAAGACCTTGGCATATTTAATAAAGACGGCGTGCAATTGATTCCTGGGTAAAGCCAGTACTCGCTCAACTTCCGACCAAAGTACATGGAACGCGTTTTGTGGGCCTCGACCCTTCCTGAACCCGAACTGCTGCGGAGGTAAGCCTTCTCTACAGTTGGAAAAACCCTAGAAATGATCAATTGAGAGATCAGAGAACTTGGCTTAAGTGTGTGCTCCGTCGCTATAATCGACTTAATATGAACTATAAATATTATAATATGGATATAAATTGTCTACGTTGTCGCCGTTTTTGCCCTCGAATAGTAGAGTAAGCCTAGCCTGTGCCTCCTCCTCATCATCATCATCATACCGACGCTTATTTTTCATTTTTACTGGCTAGACATGCATGTGTCGGCTCAGACAAACTTTCCCAATTCTAAAACAAATAATTTACAGCTGTGAGCAGCATATAGCTGCCTTAGCAGAAGGCGTCATTGCTGTCTAGCTGTTAAACCATGCGCGCCAGTAAACTCTTCGCATAGCCCAGTCTGGGCCGACGGAGCCCTCAGCCAGCCGTAAAACTTCCCTACGGCCAGAAGGCGCTATTTGAAACTTTACCATAATATGGCTCAGTTCTGTTCGGGTCACATTGTTGAACTGGGCTAACCCCGGTTTAGAGAACCTGTGGCCACACGTCCCGCGTAGACAATTGTCCACTCCAAAGTGCTAACATAGCAAAGTTATATATATATATATATATATATATGAGATAATGCTCACTAAATGCCACGCAGAAGCCAGAATCCGGCCGGAAAACGTTGACTTTCCAAATAGCACTCAATGCAATTGGACCTTCATGAGCAACTCACGGTTTTTACACAACGTTAGCTCATCCAGGTCTACGTCTGCACTTCCTGCTCGGAGAGGACGACGCTTTCGACTCGCATTGGTATCGCGTTGTTCCGCTGCCGCTTGCTAGTGTCTCTGGGGGTGTAATTCTGCCTTAGCTCGGGGCACTCGTCACCCTGCTTCTCTGGGCTGCTGCTAATCGATGCACCACTCTCACTAGCGAGCTTCCTCATTTTCTTGCTTATTCTCGTCACCAATTGGAGGTCTTCCTTGTCCAGCTAATCTGCGCCGGCTTCCTCTGTACAGTCCATTAACTCTACAGCTGGGTAGCGCGACTGTGGCGGAGCAGTGAATGTCATGCTCTGCGGCCGGTTTCTCCTTCTGCTTCTCCCACTGTTGTTTCTTCCCTCCGTTGCTGGCGCTGTTGGCCGAGATTGACAACACGCCTGGCAACATCTGTAAGAGGCGTCTGGTCTGATTGCTGCTGCTGCGGTTTCTGCGTTTGATGATTCTGCTGCCCCTGACACCGTTGTTTCTTTCTTTTTTCACCGACCGAGAGTACGGGTGACGGTAGAAGCATTTGAGATGTTCGAATCAAGTGCGAGCTTAGCAGGAAGTTTTGGAGCTGCTCCTTCGTCAATAAGAGAACTTGCTCAAGCTCTGACATCCGGATTGTGCTTACCGCCGCGAGATGGCTACTCCGCTGCAGGATCTCCAGCAGACTGTCGTTTAGGCGAGCACCGTCCGGTTCATAATATATCCAGGGCCGCGAGCAGTCTGGTTCGTCCTTACATTGGTGCGCGGCGCTGTGGGCTACACCCGCCGGACGGGTAAGACACTAGGTCTATGCGCACCAGCTCCTTATGATGGAGCTACGTACAACGCACAGCGTACAACTGAGTGGCGCGATGCGCTGTGCTGTTATTTGAAGTCAGAACGAAACTTATTCAATCAATCGGAGGACATCGATAGAAATTATGCCAGTTGTTGCTCACCTTTATAGCTTTAACGGACAGACATTACACAGTGGCATTGCGTTTGACCCGCCCGTTGGCAGTAACCCTTTAACCCCACGATATCGGATCAGGATGATCCGCCACCTTTTTTTTTTATCAACGAGGACTAAAACAGAATGAAAACGAGACGAAAAAATAACGCTCGGGTCTTTACAGGCGGGCGCTGAATTCACATCGCTGGCCAGGCGGATTCTATTCGGATAAACAGATAATATACAGTATAATCGGGTGTACGAGACGAGCAAGCATCAAGATTGTCGAAGATTATTTTGTTATGTAGCTAGAATTTCGAAGTCTCAAAGACATCCACTAGGAATTTGATTCCACCTCTGTAGCTGCTAGTATCTAACTGTCGCCTATTCGGACAAATCAACTAATCCGCCTTGCCAGCGATATGAATTGTTCGCCCGCCTGTAAAAACCCGAGCTTTATTTTCCTCTATTTTCATTCTTTTTTAGTGCTTGCTGATAAGAATGTGGCGCATCGTCGCATCCGATATCTTCTGGGGTTAAAGGGTTATCGCCAAAGGGCGTCAGACGCACTGCCACAATATACTATCTCTCCGTTAAAGCTATAAAGATGAGCAAGCACCTCTTTGCTATTGAGTTTTCTCTTGATGTCTTCGGGTGGAATAATTATTGTTCCGACTTCAACGAATACATGTGCGTTTTGAATATAGCGTTGTGGTTTTTGTTGTTGTCATTGCTGTTGTGGTTGCTGCTGCTGCCGTTGTTGTTGATATTGTTGATGGTTATTCTATTGCTGTTATTGTTGATGGTTATTCTATTGCTGTTATTGTTGCTGCTATGACAATCGTTATTGTTGTAATTGTTCTAAATAGTGTTGTCGTTATCACAGTGTCTACCCAGTTTATTTTCTTTAATGCATTGCTATTCTTCTCATCGATGTTGGTGTTCCGTTGTGTCGCTGCTGTGATTTTTGCCAACCGGTGCCACGTCTATAGATAGATCTGTTGTTGTTCCGGTCCAGGAACGGTGGCGATCTAACAACATTCCAAAGATGCAATGCGATCGAAAGTTCAACTGGATGAACCGAGCGTACCTGCGTCAGAAGAGAAAATGGCCCGTATCGAAATTCCCAGAAGACATGCCGGCGATTGTTCTGCTTTTCTCTCATGAGCGTTCCACCGGTAGAGTTCAGATACATGCTCTTCATCCAGCTTCCTTGTGTTGTCTATTATGTAAGCAGTGTTAGCCTCGTTCTTCGTAGTTCTTCTTTGTCGCAGTTGTAGCGCGATATATATATATATATAGATGAACAGTGCCTACAATTGTAGCGAATAACGTAGTTAAATAATTTTGCCAACAGATTATGCTGGTCCACAAAAAATAGGATATATATATATATATATATATATAAATACATGTTTAGTTTTGTTCAGATATCACAGCTTCGTGGAAGCTCTGATATACAAATGCATGCACACATTTCCTTTTTTGCATGAAAAGGAAACAAGAATTCACAACAGCATTCCGGATTATTTAATCATCGAAACAGTTTTCTTCTTTTGCACGAATTTTTAATATGGCCGGCGAGTTAGACGGAAGTTACAATAAGAACATATATATAATATATATATATATATATATATATATATATAAATATATATACATATACGACCGAGGAAATCGGCTGTTCCGTCTAAAGCATGGTTCTTCATTCAACACCATGAAGCGGGCTCGGATGTGTTATCGATGATGATTGACGCTTGTGACGGTATCAGGCGGCTGCAATGGGCACGACTGGTGCTGCAAACACGAAGGTGACAACTGCGGCGTCTTCGTTGTTGTCACTTGGTGGCAGAACGACGACAACAACAACAACGGCTAAAACAACAACAATAGCGACGGCAACAACAACAACAACAACAATAGCAATAGCAACAACAACAACATCAACATCGACCACGACGCTGTGTCGAGCGACCAGGTCTCTCGTCAGCTCGTGACCTTTGACGGCGCAAAGGAGGGCAGGGCATCTGATTTGACGACGACAACGACGACGCTCGAGTGTCACTGTGTGCGTGTGTGTGTGTTTGTGGACTTCCGCTATTGACCTTTGTCCATTCTCATGTCCAGTTCTCATTCAATCACGGTCGACATCACTGACATCAAGACACTTTCATCACTATCTGCACGTACCCCCTCCCTCATTTTCCATTCTCCGGCTCCTTCTCCCAGTCACCCTGACCTGGCGATTACTTGCCACCGATGCGGCGTCGACGTCATCTTCTTCATGCGCAGGCGCGCAATGAAGAAGACGGCCGACGACAACGACAATCTCGTCACTACGACGACAATGAAATGTATGAAACGAGACAACAACAACAACAACAACAACACGCTACGAGGCTCGCGTAGCAGCGCTCTCGATCGAAAGCCCAGGAGACTTCAGCGACCGCCCATTTTTTTGCGATGCTTGTCGCTTGTTGTTGCTGGGTACTCGTTTCTTGGGTGAGCCAGTGTTCGTATGAAACAAGCGCCTGTACGGCCCTTGCGGTCGATCCATTAACTGCTACCAGTACGCTATCGGCAGCACTGGACGCTAAATGTTGCCCTGCTCTCTGACTGCCCTGAGTGAGCTTTGACTGCCCCTTTTGAGTTTGCTTGGAGACAGACAGAGAGAGATCGGATCGTGCACTTTCCTGAGCAAACGACCATCTCTCGTCCTGGCACGTCGCAGCGCAGCAGTGCCCAGAGCGCCCGTCTGGATTCGTTGCTTGATCTGCGACGTTACGATGAGGTTTAGTGTCGTCGGCTTTGTCGACTGCGGAGAACCGGTAGTGGTGGTGGTGGTGGTGGTGGACACCAAGGCACATCATCTGTTATTATGCATTTATCACTGTGACCATTAACTATGTACCATCTTGAAATGCTGCGAATGTTATTGCGAAATAAACAATATGTAAATAACGGTGACCATGCATGCGGAGGGATATGCTGGAAACGACTCTATTGGCAGAACCCTTCGGTGGGCTGGACTCCCAGCGATGCGTGAAATATGGGACTTGTCCCGGGAGGACGTAAGGCGGTGAGACGATAATATCGTTTAAGTCAGGGAAGCCTCTGGTAAGGGTGTAAATGTGTCACATTCACTCACACCTCCTATGGTCCGAAAGAGCGCAATTCAAGGCGGTCACGTAGCAGTGGGGGCTCAGAAGAGGAATGTTGTAAGCACTCATATATTGAGCATGCGCATGTATAAGCGCACATGTTACAGCTTTCTTGCTAAAAAATGATGTGAGCAATTGATGTGGCATTGTTGTTACTAATAATCAACGTTCTGCAACTTGATTCCGTTGGGTAGAATTCATGTACATTAGCTTCTATCACAGGGGTTCTTGATCAATGAGCAACTAGGTCTAAAAGTAGGAGTCGAAACCCTTCACATATGTAATAGATGTAATGTATTTGTTGATTATGTAGTATGTGCAAATCTACACGCATGCATGTTTTACATACAGAGAAAACACGACTTTGAAAAAGCACTTTGGTTTTTTTTAATAAAGGAAATCGTTTTCTTGCTTTGCACCAATTTTGGCAAACTATCAATAAAGATTTTGAGATCCTACTTTTTAGAAGCCTTGGTGCCTGCAGTTGATAAATTATTGCCTATTGCCGTGACGCTCTAAGAGAAGCAGTTTTTACAAATAAAAGAGGTCTTGAAAGGCCAGCATAAATTGTTTTAAACAATCTACTGAATATAATGGGTTATTAGTTACTCATACGCCCAGCTATGTATTTTTTGGAGATTTCTCGTTGTTAAGAGATCTATTATGATTCTCAAGATCATGCGTTGTTCCAGTGCAACACAATTCTTCTTTTTTCATTAGTTTTTTATACATTGCTTGCGAATCCTCGGCTATGTTTATAAACTTGATGCAGTTGTATGCAATAACCACAGTGCTGCTTGTCTGGTTTGTTGCTCGTAACTTGAAGTACGTAATTTTTTTATTTGAAGCAATGTCTGTGATAGCCCTCCAGTTGTACAACTAATTTAAAAGGCGAGTAGACCCATGTACACCATAATGGGAACGGCTTTTGGACAAGCCAGCTCTTTCACGGAAATTGTTGTGAACGGTAATCGTTTGAGTTTACATAAATATTTGAACGCAGAACAACTTTTTCGGGTACAATCCTTTCGACCTTCGATTCACTGTTTAACATATTAATTATATATTTAACATATGCGTTCAGTTACAAATCCGAAAAATCCAGAATATGCGAAACTTGGACATTGCTTAAATAAGTATATGTATATATAGACATTTTAGTGCAAATGTAATATTTTACCTAAGCAAATAAAGTTAGCTATTCGGAAATACATTGTACAAATGCAAGAAATGGTACTGTTAGAACAACTTGGCCTATTTATATATATATATATATATATATATATATACACGACTCATATATATATATATATATATTTTTTTTTATAAACAGGTTCATAATAAACCTATGACGAATTGAACAGCAGGTATCAATTAAGCAAGAAAAAACAAAACGCCGAAATCTTATTAGGTTCTGTTCGCAAGGTATCGGTAAGTGTAAATAAATGTATTAAAACACAAATAGAAATTACAATTAAACAAAAAATAATCCTCTAATATGATCATATATTTCCATGCATACAGGGCTTGTTATGTTTGCATATAGACGGTCAATTCTGTTGAATGAGAACGTTTTTTTTTTCAAAGTAGATATGGTTGAGGCTTTTTAAAATCTGCTAGTACGAACAACACGATGTCCAACAAGAGCGAAAAAGTAAAATATCAAATATAATTTTTTTTAAATTTAATACTGAAATGTTAAATTATTGATAAAATAGATTCGGGCAAATATGTATGCCCGTATGTATTAATAAAATAGATACGGGCAATTATGTATGTATTAGACAACCCATCTGAAAATTCCCTCCGTAATAGCATTTAAATCACAGTTTGTCATTATTTTGGCTGGAATTCAGTGATATAGCGCCTAATCTTCTCCGTCAACGCTCGCGTAGTCGTAGAGTTGTTGGCATGGATTTTTGACTTTAAAAAATCCCAAAAAATGAAGGTAAATCGAACGCTGTAGGCGACCAATTCTGGTCACCCAACCGGAACATTGCACGACCTAGGCGCATGGCTGCGCCACTGAGGGCCAAAAACTGGGCTATCATGCCTCGATACCGCTCACTGTTGACTGTTTGTGGATTCCAACACGCAGCGTCCTCGAAGGAGTCCGATGGTCCGAATGGCCCAATGAGGCCTCCAACCAATAATCAGTCAGATGGATCGTGTAGGCATCACGACGCAATTTGTGTAGGAAACGCTGCATAGTGATTGTTGAAATGTTGCATTCCTGAGTACCATGCCGAATGGATGTTCCCGGACTCGCGGCCATATTCAGGCGCACAGCCGTGATGTTTTGTGTTGAATAACCTGGGGTGGACAACATGCGTCGATAGACGTTTGATATCAATAACTTTTCTCACAGGTGATGTGCTTAAAACATTTTGTCGTTAATGGGTCGACGCAGTTTCCCAGTTATAGCAGTCAAACTTTAACGTAACTTAACGAATGTGGTTAAAAATGAGGCAGTGCAATTTTAGTTCGAGTGTTTTTTTTTTTCAATTTTGGATGGGTCTTCGTCAAAACATGTTAAACCTATACTTATTTTCGTTTTTCCAGCATATGAATTGATTAAAACGCTTTTTTATTTATCATAAAAAGAGGTGTAATATATATATATATATATATATATATATATATATATATATGCTACTTTTGTAAGTATATATAATAAATATATACACATATACAATAAATGTGTGTTGAGGGGGATAACGCATAGCGTATTGTCGTAATCTCTGACTGCTAGTGTCCCGTTGACCTATATAGATATATTGATAGATAGGTAGATCGACTGATAGAGAGATAGGCAGTTCAACCAATCAAACTCTTTGGTGCTCACTTCCTGCTTGTAAAGACCCTCGATATCTTGCTACGATTTTGCCACGTCTCTCTCTCCCTCGCTCTCTCCCTCCGGGTCCTTACGACACACATCTCTGGCGCACTCTACCTCCGTTCTGCCTTTGTATGCTTTTTCTCATCATATTATTTAACTCAATCTGCTAAAGCTCTTCTCCTAACGCCTGGCAGCGAGAGAGAGCTGGCATAACGAACGCAAGAAAATGACGCCGTTCCTGCAACCTTTAGTTGGAAAAGACAATGCATTTAGAAGGAATAGGTTGCTATGTCCATGCTGGCGTCGAATGATCGACCTCTATCTAGATCGACGCTTATTGAGTGCGACCCTAAGCAAATGACGAAGCAAGGGACGGAAACACTTGAAAATAGGAAGCACTTACAACGTGCGTACGGTATGCCAATATAGCGGACTCTGCTGCTGCCGTTGTTGTTGTTGTTGTTGCTGTTGTTGTGGTTATTGTTGTCGTCGCTCGCATTCCCGCTCTTGCTGCTACTGGGAATTCAAAGTTTTCAAGGTTCAAAGTCAACAGTGCATGGCGATACGTCTAACAATGTTACTGTTAGTACTAGTACTGTTTTAACTTTAGAACAGAAGTGGCAGTAACAGCTGCTGCTGCTGCTGCAGCATATTAGTGGAAAAGGCATTAGCGTTATCGGAACCGTAATCATGGTCGAGATCATCCTGGACGCTACGTCGGGCTTGTTGTTGTTGTTGTTTCTGTTGTTGTTTTTGTTGTTTCTGTTGTGCTTGTTGTTGTTCTTGTTGTGCTTGTTGTTGTTCTTGTTGTGCTTGTTGTTGTTCTTGTTGTGCTTGTTGTTGCTGTTGTTGTTGCTGCTGCTGCTGCTGCAGTGTTTCGTTATGGTTATAGATATGGTGCGTGCCCGGCTGAGGTCTACGCCACCTAGCCGGAACCGGAACACCAACTGAACGGCGTCAAGTCTTCTAGCTGTTTCTTCTACAACAACTACTACTGCTATCACTACGACTACTACTACTGCTACTACTTTACTACTACTAGTACCGTTAGTACAACGACCAGCAACCTCACAACCAGCACGAATACCACTAGTGTGTAAGAACGACGCCAATAACGACAACAACAACAACAACAACAACGAGAACAACCACGACCAAGACGGTGGTAACAAGCTGCACCAACGGCAGCATCTCGTTGTTGGGCGAAACGCCAACAACAACAACGAACAACAGCGAACGGACGTCGCTGACCACGAATCTCGACTGCAATCCGACTGGAGCCACCGATTTTGATAGCACGGCCCACTTTACTCGTTCGAATGTCGTGGGCCGTTTTTTGGCCAGCCGGCGCTCCAACCAGCCAAGCGCTACCATTCGAACTGACGGCGTAGTCGGTGGTTGTTGCTCTTGCTGTTGTTGTTGCTATTGCTGTTGTCGGTGTTGCTCTTGCTGTTGCTGTTGTTGTTGCCGTTGTTGCTGTTGTTGTTGCTATTGCTGTTGTCGTTGTTGCTCTTGCTGTTGTCGTTGTTGCTCTTGCTGTTGCTGTTGTTGCCGTTGTTGCTGTTGTTGTTGTTGTTGTTGCTGTTGTCGTTGTTGTCGTCGTCGTCGTCATCAGCCAGGGGGGACAAAGGTTGTCATCGTGCACGCAGGGGGGAAGGGAGGCGGGGGGAGGAGGCACGCCTTCAGCTCTCCTACTGCTGCGTTGTCAATGACAGGCTAACTCTACACCCGAATCCAAATGTCGCGTCGTCCACAGCATACAGCCACTATTTCTCCCCCAGCCAGTTCAGTCACGACGCGAAGCCACCGGCGAGCCATCTAGCCGCCATACTAGAGCCGGCTTTTTTTTATCTAGCGGTCTGCCTCGTCTACCTTATCTCGTCTCTATACGATGATACCCAATGCCCTCTTCACCTTTCACCCATAAATACTCTCGGCGCGGCACGGCGCGGCTCAGCTCACAATGCCAACCGGATTAATCACGCGCCTGCCTCCACCACCACTACAACGACGATGATATCAGGTCGACTGTGGTGCTGTCGCAACTGCAACAACTGTAACAACTGGAACTCTTCTTACCAGCCAGTCACTCGACAGCTACCATTCCACTCCAAATCGCGTCATACCACTGCCAACAGCAGCAGCACCAGAAGAAGCATCAACACTAACATGTGGTGCTCAAAGTTTGCCAGTTGTCATAATAGTGCATATATATATATATATATATATATATATATATATATATATATATATATATATATATATATATATATATATATATTATATATATATATATACATATATATACAAAATATTGTGATGATTTATTAATCATTTACAATACGTTTGCACACTCGGCAGTGCTCGCCTTAATATATATTAAGCTCTAAGCGCCCCTGATAAAAAAGGGTGACATGTGTATTTAGGTATGTATGCCAAGCGAATAATAAATCATCAATATAATACATATATATATATATATATATATAATATATAATATATATATATATATATATATATATATATGCATATATATATATATATATATATATATATATAATATATATATAATATATATATGACATATATATATATCTTATATCTATTTATATATATATAAATATATACTATATTATCTATAAAATCTATGTTTATATCTCTATATATCTATATCTATAATATATATCATATATCTAATATTTATATATCTAATTATATATATCAACTATATCTATATATACATATACTTTCTATCTCTCATCTCTCATCTCTCTATCTACTATATATCTCTATATATCTACATCTGTATATAATATACATTTATAATACAACAAACCATCCTCATCAAACCTTCCCCAAATCTCGCACTCTGTTTCCATATTCTAGACGATGATCCAAGCTCAAAGGACTACATCTCAACCTCTCAAAGGCCAAAGATTTTTTGATGAAAACTTGCAACCACGCCTAATACAGCCTGTTGAGCCTAATCCAAATGCTACAGACGTTGCCCCGCATTGTTGCTTGACGCATTTCGTGCAATTAGTCGAGTCTCACACAAAGTACCACTGTACTGTGGTACTCGCTCCCTAAAAAGCCTAATATAGACACGAGTTTTAGAGCTTTATCCCCCTCCCCCCCGCCCAATACTGGCTATAATTTCATAATCATAACTATTGCACTACTAAAAGTTCTAATAATACTAATCATAAAACGACTACTACTGAGTACTTTTGGTTATTGATAATTATGTTACAACCATTTCTTAAGGGAACCGCTTGCGCTTTACTTCGATGAAGACTACTACTACTGTCCGCCTTTGTCCTGCTTTTCTTCTGCGAGTAATGGAACTAACCCGAAAAGATATAGTTACATGAATACCACTACGAACGTGAACTAATACGTACACATACATCTTTTAAGCAAAATCGGGACGGATTGTGTGAATGCGCATAATAAGATAGATGGCACAGCCAACGTCTTCGCCTTATCAACTCACACATAGCAACAATTAATGGCAGCAATGACTGAAAGTAAGCAATCAATTTATTGCGTGTATTGAAACTATTCTAGCATTTTATGTAAATATTATTCATACTTGTTGAAAATAGTTGACTGTTTACCAATGCTGCTTATAGCACCGTGTTTGGGTGAACAATTTGCAGCAGCTAGTGTTGTTACGACTTCTACCAACAAAAAAAAGTGCTGCGTGGTTTTGCGGCCAAACAAGCATTTTGCGGAGATTTTGCGGAGTTTTTCTGTGTTCACTGTTGCTGATCGTCACTTCTGGGCACGACAAACGCGCTCGCCGCCGCCGCTGCATGGGCCAAGAAGAAGATCCGACGAGAAAATCCGTCACCTGTAATTCAGCAGAAATCGAACTTTTCTGGCACGAACGCGGCGCGATTCATCATCCTCACCTTCGTCGTCATCGTTATAGTAAGCGAGTGATGCGCGAGTAGAGGTTGATGAGCCGCGTAATGCGACAGACGCCACACGGCAGCTTTTCAAAAGCTTCAATCGAGGCAAGCGCTTTCAGCCTTCACATCGCTCCGCGAAAGGCGGCCCTTATTCCCCACACCAGTCGCCACGGAGGTCCCCTGGCGTGGATTTGATTCAGAACAACAAAAAAAAACAGTGGTCGATCGCCATGCGTACGTCACAGCGATACCATACCGGTACGGGCTTTGTCGGAGACAACCGCACCAAAGCCAGTAAGCGTCGCTACCGAATGTCGGGCATATATCCCCAGCACGTATGTGGTGTCGAAGCGCATGCTTCGCTTCAATTAGGATAAACAACGCTTAAGACCCTTATCGGAAGCGCCGAGGCAGAGGCGTCGGGGTGCGACACTGTGCACGCCTAAATGTGTGCGTCTGTGGCGTAACCCAGGCGGACGGTAGTGATTTATGACTTCCACCGAGATGTATTTAACGGATGCGTATGGCAGCAGACCGTTGAGGCACCTCGGACCTATGTATATGATCTTCTAAACGGCTGAATACTCAAAGGTCCGTCTCCGCAAAAAGGCAAACGAGATAGCGGAAACACCTTGGCGTCCATCCACATCGAGCGAGCAACAGGGAACGGGGAGGTAAACTTCAATCTGCAGATAGGATATCCAGAATGGCGAATGAAAAAAAATGTGGCCTCGCGATGCACCACAAGAGTCCGCAGTAAAATGTGCGCATTTTGAGAGCGAAACTCTCAAATCTGACGCAATCGACCCCAATGAGTCGATTGCGTCAGCATATCATCTTACTGGATATCATTTGCCAACCGAACGCATAGACCAAGTGAGAAGATAGACCGCTCTTCAGACGTTGGAAATCTCCTGTGAGCTATATATATATATATATATATATATACATATACACACTTGAAAGTCCACTCAACCTGTGGTATTTGGACGACGGGGTCGTTGGAGGGAGCATAAGTACGGTCTGTGAAGACCTAAAGAAGATACTTAGTTTTGCCGCATACAGCGGTCTGGAGCTGAACCCAATCAAGTGTGAGGTTCACATAATCGGCTCAGATACAGCTGATATCTCCGAAATACAGAATCTACTTCCCGGCTGCCGCGTAACAGACGATAACCTGGATCTACTTGGCGTACCCCTGTTTTCTCCCCAACTTGGACCGACTATCGAACGCGGGAGAGAAAAACTCGAGATTGGTTTCAGCCGTCTTCCCCAGCTGGGTGCTCACCGGGGGCTGTACCTTCTGCGTTCATGCTTCTCCGCGTCGAGGCTGAACTACCTGTTCAGGGAGTCAATACTTCAGCCTTCTCGGATTTCTTGGAGGAAATTAACTCGAAAATGGGTTTTGCACTGGAATCTATACTCAACTTAAAGTTGCAAGACGATTCCCTAGTTCAGGCCTTCTTACCCGTAGCCAAGGGTGGACTGGACTTGCCTGAAGCAAATTCGCTTTCAGTCGCAGCACACGTCGCCTCCCTGCATTCGGCGACTAGTGGCGTTGAGTCTATTCTGGACCCCCAGGCGGTTGCGAACTTCCAGGCCACGCTTGAACAGACCCAGGACGACGCCATTGCATTCTGCGGGTCTCAACCAAAGACTCCTTCTCTTCAGCGCGCGTGGTCAGAGCTGGCAAATGACGGTCGTTTGAGCGGCCTATGGGAACGAACAACCACGGCCGCCAGCAAAGCGAGGCTACATGCAGTCTCCTCGCCCGGTGCAGGTGCATGCCTACACGCCCTCCCGAGCCCTCAGCTGGGTACCCTCCTAGACGATGAGTCTACACGAATACTTGTCGGGTTGAGTTTAGGAGCAGAGCTAGTCTCTCCACACCACTGCAAATGCGGTAACGAGGTCGACTCCCTAGGCACCATAGGCTTTCCTGTCCGCTAGAGTTCAGGCAGAAGTGCACGCCACTCGGCCTTGAACGAAACTTTTAGCAGAGTGCTGCGATCGGCAGGGATACCCATGCATCTTAGTCCGAGACGATGAAAAGAGACCTGATGGCATGACCCTGACTCCTTTTGAGCAGGGCCAAATGCTGGTGTGGGATGCAACCGTAACCGACTCTTTAGCCCCTTCAATAGTCGGTGCGGGCGCAGTTCGCCCTGGACACGCGGTAGCCCTAGCGGAAGCAGCCAAGTGCAGAAAGTATTCAGGCGTCTCTTACCCACACTTGTTCTCACCCCTTGCGTTTGAGACCTTGGGGGAGGGCTGGGCTGCTCACGAAGAAACTGCTTAATGATGTCGGAAAAAGATTGGTACTCGCTACAGGAGACAAGAGGGCGGGCGAATACTTACTGCAACGTCTGTCATTAGATGTTCAAAGAGGGAATGCCGCCTCGATTAGAGGTACCCTGGCTAGGTGCACAGCCCGCTTGGGGTCCAGCCCTAGCCTGGACCTAATGCTTTGAGTTATGCCCCAAGCGGGCTGTGCACATGTTCTTACATCACAATTGTATATCTTATACACATAAATAAATGATTACATATATATATATATATATATATATATATAAGTATATAAAGTGGCTTCAAAATAAAATAAAACCATGTTAATATATATATATATATATATATATATATTAACATGGTTTTATTTTATTTTGAAGTTACAGTGGAATATGAATATAATATATATATATATATATATATATATATATATATCTATATATATCTATATATATATATATATATATATAAAAGTGGCTTCCTGTGGGGTCAGCGAGTCCCAATTAGCTCCAGCGACCGGAACAGTTTTTTTTTAACTTAGTGGGGGTTGGATGATAATGCACCATCTCTTTTTATTAAGACATCTGTGCTCCCCGTTTTCTTTTCGATCATGATCGACTTTTAATCCACTCCGGCATTCACCTTGTTTTAAATTGGGAAATATGAAAACCAATTTAGGAGTGGCGAATCTGGGTCTCAAACCCAGGCCTCCCAAATGCAAGGCAAAGACTGTTGCCACTAAGTCATCTTGCTCGGTAAGTTCATCGATGTTTGATGACAACGGCGAGATCGGTGCAATAAACAATAGAATAGAGGGCGCTACTTTACTAAATCAACATAATACATGATCGAATCAATG
The DNA here is from genome assembly GCA_003439945.1 of Dermanyssus gallinae. NCBI lineage: Eukaryota > Metazoa > Arthropoda > Arachnida > Mesostigmata > Dermanyssidae > Dermanyssus > Dermanyssus gallinae. The sequence goes on from QVRM01001044.1 coordinate 68,632, forward strand.
AAAACGCGTTGCATTAACAAAAATATCGGCACCATCAGAAAAGCAATAACATCAGCAGGCGCCGCCGCTGTTTTTCGTAGTAGCCTTAAATGTAGCTGAAACACAGACGCGAAGCTTTCTAGAACTATCCGAGATCGAAGCTATACTTACTGTATATTTCGCTCCAAAGTTCATATATATATATATATATATATATATATATTTACATTGTATTGTATAATTACATTTCATTATTACAGCAATCTCGAACACACTTCCACTGTACAGCTTACTAGAGCTCAATGTAATTAGTAGCTTAGAATACCATGCAGAAATCACAAATCATACACGCTGCTGCAAGCAAATAGGATAGTACTCGACATCACCCATACTAGTAGGAAAACTGTGCCTATTCACTGCATGTTTAACCTGTACATATGTGCAATTTTTTGCATCTGCAATGAATGTTCCTAGATTTTTCAAGCCGACGGGACCCGACCGCCAGAGTAACACAGCGGCCTAGCTATTATAGATCATGCGGAGCGACAACGGTACAATCAAAATAAAGAAATGTTACATTTTAGTTAGTGAGGGAGTAAGCGAAATATTGCTTTTAGAAACAGAACCAGTGTTGTTTTTAGGAACAGAATCTCACAAGCACACAACTATCGCAAACGACTGAACGCATAGACATACTTAGATATGCTTATCTGTTTTCCTGGTATTTCTTTGTCTAGTGCCGTTTGGCTTTCGGCATCCTGTTCGTAGCGCCACCTGTCACCGGCAGCAACTGCTTGCTCGTTCGGTTCATCTGCTCATAATACGCATGTTTTCAGTTTCCGCGTTGATGACGTGACATGTCACGGTGTCTACAAGTTCTGACATAGGCTCCGAAGTAATCTGCCAGATACGCGGATCTGGCAGAGTACTTGAATTAAAGATTTTTTGAGGAGGTTGTTTTAAATTCTAGACGATTGCCCGTCCCTAGAGAATTGTAAATGTGGCTGTGTGCATTGCGCTGTACACAACGCACAACGTTTTAGGTAAACAGTTAGTAAGTCTACGACTCGTATACAAGAAACGTGGGTGTAAACCGACCGTATTACCTAAGCAGACCGTATAACTTGAGCAGTATGTTGACTAGATCCGAATTTGCATATTGTTTCGGCTGTATGCATGATCATTATTTGAGCAAAGTACAACATATTTAGCAATTGTTATGGTCGTGTCGTTATCGAGGCACCATTTTGAAAAAAATGGTTGATTGCCATTTGTAGATCGTGATGTTCCGTGATGGTTACTAGTATCACGCGCTTAAGATCAAGGATATATATATAGGATAGTATTGGGACAGTAATGGGCACAAGCAACTGTCTTGTAATACTTCCAATGGGCACCCACCCAGACTGCTAAAAATGTCATTCACCCTAACACAAAAAGAACGCTTGTACACGCAGTAGGAAATCTGTTACAATTACATACAAGTACAACTCTGCTAAAAGTGTTAATATTTGTAGCCAAATTTTTAATTAATAAGTATACGTTATTTGATGACAAAAATATAAACAGTTGATTAATCATTAGCTTTTCTTCTAGAATACTGCACGCAATTGAAGTTTGCACAGCAGGTCCTTAATGATTGATATTTGTTCTAATATTCCTGTTATCGACTGGTGTGATAATTAATATTCTAAAGTTCTTTAACCATCCTCTTAGGATCTGAAGTACAATAGTATAGCAGAAGTAGTTCTGCATTTGCCAAGTTTGTATTAAATAGAAATAGATTTTGGGCCTGCACCTATTGGAATACTGTTGATATGTTTACCCTTTGTTAACAATTATGATCTACGAAGCTCTCCAAGAGGGGGCGGAACAAATGTCTTACGGCAATCATACTGCGAATCTTACTATCATCGATTTATCACCAGAAATAATCCCCATGAAATGTGCATTCCCTGCATTGAGCATTAAACGCCTTCTATCTTAATAACCGTTGACTTGCATTGGAATTTCACCCACATAGTTGTGCAAAAAAAATAATATTGTACATCCTTTTCGTATCAAAGTGATGGTGCTGCGTTACGTAGCCGAGTAACTAAGCTCTTTCGACAGCCATCTCGAAAGCAAAGGCATGCATACTTGCTAGCATTTTGGCCTGCTTCAGCAAGGCTATATAAGAAAGTTAAGTACTTATTTCGAATTTTGGTAAAACTCGGCCAGAAAATATTTTTTTGGAATGAAAGGAGAAGTCGGAAACGGCTTGTAAAAAAATTACGGTTCTGAACGTGCACTAAATTTGAGAATAGTCTTTTAGGCCTACATTTCTGGCCGGTATGGCAAAATTGTATGGTTTTGCACGGCTATGCACACAATAAACGATTAACATCAACGGCCCGCAAATTGGAGTGAAAATAGTACATTATGGTACTAGTGCCGTATCTGGCAGCGTTACTGAAAGCAGTTTTAGTGATATACGTAGTAGTAATTGAGCAGCTCTAGCAGTATTATTACCCATAGATGGCGTCGTAATCCGTGTAACTGTCAAATTATATATCGCCATTAGCGCTCGATAATACCAACTTAACGGGAAAATATTGCCCACCGTTAATGTTGCACGAGACCTCGGTGTTTTAATATCAACGGATATTACATTTTCTGCACATTTACGAGAACTAGTCAACTCAACATCCATATTTGTGAACATGCTGTTCCGTTGTTTTATCATCAAGGACCCAAATGTGTATCGTCGTTTGTATAAAGCAATTGTGCTATCTAAACGTTTATATTGTTCACCCGTCTGAAGCCCATACTTGTGCAAGCACATAGCCATGATCGAAGGTGTTCAGAGAAGATTTCTAAAAAAGCTCTGTAGAAGATGTGATATCGAGCCGAATGCTGTTAACCTTCCGTCGCTGTCGATTTTACTGAAGAACAACGACACGCGTGCGCTATCGCAACTTGCAAGTGCTGATCTTATCAACCGTTTCTTCGATGTGACAATGAACAATCGCAGAAGTCAAATAATATCTTTACTAAAATGCATCGCAAGACTTGAAACAATCAATAATATGTTCACCTGGTCTGTAGCCAGAGAATCGCACAACAAGGCGGCTTCGTGGGCGTCATTGCCTACCTAGTCTCCTTTTCCACCTTTTATTTCACCGGCAAATAAAGGCGCTTTCTATTCTATTCTAATTATCACCTCACAGTCTAAAGCTATGCAGCGCAATTTATATATATATATATATATATATATATATATATATATATATATATATAAATTATGTTTTTTCTTAATAAACATATATGGCCACCTCGAAAACACGTACTCAGGACTTGTTTATACAGTTTTGCGTTTAAATGAATCATGTCTGTTCTACGCTGTTCCAAAAGACTTTTAGCGGCGAATGCATTGCTCCCTTCAGCAGTTCCAGCGTTGCCTTGTCTGCTGCGTTTCGAGATTTTCGAGCGTCCCTAAACATGACAATTAGTTTAGCGGAAGAACAATTTATTGGCAAAGAAAGGTAGAGACGTATTGCGCGTGTGAACAAACAGCAGCATATAGCAGACATGATAGCCCGCAAGGGTGCCTGTCTAGCAGGTAAATTAGCGGCGCGTTGTGGACGTTCTTGATGTTGTTATTACTGATTCTGCTGTTATTAAAGCTATTGTTCTAGCCTGTCAGGTTGGGTCAGTTACGCAACGTAGCAAATACTGCTTGTATGTCTGCCGGCATTGACGCGATGTCTAAGTCGTCGGAGTTGGAAAAGTTGCGAGGTCGGACCGATAATAATAATAATAATAGTAGTATCACTGTTGAAACAGAAACAGACGGCTGATGTTTCGTGACGAAATAAACATTGCGTTAGACCAACAAGAGCGCGACGTTCTGTCCTGTCACATGTTTTATAACCAAATGTGGCCTCATCTTCTCGCCCGCTCGCTCAATGATTAGATCGGTGGACTATTTATGGGCTCATTTCAGGGTTCGAGATTAATGAAAATAATGTGCACTGTCTGCAAGCATTTTCCTAATTTTGTGGCAGCGCACTTTTTTTTCATATTTATATATATATATATATATATATATAGTATGTGCTTGGTAATTTGCTTATGTGCACATGGAAACTGGGAGCGAGGAGGGAAATCACCAAGCGAAAATAGTTCCGAACGACGTGTTTTCTGTTCTTTATAATGGCCACACGTTTCTGTTCTGTAGACATAGTCCGGAGACTTGCTCTGGCGGTACTATCGAACAATGTGATCGGCGGCACACGTAATTACCCTGGTCCTGCATTTCGTAGTCGAAAGGATATAATCGAGAGCCATTTTTGGAATCGGCCACCTTTAACACAAACCAGAGGCAGAATCACGTGTCATCGTGTTATCATGAGTGAAATGCCTAATCCTTCTCGGCAATCGCTGTAAGGTGGGCCTCAATCTCGTTTTGTGTCAGTTCTCCAAACGATAAGAATCACAACTAGCATTATATTTGTACCTGGAGTTCCTATTCAAATAGCCGCACCAGCTGCCTTAACGCTCGATGCCGAACTAGTTGGGTCATCACTTAGTACCTTGGCTCGGCTTATTATTTATGCTCCCGGACAGCGCATTCCAATCAACGCTTGCCTGTTTGTGTCTCTGTATTATCAAGATCGTCTATACAATATGTCCATTCTATGAAACTCGCTGCTTAATATTCTACAGCAGACTCCTTTCTACATAACATTGAGACAACTCTAGTAAACTACATTTTAGTATGCCCCTGTGAATGAAATGTGGATACCTCTAACGACGGGAAGAGTACTGACTGGCAACTGCCGGAACCTTTTCGTGGCCCACCAACCCATCTTCAACATTATTTCGTGGATTTGCATAGCCTTTCGGACACGTGAACTTGCAACTTTTCCCATTAAGCAACGTAAATCCAGTTTTTCACGTTTAAAGGCTGGCTGCTCTGCAAAGAAAAATCGAAGCAATTGTTTATACAAAATTCCGTTAAAATGAATTTTTTAATGGTTCTCCAGGAAAGTGCCCCCAACCTTGACTTCTCATTGTTTCTGTAAAGATTGTTCTTTTAATACCCATTCGTAGGTCTAACCGGATATTTCCGCCATTCTTATTCAAACTATTTTTTGCCAATGGGTGAGGGCTTCGTGTCTAGCACATCAAATTTGAGCAAGATAACTACACGTCGGGTATTGGTTAAGCCTACCAAGGAGGTAATTTAAAAGCTGCGAGGCTATTGTGCTCAGCTTGCGCGTTAACTGCAGCTTCTGGCATCGTAGCGCCGTTATCCCAACATCCTTTATATATAAATTGGCGAATCTGGCCCAGTTAGTCTTCCGACTTTCTACCGTTACTTTCCAGCGCTGCGGTACTCCAGTGAACGGGACCCCTCGGTTTCTGCACCTGCCTAAGACTTGGCGCACGTCATATGTAGGTGTGATTTGTAAGTAGATTCTCTTAATCGACACAGACTGCCTTGCGCATGGGGTGCAGGTCGCGACTAATGACACGTTTGCACGCACAACGATTTGCAGGTCGAATTGCTGCACGTCGGACGTCACAGGCTCATTGAAAGCTTATGGGCGTTGCCCTAACGCGCTCTTCTTCCGGTTATGCAATCTGCCACGTTCGCAACTTTACTTTCGTCCAGTCCGCTGACGATAACAGTAATTGCGAAGGAAGATACCTGTAATGAAGACCTTTCCTGTCCAATCCGCTGTCAATAGACGTACCACGTCAGACGTGAACCCCGACTTCTTTAGTACGGGTGCAATGACAAACAATGCGTGGAAGGGACTGCATCGCACCAACCGAAGTGTGGTAGTACGCTATGCAGTGCATGGATTCCACCATGTTCTCTGTAAAACTCAAGGGTACCATGAGCCGACAGAAGAATGTATCTGTAACAGGTGTGGGAGAGCTTGTGGGAGATATCATGCGGGGGAGTGCCCCAGAGTTGAATCACTGGCCAGGCTGGCTCAGTGAACGTGTTTTTATGTATAATATTGACTATATACCTAACAAAGGTGATTAATGAATGAATGAATGAATAGACGTACCACAAAAGAACGCAGGTGCCATGCTCTGTGCGATACTTGATTGACACCAACCAGAAGCCGCCATGTCGACATAACGGCCCACACGTTTACTGCAAGAATCGTTTTTTCTCTACTTAAATTTGTGTCACGACCTTCTATCTATATGAAATGTTAAGGAAAATTGAAATCTGTCAGCGGGTTATCAAAGCGAGTTCATTTGCCAGACAATTTCACAAAGCTCGACTATGTGTCCTTTGCAAGCAACGGTCGCTTTGGCGGGCTGGCTTTACAATCATGCACGGACAAACTCTCACTTGGATTCATGCGAAATCCCCATTTTTATGTTAACCTATCTTTGTTTTTGTCTTTCGTATCTGGCTTACCCTCCAGCTGGTGAGCAACGAAGATAACCATGAGACAGATCTGTGCTTGCGGGATACAATCGACGGCAAAGCCCATTTATTAAGGAAACGGCAGTACAAAGAGCGATGGCAGCGAAGGCATCCGAAGCCACTGCAGCAGCAGCAACGCCAACAGTTATGGTCCATTTACCTATTGTCCAATCTGACTCCAGCAACCAATCGCTAATGTCTTCCCGGAAGGGTGGGGTTAAATTCCGAAGCGAGCAGTGACTTCGTTTGAAATACTTGGTGAACAATGTCAGCATCAGTCACACTGGGCCCGAAGCTAGCAAACAACAAACCAACCCAGAAGACAAGACAAATTGACACGGCGATACAACTCATTGTCCAGAAAAGCTCGATTTTAACAAAAAAGAACTAGTAAACAAACGATATATATATATATATATATATATATATATACGCATGCACGTGTATTATGTGTGAAAAGTAGCTTCACACGCCAACCTCTCCTGGGCGCGAAGCAACCCATCGGTGGCGTCGGTGGTGGCACCAGCAACAACAACAATAAAAGCATTAACGCCAGTGGTGGTAATGATGTTGCCTTTATGGAGGTATATACGCATCTATGTATAAAATGGTGTGCATCGACGCGTGGGGTGTCTAAAGTGTTAACGTGCTAATATGTTATTGTCGTTATCGTTGTTGTCGCCGTTATTGTTGTTGTTGTTGCTGTTGGTGGTGGTGATTATGTTGTTGTTGTTGTTGTTGGTGGTGGTGGTGGTCATTTTGTTGTTGTTGTTGTTGGCTACGCCTAGGCAGCGGCGGTGCTGGCCGCGAATGCATTTACGAGCGAGCCGTAGCCATGTCGTAGCAGATGACATGAACACGTGCGTCGGGCCATTATTCAACACTTCAGAACTTCATCAGTAGTGGTACGACCACCCCCTGGCGCCGCCAGGCTACTTGCCGGTGCTACCGTTGTACCAGCATCGTCCCCACTCCATTGTTGCTGTTGCTACCGATGCTGCGCCCACGACGATGCTTGGCTTCGTGTTTCCTCTGCCGACGCAGCCGACGACGACGGCGGCAATGAACCTGGTTCTCGTAGAACGCCTTCACCGCGCGTAGAGTGGATCGGCCATAGCCGCCGACACCGCCGCTCAGCCAGCTCAGAAGCCAGAACAACAGTAAAAAAAAAATCCTTTCGGGGCTGACTCTCAGCCAAGATTTAACGTCCTTTGGACTGCTTTGCGCATTGCTTCACAGACGCACCCCCATAAATACAAATGTGCAACGGTGGGGCTCGAACCCGCGCATCTATCTAGTGTCTCCTCTGGTCGCGAGGCGCAGACGCATGCCACCACGCCACCAGCCTCGACAGAACAACAGTCAAGCAATGTCCTGCTGGCAGGAAGAACCTTCTCCTCGCCTCAGCAAACCTCGCCGGATAACCAGGCAGGCCACACTGTGCGTCTACCTGTATAGACGCACTGTTATATATAGAAGCAGAACAAATCCAAATCAATGTATCAAGTCATCTGTTGGCATTGTTGACTTTATTGTTGTTACCGTTGTTTTCCTTATTGTTTTTGTTATCATTGTTGTATGTCTGCATCTTCTCATCCACTGTCTCCTTCATTTTACCTTTTTCCATTTTTGATTTTTATTTATATGGTACAACCAGATTTCATCGGTACTACTCTAGTTTTACTTCGGTGCAATTCGGTCAAAACAAAACAAGGTCACCGAAACTCATACCGATTGCGACAATGTTGCTTCCAGAGGTTTCTCAGGTGAATTGTTCTGTTTTTGAAATTAATTTTGCCCCTCGCATGCCTCAGCTATGAATCCTAGCGACAAGCCATGCAAACGGCGGTTCCAGAACAGCGGCATCAAAGACGCCGACGACCCGGTACAGAAAGGGCTTTGCTCTCTCATGACAACGACGGAGACCCTCGTCGATGAGAAAGATCACAATCGTGGTGATGACTCCCGAGGATAGATACAATGAAGTGAGCGACTAGAGCGTAGCTTAAACATAACGGCATTTATTAAAAACAAGACACTTCTACCAAATAAACAATTCAAACGTCTGTGCCCTGAAATTGCCTGCCACGAGTATATAATTATATATTAAATAAATTTTCTATGCACTGATTTAGACAGATAAATAGACATGTGTGACAAGTGGGTGCATAGTCAAATCATAGCTTTTTACTAGACATACACTGTAATCATTAAGGTTTCAATCACACGTTCGGTATGTCATTTAACATCAATCGAAACATATATATATATATATATATACAGTTAAATACATGTCATTGTTTTTCTACCATAAACTATCATAGTGTAAGTGACTAAACGTGCAATTAAGCCATGTTGTCTGTTCAATTAAAGTACATATGCTGAACATTGTTTGAGAGAAGAAGCAAGTACGAGAGAGAACAGTCTAGGTAGCCAAAATTGTACGTGGATAATGTAGTCTATAAAAGGCAATTCCTCTAGAGCGACAGGGTACATTATTTCGACAGCATAAGCATAAAAATGTCCCTTTTTCTTCATTTTTGGCCACAGAAGAGTTTTTGCTACCATTTTAATTCTCTTCTGGTTTTAAGGACAACGAGATGCACCCGCCGTTTACAAACATGAAATGTATTTATTTTTTATCACCAACCATGTACGTTGTAGCGGTACGATACTCCCTGGGTAAAATTGGCATTCTGTGACAATAGACTAAATATTCACGTGTCAAGCTACGCAGTTGTATCTGCCACATACCTTGTCAATTCGTTTAACAATGTTATAATTTAAATGTCGATTCTACGTAGTCTCAAATTGATTTTAGTCGCTACTTTATTTTGTGAGCCAATTTCCAGCGTAATAACGCAAGTTTGTAGACTTGAAATTTGTGCATATAGCAGGCAAAGTGAATCTCTGCACCCACTCGTGTCCTGATGCATTTAAAACAAGTATGCGGCAAATCGGCTTGCGCTTGAAAGTGAAGGGCGGCAAACTTTCTACAATTGAGTCATTGTAGGTTGGTGAAACACATCATAAACGAACGACCATTTTCTATTCGGAATTTCTCCTAAATGTTATATCCAATTGCGATATGCTAATACGAACTGGAATGTGGTCGTCGGAGGATCAGACGAGCCCTGTCCAATTAATCATTTAGTACACCTCCCGGACGCTTGTCTCGCAATTTCGGCCAATTTTAGTGTCGTCGACGCCGTCGTTAGCTGTCGTTGCTGATAATAGTCTCTTGTTGTTGTTGCTATTGCTGTTGCTGCTGCTGCTGCTCATGTGGACGGTTGTGTCGACAGTGTTGTTTATGTTGCTTATGTTACCCTATTATCAGTAGTCTGGGGGTTGGGAGGGGGAAGGGTGTGGTACGTTGTTGTTGTTGTTGTTGTTATTGTTGTTGTTGTTGTTGTTGTTGTTGTTGTTGTTGTTGTTGTTGTTGTTGTTGTTGTTGTTGTTGTTGTTGTTGTTGTTGTTGTTGTTGTTATTGTTATTCTTGTTGTTGTGATTGTTGTTGTTGGTGTTGGTGCACACAGACATGCACTGGCATGGGACCGGCCAGCCTGCCCTGATTGTCGTCGTTGTCGTCTTCGGCCGGTCTATCGGCCGACAGAATTTCACACGGTGATACTCCCCGACTACTATTCTGAGATGCACCACCAGAAGCTGCAACAACGACAACAACAACAACAACAACAACGACAGCAACAACAACAACAACAACAACGACAGCAACAACAACAACAACAACAACTGCTAGGACAGCAACAGCCAGCACTGCTGTCTTATTGTTTTCTAGTAGCTACCGCAAATGTCAACTTCCAAAGGGCAGCGTCCTCAAAACAGAGTGTAAGAAACATAACACTACTACACAGTCCGTACGCAAACATCTACACACATAGAGAGATTTCTGTTTACAAATATATACATGGATGCCTGTACATGCACACTTGTATACACTAGGTTGGAGAGCATGTGGCTGGATTTTTTGGAAGAATCTTCGAGAGAGCTTTGTAAGGTGATCTCATTCGTTGCTTCTGCTATATGATTTCTGTCGAAAAGGACATCGAACATTTCCAGTTACGGGCAGCATTTTCCTGTGAGTTCAAAAAAGGCCCTTATTGCTGCGCAAACTGTCCAAAATATTTTAATACTAGAAAAACAAAAATACTGGAACGTATTAAGCGAGGGCAGCATTTAAACAACTTTGTGCTACAGTTGGTTCGTCAAGCCCGGTTGCGGCAACGTAAGATTTCCGGGTAAACCCCGTTCTGGAAAGACTATTACGCTCGAGCAAGACCGTTTGAAAACTGTGAGACAGAACCCCGAGTGAGTACACGTGAATTAGCCACGGTAATGATGTTGCCTTTATGCAAGAATATATACATCTTTGTATCGGGCTGTGTCACCTCGGCACGCATGGTTTCGAATCAAAGTCGAACCGATGACTACCTCATGATTTGAACGAGCGCAACAAAGTAAAACGACTTGCAAAATGCTCTTCTTGACTTGCCAGACACTATGAGTGTCCAGTCTTGGATCGAAAAGTTACCTGTTTGAGGTAATGAATTGTATGAGTAGCATATATATATATATATATATATATATATATATATATATATATATATAAATATATCACACAACCACCCAGACGCAGAACCCACTCAAATTCTGCTCACAGCTGCAAGAACAGATTTACAACATTTTTACTCTGATGAAAAATTGGTCTTTTAGGACAACGTAGAACGTGGAAAATGGTGGTGCGCCCTAGGCCAGCCTCCCAGAAAACGCCAAATAGGCTAACTCATTCACGCAAGATTTTGCTCGGTGTTTGGCGGGAAACGCATGGCATCGTCCACCATGTCATGAGTTTCCATCAGGTGGCAAAACGATAGACACTGGTATAGACACAGTGATCCGCTCGACCGGTTTTTGCCGCCCTCTAAAGGAAGAAGGCACACAGTTCCGTGAATAGAAAAAAGGCCTCAAGTTCCACCACCTCCGCAAGATAGCAAGTTTAATTTGCAAAGACGCACGTGAGACATTCTTCGGAATACAGAAACCAGAATTACTTGTCATAGAAGTCAATAGTGTGGTCCAGAGTTAACTCGTTAATTTCATAAGTTGATGTTATAGTTGAAAAGTCGACTTACTTTCCGCCCAGCGTGGCTCACGCAAGCAACAGTGTTTTTGAAATCTTGTCTCACTCTTTCGATTTCGTTGTTTGTCTATAAATCCTATTTCTCACAATATCTCACTATATCACATTTCGTTCTGTCATTCCGCTTTATTTCTTCGCCATTAAGACCATCTCCCACCGCCTGTCGCTCGTCTATAGGGAAAAGTTCCTGTCAACGTGTTGTCCATAGTAAGTCTCACGAATTGCACAAGCTGCGGCGGTGTAGAGGCCATCGACTACGCCAGGGGAGTATCATTAGCTTTTTCCTTCTGTACATCACTATCATCATCATCATCAGCATCTTCAGTTGTTTTCAGCATGACGGTTCTCAGGCGACAATTGCCATTTTGTGCTACTTGGCCAAACAAGCAGCAAATGCTCTTAATTCTGGCAAACAAACTGCCCTGCGTTTCTCTAAGCACCAAGTGCTAAACGCGTTTATCCAGTTCAAAATGACCTGACTTTATGGCTAGATTAATATTTTGTCAAATAACTATTTGTTGTCGTACACGAATATATTAGCTGTGAACAGCGATGTTGTCGTTACATTTTCGGACTGATTACTTCCAACTGCCATCCTTTGTAGATACCATTTTGAAACAGACCAAATGCAAACGCGCACTACTGCGATATTGCTTTTGTATGAGTTGTGCACTTCTTACATGTACGTAGAGGTACTTTTTGTACCAATTCCAGAAACGCGGTTATGCTCGTTATTTCAGCATCATACTTCAACACGAAAAACATCATGTCTCATATACAAATTGTTGCTGTATACAAATTAGGGATCTGATATGAAATACTGTCTATACGATGGTTGCGGCTGTAGTTGTCGTTGTCATCATCATTGCTATTAGGATGTCCATTGTTACTGCCTACCTAATCAGCAATGTCCCGTTGTCATTCCCAGCACTACATGTATATATACATATACATGTATATATATATATATTGCTTTATCGATAGTGTTTCTTGGTAAACGTTTTCCGACGCAGCTTTGTGGTAGTTATATGAACGAGACACCTGCAGCACCCACACAGTGGCGATAGCAGCAAGGCACAAACAGCGCATCGCAACCACCCCACCACCGACCGTCGGACGTAAAAACGTATTAGGAAACGACCATGGATCGCATGCTGTCGGAGGCGGTAAAACAATAAGAGCCTCTGCCATTAACGCTGGTGCACATCTCTGGTTCTTTTTTACATGCTTTTGACATGCTTGTTCGGGAGCTATTTGCCCATTTCTGACAGGGAACTTCTGACGACAACGCATCCAACTGCGCAAGGGAGGTCAAGCCAGGCGCTACGGGCAGGCGACCTGCATCATCAGTCCTAAGCACTTCCAGTAAGAGGCTTCAGACCCTCACGGAATCTCAGACACTTGCACACGCGCGCCGACACTTGAACGGACTCGACGTACCGATTAATCGAGCGAGCGGCCGACCAATCATGACTGAAATATGCCGAAGTGGCAAGTGATAATGAAGTGGTAGTAACAACAATAACTGCCGGCAGGTCTTGGGAATGCCTGGGTGTGAAGTGTAGCGACATGTAACGGCATCTAATCGGATAGTCTCCAACGCGGGTCAAGCGTACAGGTGACGCTAAAAAAACACAATGCTGCAAACCAGAAGCAACAGTGAAATCAACAAAAATCGTATGACATACAAACTATATTAACGAACTGGCAAACACGTGCCGATGTTGTGACTGTCTATCATCAAATTGCTTAAGTGTTTGACTATCAAAGCATAGCAGAAAAAATTGTGCAACATTTTTGCGTAATAACAATCACAAGCTACGATGCTGACGACGGACAGCGATACAGACGACAAAGCGGGCGACAGAAAGACAAACAAACAACAACAACAACAACAACAACAACAACAATGGGCAGGCAGAGGACAACTACGGACGACAGACGAACAGACAACAACAATTACAAACAGATGACGGACAGACAGATATCAAACAACGGCCCGATAACAACACGAACAACATCAACGGGCGGACCGCAACGTCAAACTGCAACTATAACGACAGACAGACATCAACAATAACAACAACAACGAACAAACAACAACGATGGACAGACAGATAACAACAACGGACGACAGCAACAACAACAACAACAACAACAACAAAGGACAGATTGACAACAATGACGGACAAACAACGACGACGCCAACAACGGACATGTAAAAAACAACGACGCATGTCCATGGTGTATGGATGGACAGACAACGACAACAAATACGGACAACAGGCAACAACAACGAACGGACCGCAACGACGAATGACGGACAGACGACGACAACAAGACCCACCGTTGCACATTTGTATTTATGCATCCGTCTTACAAAGCAATGCGAAAGCAGTCCCGTGGACGTTAAATGTTGGCTGAGGGTCAGTTCAAAAAAAAGATTCAGATGATTTAAAGATAACGTCTGTACTAGACTCCTCAACGAGCTCCGGCTGCAGCCGGGAGATTTGCAGGAAGCGCACAAAGCGCACCTGTCGGCTACCTCCTACAGTGGCAGCTGGGCGCACGACCTTGTATGCTTTGCCCAAGGGGTTCTCTTCGGCCTCCTCGCACAATTAGTTTTAGGGCATTACTTTGGTATGTTTACTCGTCTTCCTAATGGCCTACATATGACTCGTCGTGCTCCACTGTATTGCATCGTAGATAGGAAAGTTCTGACCAGTTCGCCTCTGCGGCGCGTGCATATTGCGGAAGAGCTGTGGCAGGTCTATCGCTTTTCGGCAACCTGAGTATTTCACCAGTAGGCCCAGGATGGTGACTGGCTATGTTAGGATGTTGACGAGATCTAGGTTCTCATAGACGGACCACCATAAATACAAATGTGCAACAGTGCACTATGCTACTGGGCTCGACGTTCTCTAGTGGTGCAGAGATTTCCACTGGCGAGTATTCAGTGAACGGAAGTAGTTTGTTTAGAGCTTTCTCTAGGCGAGTGTAGTTTAGTTCGGCATAGCGTTGCCGTCCTGTCGGGCAAAGTTCCTTGTACCTCGCAAATCCTCCAGACGTTGAAGCCGATTAATTCAGAATGAACTGAACCAATGGGCAAATATGCGAGATTAAAATTGATAGTGAAAGGGTAGTGACTATAGGCGGTATACGAGTAGAGGCCCTGACCGTAAAACTAAGGCTCTTGTGGGAAACACCTTGATCAGCGACAAGTTGTTGCTAGTGTGGGGTCGAGGTTGAAAAAGCAGTGTTGTAGGGGTTTCGGAGGTTAATAATGCCTTTGTGTCATTTTCGGCCGCGCCAGCTGAGACGCCAGCTTGAGATGCTCTGGGGGCCCTGCGGAAGGTTTTGGCTTCGACGGTGACGGTGGTGGTGGTGGCAATAGAAGTAGTTACGAGAGTCACCAAAAGCCGTCTGTCATCAGGTCGGCCTGCTATCGTGCAGCTACTGCAGTCGCCGCCATTGGCGCTGCTGTTTCTGTGAGTTCGCCTCTTCGATTATGGCTGCTGTTGCTGTTGTTGTTACTGCTGTTGCTCTTACCCTACGGCTTGCTCTACGGCTGTCAACCGTAAAGCGGGGTCGAATTTTTGGCGCCAACATTCCTGTTCACGGCTGCTCGATTGGCTGGCAACAAAACGCCGGCTGGACGCGTGCTGACGATTCCTTCGTCTTTTCACCAGCGAGAAGACGCCTTGCCACTTGGACGGCAGGCAGGCTGCATCGTCAGCATCATCGATCGATCTACAGCTGCTGCCACTTGATCTTTCCTTTCGTTCGACATTACGCTCCTATGTCTGTTATGCGCCTTTGGGTTTCTTTGTCTGTCTCTATGACGGTTTCTGTCGACCTCAAACTGCAAGTACTCGCGTACAACTCTCGTATGTACATTAGACATCATAGGTCGTTGTACAACGACCACCCCCCCCCCCCCCGGGCCGTACGCAACCAGATCGATCACCTCACCTCGATCGAGACAATGAAGGCTGCTTCCTCATTTTCCACAAAGCGATGCCGCTGTTGCTGCTGTCGCGCCCCATCATTGCCTCGCTGATCGCTGACTTAACGTGCTCATCCTCTGAAGGGACTCCTGGTTAGTTAATTAATTATGAAGTTAATTGTTAGCGGTGGTTTCGTTAATTGGCCACCGCATTCTCAATGACCGCATCCGTGTCGGCCTTGGCGACAGCGACATACTGCCGTTAATAGCACAACGTTATATCTCTCTCTCTCCCCATATATATATATATATATATATATATATATATATACATGTATTTATAAATACATATTTTTTATACAATAAAAATATATATAAATAAATATTTATGTATATTTATATTTTTTGTATAGCCTATTATTTCGCCCATTATTTTGAAGCCGTTTAAGCATACCGTTTCTCAGTAAAGCAGACTTCTAGCATGAATATCGGAATCGAATTTGACAACTATACTTCATAACTGAATTATCGATTGTACCAATCGTCATACTTACCATGCAGTGTGTGAGCGTTGCCAGTAAAACAGTATATAGGCCATAGAGTGCCCCGTGCACGAAAATGGAAATAAAGCATGTGTTGAAATTCAATCGAAATGTTTACTGACATGCACCCCATCAAATTGCTTTAGAGTGTTACTGCGGACATCATTTATCAAAACTCTGATTTACAAAAACCTGATTTGTAAAAACAGTGTGCCTACCGTCTTGTACTGTTCTACAGCTAATAATGTGGGAGCAAAACTTCGGAGAGTTGATCAATCGAGGAGACTGTAACGACGTGCTGTATTTCGATTTTAAGTTAGCTTTTGAATCCACCACACAAACGAAAATGTTGGACTGTATGTCCCGACACGGCGTAGGAATAAAAATTGTAGGTTGGATAGAAAGCTTTCTGACTGATCGAAGCTTTTTGTACAGGTGCACGACTGCTTCTTATCTCCCGCTAAGGTTACCTCGGGCTGTCCGCAAGGAACAGGTATGGTATGCTTATGGTACATTTTGTGTGCAAACTCGATTTTATCCATATTGCCTGATGAGGTATCGACAAATGTGGTATGGTGATGACGCAAAAATGTATGCACGCGCCAATTCCGCGTAAGAACGCATCCAGAACTGCCTAGACAATTTGTATGAATGGAAACAGAAAATAGACTTGAAACTGTCGGTTCCTAAGTAATGCACTTTGGAAGAAAAAGTAACCATTATTTAAATACAATCAACAATGGTCCACTCGAAAATATAACTGATATAAGGAACTAAGGTATAATTATGACACCAGTATGAACTGTATATGAAATTATTCGAAATGTATGCCTCTCAAGTGTGATACCCCATGAATGAGAAAAATAGGCGACAGCTGAGGGTTGTGATCAAGAAACTCGCACGCCGAGTTTCTCATGGTTGTAACGTCCCACAGAATCAAATCTGTGTTAAAGATATCAAAGACACTTTTAACAAATTAGACTGTACATTTGCCATTTATGTTTTCTTTAATGAGGGGGTTTTGCAGTTTTTTAATCGAATACCTACGACCACAAGGTCTCAAATGAGACACGAGCCTAAACGAATAGGTCGAAAAGAGAGCGTTATGTCGCTGTTTTCCTAAAGGATCACCAGAATATTTAACTGATGCACCTGTGAGAGGGAACTGGTAATTTGATGTTATAGTAAATGCATATCCTTTATGAAAATAAAGCGTGCATTCATATTAATACATATATATGTATAGCGACACAAAAATGTCGAGTGTATGTTCATGCTCATAAACACATACATGAGTCACAATAATAATAGTTGGAATAAGGGTCTATCATGCTATAAAACTATGTGTTATAATCCGATTGTCTCTAAAATAATGATAAGGGGGGGGGGGTGGATGGTCGTGCACCATCTCTTTTATTAAGACATCTGGGCTCCTCATTTTCGGAAACCATTTGAATCATTTTAGGAGTAGCTTTGTCCAGGTCTTTGAACCCACGAGCTTCCGAATGCAAGGCATTGGCTTTGTCACTAAGCCACCTTGCTCAGTAATACATATGCCACACTTTACACCTGAGTAATAAGTTATAATGTACAAGGTTATTATGAAAAATTGACGAAACGTATGCAACAAGTGAGAGGAAATCGGTAGGAATGTGAGTTTTTAGGCATGTTTTGTTAGTGGTTCTGCGTAGGAAGAACAGTGCGTCGATAGTAGGTGCTATAAGAAATATCCTTCACGCTACACCCTGTATAATACGGCCGTACCTTGCAATGGTGGGCCTAAAGTAAAGCGCAAATAAAGAAATGCATTATTTTATAATAATGATGATTAGTATTACTACTATTACAGCAACCTCGAAACCATTCATATACCGCCTGCACAATGACAAGCATCCAGCTAGATGAGCAGTATTATTTTGTTGTTTTTCTGGCGGCTTCCGGAATATAGTTCATGCAAACTATTTCTCTGAGAGGACTTCCACGAGTGGTCACGCAATTAAGTTAAGCCATTCTCACAAATGTATTTGCAGACGGCACGACGTCGAGTAAGAGACTCGTTGTATCCCCGGCGGTCACAGGAATCACCTATTACTGTTAGGTCCTCGACAGCATAAGCATACACCTTGCTAAACAAAAATATAAGCAAACAAATCTTTCAAATGCATACGCTCATATCGTAGATGAATAACATGAGCAACAGCACAAACAGGAACGACAACAGTATAACCGCAGGAACAATGACAAATGCAGCAGTAGCATCACAAACAATATTCCCAGAATTTTGTTTGGCAAATCGCACTAATGCAAAGCCCGCCTTTACCCCCTAATCGACTAAAATCTGCCTTTCCAGTAGAATTTCCCAGAGGTAGGACACTGGGACTGCTATGAAACTCACAGGGTAGGATATATAATAGATAGTTGACCTTCTTGCCGGTGGGCGGATACAGAAGTCACTAGCTGCGAGGTGTACTAACACAGTACGTATGAAACCACTGTTTCTGTGCATGTGGGTCGTAGGGTCGCTGCAAAAAAATTCCTTTAGTCAATAATGATAACGATAGCAAAGATCATTATCATTATATCTACATGTGTGAGGTTTGACCTTCACTAATAATAATAATAATAATAATAACTACCATAAACCTTATTCCGTTTTGTTTTGTGTGCCATAGTACACTTTATAGCCTTAGCTACGCTTGCTTCTTTTTCCTCAATTTGGCTTATTACTGCAACGACAAAGACGATTATTACTAGTGCTACAACGCTGATGATGCTGATTTACTAAATCCAATTAGCAGTCAATGCTCTAGCGACTGAAAACAACGCACGGGATGCCTATAATATCCTACCAACAATATAACATGACATTAGCTTTGGTGCATGTCGTGCCGGGCTAAATTGCGGAGTAATGAATTTTTTCAGAAAGCATTTCAAGATTAGGTGCATTCATAAATGACCAGGGATTGATTTGTCTGATGGGGTAGGTCATTTATGCTTGCACTTAATATCTATCGCCATATACCAAATCGCCATTGTTACCAAAAATAACTTTTAGAGCTGACTCTCAGCCAACATTTAACGTCCACGGGTTTGCGTATGCATTGCTTCGTAAGACGGACCCCATAAATACAAATAGGCAATGGTGGGGAACGAACCCATGCACCTATGTGTCTCCTCCGGTCGCGAGGCGCACGCGAATGCACCACGCCATCGAGATATAATTTGTACCAAATTGATTGTATATAAGAAATGTAAATTAAATATGTATAAAAAAGGGCTGTTCCAGGCTGAAAATAACACGTTTACTTCCACAATATTTTAATATAAATTGACGAAGCAAAAATAAATGTGGCAACATAGATGTATATTGTCATAGGGTTATGATTTTTGAGGTTTTATATCGTGAAAGTTAATAAAAAAAACTTCCATTTTTGCTAATTCGCTTTTAAACGACCATGTCGCATCTTTTGACGCTATATGATATTTTAGGAAGCAAAATGTTCTCACGGACCTGACGACGCGATTAGTTTTTGTATTGGAGGACTGGCTGTCTCACAATCGCACATTTTGTGCTTCTATCTCTAGCAACAACAGACTATGTTCCATTGGAAAAAATATTTACTTAAACGAGCTCTACAAAATCTTGTGTCGCTTTCTAAATATTCCTGGGATACCCTGTGTTCATTTGGACCCTTAATGATGAAACAGCGGAAAAGAGTGTTCACAAGTTCGGAGGTAGATTTGGCAAAATCTCTACTATGAGCAGCGAACGTAAGATCCGTAAACGTATTTGATTAAGTGTCTAACTCGTATCCATTGGCAGGCAATAGAAGTAAACTAGTTTTTTAAATATTGTTTGGGGATGCCATTAGAAGTGGGACTGTATTCAGGGTTCAGGCGTAGGAGTTGCGTGTAAATGTAATTTTCATTGGACTCAATAGGCGAGTCTCGGTAGATCGTAGAATCATAGGTTGTCGACGTGAATGAGGCATTCGTTACTGGGACGGGGTTGAACAAAAGTGACAAATGGGATGCTAGTTGTTCAACCTTCTCTTTATTAGTCGATGCCGAGTGTGAGGCTGATTCCAGCATAGGTGGAGGCTCACTGTCCGGTGAAGCGCGAGGTGACGTAGCGAAACAGGGACCGGTCTCATCTCGGTCAGAATACGAAGAAGCTTTGTTGCATTCATGCGTTTCCAACGGTATACAGTAGAGGAGGCAGAGCCTGGATACGAATACATGAATCGCTCGAGACGAACTGCATATGAGCGCAAATTCTCGAGGCTCTTTTTGATCACATTAGGGGCGAAGGTAAGAAAGAGACAGCACCGCGTGAACTTAATGTAAATCTCGTTAACATTATGGTAGTCTACCAAGAACACGAAATATGATTGTGGTCATAAACAGCTATAGGGTCTCGAATATCAATGCTATCTTTTAGGCTTTAGGATGAGTAAACAGGCGTATATCGAAGCTGCAGCCGCAACATTGCACGAGACCACTGATTAGCTGGGCTAGATAGTTCTCAACGTTGCAGCTGACGAGAAGAGCTCCTATTGATTCAACAGTGGGGACTTCTGCGGTAGCCCTGATAATACGCGGTAATGTTGGTCACGGATCCATAAAACAGACAGTAGAAATGAATAATTAGTAGTAATTACGTGCAATGGATCACCGGGGGTTCGAAGCACAAAAGCAGCAGAGGCAAAGCTTTAAAGCAAATAATTCCCTTATTGTGCGGAATTAGTAGATCGAGTGCGACGTATTTAGCGGGAATGTAATACGATACAGGTATAAATAGCATTTAGGCAAGCTGAGGCTAGAATAGACGCTTCTCCTTTGTTTGAGCCACGCTTTAGCCGGGACGCATCGGAAAGTATTGTTAAGAGAACGTTCGTTAGTAACTAGTTAGACCAGGTCTCGCACCGAAGAATGAGATTAGCATTGTTGAATATACCGTAAGAGTGAACACAATCGATGACAGCTTATTTTGCCGCTGAACGACTACACAGTTTAAACGTCTTCTACTTGTTGTGAGGATGCATCATTT
Organism: Dermanyssus gallinae; assembly: GCA_003439945.1. NCBI lineage: Eukaryota > Metazoa > Arthropoda > Arachnida > Mesostigmata > Dermanyssidae > Dermanyssus > Dermanyssus gallinae. The sequence continues at coordinate 89,749 of QVRM01001044.1, forward strand.
GGGGCCTTTGGCTTGGGTTGGCGTGCGGGACCATCGCATTCTCCGACATACTCTAGTGCGGAAGACGACCGATGGAGTATTCGTTGGCAGCATCCGACACCCAGAAGTTGGGGTCGAGCACTGTTCTCTCGTCCTCATCCTGCACAAATAGACAAAATAATCAATATGTATTGTGCTTGAACAGAATTTTCCTGACCAATAGCAAAGCCTCATTTTTGGACGCGACGTTCCGATGAATGTCCGAGTCCGTGATGCCAGGGGCAATCCAAAAGATGAATACGCGTGAAAGCAACGATATAAGCAGCTTTGACAATTGCTTGGCACTACTAAAGCAAAACACCCTAATCCTGGTCTTCTGTGTTAGCATTTTGTAATGTTTATACGGAATCACAAGGATTGCTAGGGAAAGCAGCAAAGTCCATTCTAGTAAGGATTGATAATTTAGCAAAAATAATAGAATGCACAAACGGAAATACCTCTACACCGTTTTACACCAACTTAATGTAATAAAACCTCGGTTGCTTACGTTTATGTTATTTTGAGGTGTCGAAGTAAGCATTTGAATGAAATATCTAAATAATAATAAGAAGTTTTTACCCTTTCGTTGAACGGAACGCCGAGGGTGTCACCCTAGTAATGACTAGTCGAAGTCCAAGCAAGTTTGGATTTGGGCCAAGTTTGAGAGTAGTATTGCCAGACTGCTGTTGAAAGAGATACAATTCCAAAAGTTCATGGAGTACGTTCCTTGTGAGAAGAGGGCGGGCGAGGGAAGTCCGTCACGGGTCGCTATTTCTTCCAACTCCGAGCAGCGGTCCATCGAGTGGCCCACATGTACGGAGGATGCCAATGGGAAACCGGCTGGCGTTTGAGGAAACTCGGAACGTCGAAGATGGGTTATTCAAAAAGTTAAGACCATCTTTGCGTCGCCTACGCTGTTAGTGCGATTTACTTGTATGTGTACATATATATATATATATATATATATATATATATATATATATGCATTCATACATTGGTACCATTTATATATATATATATACATACATTGGTACCATTTATATATATATATATATATATATAATTTTTAACGAGGTAGTAGTTTTTGTTTAAAAATCTATTTTTTAACGGAATGAAGAAAAAAGCAAAAATAATTGTTTAGGAATGAAAACTAAATTATAAGCATCTGTTGTGCTTATGTGAATGGTCAAACATCAAATTGGTGGAGAAACCAGGCATACCGCCGCATCCATGCTGGCTATCAGACGACAAATAATCCCACTGAGAACAGTTCGCAAAAAATTGGGTCCTAGGATATTTACTTTTCTAATTTTCAATAACTTGAAAACATTGAAATGTACACTTTTCACGGATTAGTTTGGTACCACATCGATGGTTGTTCGATTCGTGATGTGAAAACCGTAAGCCGTTTTCACCGTCGCCGATGTCGGACTGCTTCATAGTTCGTTGTTGGTTAGGAGGGACATTTGCGGCGGCCAGATAGAACCCGTCCATAAACAGTTCGTTCTCTAGAAATGTTCTGTTAATATTAGAACGGCTAGATGAATAATTGAACTCCCACTTGACTCGGGAACACGGTGCACATCAAATACGTAATGTTGAAAAAAATCAAAGTATTCATCTTTCAGGCCTGCTTTCAGCAGCATGGAAGTGAGAAGTGGTACGGAATTAATGCTTCGTTCAATATCGATTATGTTGCGGTTACGGCATATATGTATATATATATATATATATATATATATATATATATATATATATATATATATATATATATATATATATATATATATATATATATATATATATATATATATATATATATATATGTATATATATATATATATATATGTATATATATGTATACATGTAAATATGTATATATATATATGTGCATATTTTTCAATTAAGGATGATCAATTCACCACACGACTGGTAGCATAACTAGATAACTTAACATGCAGCTCCGAGTGAAGCCGCGCTTGATGTTATTGTGGCATGATTACTCTGCAGGCTTAAATTCACATTCCGTGAGGCGAATGTTCGGTAATCTCACGTTGGTTGACTTTTATTCTCAGTGTTGGTACACCATTTTGATTTCTTTTCCGCATACTACGTTTATGTAATACGTTTACATATAGCACGTTGACTATATACCACGCAGTGAAGCAGCCTCTCTCTCTCTCCTCCGATCGCTGTCATACAGGCCAGAGTGACTAAGTTACTAACTAGTGGCGATCGCCATATGAGTTCATTCATAGAAATTATGATACAAAATATATGGAATCTGTTTCGTAGTGGAACGTTGTCGTTGCGGTGCTGTTTTGCCGGGGGGCTTTCATTTGAACAACTTTTCATTTGAACAACGAACGAGCTAAACATTTCAAGCAGGCTTGGGCTAGCAGCCACTTGAGTCAAAAGGGCAGTGAGAGACGACAATCCAGTTGTTGATTACTAATTGAGCTACAGCGGCCACAGCAGCAGCGGGCACTAGCCGGGCCGCTAAGTCGTAAAAGCGTTCGTTCGACCGCTCCATGAGCGGCGACACGGACGCCTTCGCCGCCGTTCGCAGCTCCAGCGGCCAACATTACCGAAGGTGTCCTCATCCAGAGTAACTGGTGGCGCCATCTGTCGGAAGAAAGCGACACCAAGACGACGCGTTACGATTTTTTGCTCTCGTTGAAAACGTGCCTATATTATTGTTGTATTGTCTTAGGGCACACACACCACATATATATATATATATATATATTCGTCGTGGGCCTGATATAAGGGATACCCGTTCGAAGCAATGTTGGACAAGATTTGCGGATTTGAGCTTAAGTTACAAAGATGCAAATAATAGGAAAAATGCTGTTAAATGCAAAAACCACAGTCTATTAGTTCTGCGATTTTGTATTATAAATTGTGACTATCCATTATGTATGTATATATATATATATATATATATATATATATATATATATATATATAGGTAATTCCTATGAATGCGCAATTATAGAAACTAGGGCGACTATCGTGTATGAACGTGTCACGCAGTGTTTGTGGAAAGTCTACAGAGCCTGACTTGGAAAGCCATTGGCTCCCGAGTTGCAGTGTCATTGACTCACATGGCTGCTTATGGCAAATATTTGCCGCCTGTATAGCTACTGGAACGCATCCCTGAAATATTCACACGCTATTGTTAGACAGTGTGGCTTACTAAACGACTTCTTAATGTCGATTGAGAGACGCTTGTTCACTAAGACCATTTTGTTGGATTCCTCGAGCTGGTGTTGACGCGTAAAGAGCCAGCGTCGAGAGCCGCAAAAACTGCCACAAGCTCGTACGTTGGCCAAGCCGTTATCTATGTGAATCTGATTTTTGACCCGGGTATTTATTAAAACAGAAACAACGAGCGGACAATTTATATCAAAGTTTAGTGACACAAGCAGCAATAGCAGTAATCAATAGCAACAAGCAAGAGCAGAGGTAGCTAGTAATTAAACAATAACAACGCCAACTAAAACTGCAGCAGCCACAACAACAACAACAACAACAACAACAATGAAACGACAGCAACAACAACCTCCAGGAACAGAAGCAATAACAACAACAACGAGTGGCAACAGTAACAACAAAACAGTGTATAGCAATAACAAACATTACAACAAAAACTATAATAAGAATATACGCCCTCGATCTCCCAACAGTGATTCCAGAAGGTGTCACTTATCTCTTATTTGCGGACGATTTAAAAATATACTCAGCAGTCGACAATTCCACAAGTATTATTCAACTAGCAATTAATAATATTGAAAACTGGTGTTGTGAGAATAGGATGCAAATATCTGTGCCTAAATGTGCCGTGGTGTCGTCAGATGGCAGTTCGCCACTATATACACTCGCTAACGATGCAATACCAGTAGTTAAATCTTTTCGTGATCTTGGTGTGATTGTAACCCCCAAATTAGACTTCTCTCAACATATTACTGCCACCGTTGCTTCTGCTTCACAACTATGTAATACCATATTTAGATGCTTCATTTTAAAAAATCCTGATTTCTATGTGACTTTGTACAGAAGTCTAGCATTACCCAAATTCCTCTACTGCAGCCAGGTTTGGGCTCCTTATTTGGCAAAAGATATAAATGCCATTGAGAGGGTACAGGCCAAATTTATCAGACGGATATCGAAAAGATGTAATATTCCTCGTGAAAGCGTATCTCTTGTGCCAATACGTACATTACACGCACGAGGTGATCTATCGCTTTATAAAAAATTGTGTTGTCTCGGGACTGACCAGACCATGTTTAAACATATAAATAATGGACTGCGAAGTGGTGTGAATGTTAGATCACTGGAAGTTGCGCGCTCAGTGAAGATAAACAACACATTCTCGTGGAGAGTTCCACGAAGTCTGCGAAGTCGACAGACCTGATGTATGTTCTAATTATATTCAGAGGTTAAATATTTTGTTAAAAACAATGTATACTTAGGCATATATGACCCTTGAATAAAGGTGCTTTTGACTTGACTTGACTTGACTAACAACAATAAACAACAACAGCAGCAGCAGCAGCACTACGACGGAATGTTGGCCGCCTCTTTTGTGCATTTGGGCATCATCATTATCATGATCAGCTGTTTATGTGCGTCAACGCGTCTGTTTCATTGTGCTAGTGTTGGGGGTTGTTTCGTCCTTGTAAAGTTTTCGGGCTGACCCTCAGCCAAGATTTAACGTTGGCCACGGAACTGTCTTTCACATTGCTGCATAGACGGACAGCCCCCATAAATACAAATCGGTGCAACGGTGGGGCTCGAACTTGCGCACCTATCTAGTGTCTCCTCCGGTTGCGCGCGCAGACTCAAGCCACCCCACCACCGGGCTCGACCTTGTAGATCTACTAATACTACTACTACTGCTTCTGGCATCATCATCACGAATAAACTCAAACAGCAAACGTACCGCCAGAACGTACCGCCAGAACGTACCATCAGAACGTACCATCAGAACGTATCACCAAGGCCAGCGACAACAGCACCAAAAGGGGGACATCCAAGCAGATCAACAGCGGGTTTTTGTGACTTTTGACCTTATAGACTGGCCACGGCAGTAGCAGCAGCAGCAGCGGCGGCGGTGGCATGCTAGAAACGCAATGAGCAACAACAACAACAACAACAACAACAAAAAGCAGCACAGCAACAATGCAACAAATGCCGACTGGACGAAGTAAATGAAATGACCGGAAACTTTAGTACTAGGAAATCGCTGTTGTTCGGCGTGATACATATGTGACCTTTCAGAGTGATCCTTCTTAAAATTAATTCCCGATTTGGAGTGGATTACAGCAACAGCAACAACAACAACAACAACAACATTAACAACAACAACAATAAGGCAAGTCACAAGCAAAAAGAGCGACAATGCAACAAACAACTACAGTAGGCGACAATAGCAGTACTTGCCTCAACAACAACAACAACAACAATAACAACAACGAGAACGACGACGATGACGAGCAAGAGAAAATCACTACCAACCAGGAACAAGGAAAAGAACAATAACAACAACAACAACAGCATCAAAAACGCCTCACTCCTTGACAAGGTCTCCCCTGCCCGTACATCGTATCGCAGCTGGGCGGGTAGCGGCGTCAGAAGCGGCTGCGGCAGCAACCGCTGCAGCAGCAACGACGACGACGACAACGAATGGATGGATGGATAGAGATATGGATTGATTGATTGATGAATAAATCGATGGGGATGACGTTGAAGCAAGCTTTTAGGCATGCATGCAACAGCAACAGGACGAGGAAAGCAATGCAGTCTGCCGCATTCTTTGCAGGCTCGCTGCCTAAGAAGACGTGGCACCGCGGTTGTTCGTCATCATACCGTTCGTCGTCGCAGATACGTTCGCTTCTGCATCTTTATGTTGTTTTCATTTCTTTTTTTCTTCATCTTCGTTTCTTCTTCTTCTTCGTCTAAATGACAAGCTTCCAGTATGTGCTGTATGTGCTGATAATGGATGTCAGGCACACGTGTTTTCAATTCGGGGTCGCACCGAAAGGAGGAGAAGTAGTGATGAAAACGCAAATGCTATTAGAAGACACAGAAAAAAGGAAAAGCTTAAACGTAGACATACATGCAGAACAACGACAAAGAAAGAGAGAAAGGGTGAAGAGAATTCAAGAACTAGAAGAAAAGAAGGGGGTGAGAGAAAGATTTATAGAGAGAAAAAGCGACAACTTGCTAGAGGAGTCACTTTCAGGTCTATTTTTGTTAACGTTGCCAGGCTGTTAGTAGTACTACTAGTGCTACTAGTAGTCGAAAAAAAAACAACACAGAAAGCTGTGCGTTTTGTTGTGCAAATTCTGTTAAACATCATTTCGCAGCTTACCGCCCCGTCAGACGCCCAGTCAGCAGCACATGACAGAAATCGAAATCTCCCTCGGGCAGAGTTTCGGTTTGAGAGTTGCTGGGGAAACAGACAAAACTAATTTGTTTTTCAGCTTGCACGGGTTTGAAGCATTCAGCAATCGGTACCGTGCTACGTCTCTAATAGTAATACTAGGCTATATACATATATGACCACCAAATATTGCCCAAAGGGTACGCTTTCGACGAGTATCATCCGTGCTTGCTAGCCGCCTATTCAACTGCTCGGCAAAGCCGCCAAAGTAAGCTCCAACCCTAATCGACGCTCGCTGCCAAGCAGGAAACTGGCATAATGACGGCACATCTTTAGGGTAACAACAGCACAAAAGCACAAAGGTACTTTCTGACGATTACGACAACTGCTGCCACTGTGGCCACGAAAGAAAAACGCATGCATTAAACGAATCACATTGATTTATCTAAATAATTACACCCCAGGCGCTACGCTTCAGTTTTTATTAAAAAAAGTAAGTGGAGCGACAATTGTCTCCTGGGAACGTGTGAGGCGCTGCGCTTAACAGTTACTTTTAAGAGCATCCCCATTGAAAAAAAACATACTTGATTGTTGTTAATACAATTTTTGAGTTTGTTATTTGAGTTTTCAACTCAAATAGCACGACAGCCGGCGACTGTCTACCAAGGCCAGGTAAAATAAAATACGTAATGATGTATTGATGCATGTTGTACGTTAGACGACTGATAAACTTTACATAGCTAAGAAAACAACTAAGGAAAGACAACATTATTTTCAGTGGGTGGTTCCCCTCTACATGACATGCACGCTTTAATCTAATCAAGGTTAATAAAAAATTATGTCATTTTGTGCTAGCAAAAATCATGTCTGTGTTTTAAAATGCAACTTCGAGCATACATGTACGTATGTAATTCTAATAATTAATGTAAGTATTAATATATTATAAAGATACGGACGCTACAAGGTATTATATATATATATATATATATATATATATATATATATATATATATATATATATATATATATATGCCGTTGCTTACGGGATACAGGTCATATGGCCCCACCTATCAAAAGCAAATCTGGAAGTACTTGACAAAATTAAAGCCAGTTTTCTAAAAAGAGTGCTAGTAGTCCACCGCACTAGCCGCAATCGGCTTGTGTATCTGTTGGCCTCGACACCACTCTTTGTGGAGGAGCTCAGAGCAACTTATGCTTTACCGAGAACGGAGGCCTTTGAGAATCATCTTGCCGAATGGGAGTACAAATTTGCGGATGTTGATTGGCGTTTTTATGAGACTAGAGCGTTGACTACAAGTTACTGGAAGAGCCCATGTTGTAGAAACAGATACTTCGTTACTGGGTTTGCAATGCATGGATTTCATATGAAGATATGTATACGAAATGGGTAGCATGAAATATCAACCGAGTGTGAATGCAACCTATGCGGCAAATTATGTGATCTGTATCATCTCCAACAGTGTACAAAAGCAATATCGTTGATGAAAGTTATTTAGGAGCGCTGTAGCACATATGTGCATAAACCAAATATTGGTTAATAAACAATACATTCAATATATATATATATATATATATACTAAGTGGGTGTCTACGATTTCAAAGAGTTCGAGCCAACTACAGCGGCGGAAGCAGCGTCAAATATATATAACAAAAAATACCACAAATATTTGTTTGAGTTTAGTCCATATTGATAACAATATGTGTATACATTTATTTGATATTATATTATAATGGCGAGACACGGACACGCATTGAACAATTGTATCAAATGATTGCATTAATGGGCAGAGAGATTGACCTAAACGAGAGTGCATTAAAATCCCCTGCGACCAGCCGAATAGGACGACTAGGCAGATAATTGAAGATCGGCGTCCGAAAAACGTTGGGAACTGTGACAATAACATTGATTGAGTAGGAAAGTTAGTAGGCGAGGCGACAGCAAAAAAGGTCATGCTTTTAATTTTGCTAGTTTGGAAACGGCAAGTAATAAGTGTGTGGTGACCATGAAGGCTATGACAAAAATAACGATGATGCCGATCAGGTAAGACAGCCGTCTTCTGTGGTTGGTATGGCAAACTGATGGAGCAAACCGCGTGTAGTAAGCCGGGACACGCAAATATGCTGTTAATATTGCAGCGTTGTCCCAGTTCGGTAGGCAGGCTCGTGGTGCTTGCGCAAAGCGGGCAATCTCAAAATGAAGCCGCCTAAAACAATCCGTAGCAATTAATAAGCTGACAGTTAAGGCAACAGGCGGCGTTTCCACTATCGTGAAAGTCAGGTTAAATGACTCAACGAACATTGTATGTCGTAGCACTAACAATGTTGTCATTGCTCTTTAAAAAAGCCAAAGGCTACTACTATTCATGCCCAGAAATGACTAGATGATGATACGACGACCACTACGTGGATAACGAACAACGACGATAGTCAAGATAAGCAGACATTTTACCCCACAAATGAGTGCTGTTTGGCTAACTAAATGACGAACTAGCGTCTATGGCCAATACGAACGAGGTGAAAAACACTACTGTGGTCTTAGTGGTAGTGTTGTTCAACAGGAGAAAATATGAGCTCATACAACGAGACATAAACAGATGTTTCGTGCGTGCCAGTCTATCCTGAAGACGTGAGTGGGTTAGCAAGCCCGCTATAGACGACCGTCTATCGCGTCATAGCTGCGATGATGCAATGGCATCTGCCGTAACAAAGACTAGAACGCAGCTCTGCACACACACACACAACCAGGTGTATATTCTCTTCGTTTATATATATATATATATCATATTAATTTCACTCAAATAGAGTATGTATAAGATGGTTCATGTTAATATTGAGCATCGCTAATTGTTGAGCTGCAGTTCTACCAAGAGAAGAAATGCAAATATCTTCGTTGCAGTGCCGGACAATCAACCGAGAGGTACTTAGCTCAATGCTACGAGCAGATCTGACAAGTACACTGAGTACTCCAGTCTTTATGAAAGTCTCTATGGGAGCAAACGAGGTGATGGAACCCGTGTACCTGGTGTAGACGTGTCTGTTATCGCAGGCCAGCCCGGCCCACAATCAAGGAGACGCCGTGCGCTCTTATGTATGTGTTATATATATATATATATATATATATATATATATTTATACATATGTTATCTAGTTACGACTTAGCTAATTTGCAATGTAACACACAAGTATATGTAGCCAGGACGATAAGGAAAACAATGGCCCGTTTGCTGGCGATCTTTCTGCAGTGACCCACTGTCCGATGATGACGGTGATGATTCAACGGGTTACCAACCGTTGATTAACGCTTCAAATTTTAACCTAATGAAATGAAGATTTTTTTGTAATCAATATGTACAGATATCACAAATACTAATATATTGTATAATATATTTTTAAATGATTATTTGTATTATTGTTGCTTGAGCGTTGACGACCACTCAACATCATCTTGATATTACCTCTTTGTAGTTCCAACAACGCCCTCTGTTAGAGGAACGCTGTCGATCTTGGCTCTGCTGTGGCCTTAAAGAGCTTCTTCCCAGGCTATAAGTCAATTTGAGTGCATGCTTGTCCCACACGCCAGATGACTCGAGATCAAACGCCATTACAACGTGGTCTTCAAGAAGTCAACGTAACCCCCACTGGCCAGTCCACGCCGGCCCCGGCTGGTAAGACAGTCCGGTCGACGCCTCTCGTCCCTTTGCAGTCCACCGGGTTCCAGTGTAACGCGGTAGCGTGTTAGTCTGAAAGCGCGACTGAGCATGTCATTAATGGAGTTGTGGCGATTCTGCGTGAGCCCGGCCAGCTTAGTGCAACTAAGCCGGTGCAGACTGCACCCATGCACCGTTTCACCATGGGACATCCCGTCCTTCAAACATAGCCATGTCAAACTTGAGATTACTGACTGCGCGGACTTGGTCGTCGGCTAGCTTACTGGCTTACGGAGCTACGCTCCGGCGGCGTCGTATGAGACCGCTTTCAGTCTAATGGCGTACACATCTAACTCAAAGGCCGATAATCGGGTTAAGTAGGTAGTCTGTGTGGCGATTTGATCTCACCCCTTCCGCCTGGTGACGTGTTCCTCAGAGGGACGACCAAACGGGCGCGCATCCCAGATCCGAACGCTGTCTTGTGGGTGTCTCTGACGAATCGCTGTCCATAAGGGCCCTATAGTCGAGGTAGAATGTAGAGGCCCTGGATGTCACCTGTTTGTCTTATTGATGTAAAAGTAGGCTAAATACTATATAAATATATTATTATTAATATAAATATTTTTTTTGAACAAGGGCTTAGTATTACTGTTGCTCGAGTGTCGGTAACCACTCAACATCATCTTGGCGTTGCCTCTCTGTAGTTCCAGTGACATTCTCTGCCGGAAGAACGCGGTCGATCTTGGCTCGCGGTCCTTAAGAAGATGCGCGTATAGGCACCGTTTCTCAGGCATCATGCTGGATCTTAACGCCTCCAGCACGGTGTCGCCTACTAGAATAGGTCTGTGAGCTGTTCTCGTGCATGTCGTATGATGGACTGGTCGATTCTGACGGTTTACACCCGTTAAAGTGCCTACAAAGTCCCGGCAGGTTCTCAAGACACGCGGAACTCAATGTAATAGCGAGAAGGGCACTGAGAAGTTCGGCAATACCATTCAGCTTAAAAATCTGAGCGGTAGCAATAAGTTACAACCTGATTGGGTTACCATACCTCTATAGTCACACGACAAACGCCTTGTCTGGGATTTAGCTGCATCATGCACGGCGGCGTTATCATACTTGCGGATGGGCCGCAGAACTCTCGAGCTGTTAAGGTGCTGTTTGCAGAGGTAACACCGCTTTCCTTATAAGCCCCGTAGGCTGAGACGAAATTAACTGATAACACTAAAAACGTTTATTAAAAAATGTAATAATAATAGTTAAACAAATCAGACAAGTAAAGATAGGGAGCTAGGGATATATACTCTATAAATATTATTGATTACTAAATAGATTGATACTCCAGATCATATGTTCGTCCGAAGCAATTAGTAGGTCATTCAAAAAGTTCTGCCAGTTAGTAAGCTCTGGGCAGCGGACCCTGGTAGCCCATTTACGCAAAGCTTGTTGCAATGCAACGGGTAGATTCAGATCGCTTTCGTAGTGAAGATTTTTAGGCGACAGATTGACTAGGTATATGATACTGATGTAATAGGTTCTTTTAAACATTATACTACACATTTGACACCCGACGAGGTCGCACATATAGTAAACTCATTGCACGGATTAGTTCAGTTGCACCACACAGCCCTGAACCATATTAAATAGTTACTGATGTATGGGGGGGGGGGCGCTAGGCTCACTGAAAGCGACATGATAAACAGCTTAATGCCTGCGCGGCTCTACTTGAAAAGTAGAGTTAATTTTCGAAGAAGCTACGGTTACCAGATAAAAAATAGATCGTTCACAACAACGTAGCTCGTATACCGTCTCAGTAAAGGCGAGACACAGGGCCCCCAGAACCGTTCACGCAAATAAGCCTATGTTGCATGACTGATGGGATTCGAGGGCCGTGGTGCATTATACGATTTTGCAAAACAACAACAGAGTAATCAATGAGAACTCGCGCCACGGTTTAAGGAAATCCATTACTCTTCTTACTACCTTTAGGGAAACAGTTGAAACAACAACCTGAAGTTCGCAATAATAGATATGCCACTGTCCATAACTACAGCACATATTTGCATACATCTGTGGGGACCTGATAATCGCAGTTACCCTACTAAGTCTGTATTAGCAATAGAGCCGTTTGAAGTAGCGACAAATTCGGTTCGACTGACAAACATTTCGCCTCATATTAAGTGTATCCCATGTACCTGTACATGATTACAGTTTGCAATCCAGCGTTACACGAACGCGTTGATCTGACTGATAAGGCACGCATCCCGTAGCCGGCCCGCACGCGGCCACATCGTTCCACGTTAAGTAAATTACAAGGTGGGGAGACCACTACGGCCACTGCGAATACCACTTTAATATTAGTGCTGTCGTCGTCGTCGTCGGTGTTGTCGTCGTCGTCGTCGTCGTCGTTGTCTGCCTATGTCTGTCTGAGAGTCGTCTTCATCTATAGGTTGTCGCTTGAAGCGCGTCGTAGTACTAGCACGTCATTTAATTAAAAGGCAATCGTAAACACAAATGGAAATACGATGTGTGTCCGTCTGGCGGCGCTGGCACTGTGGGCAGCGGCTGAGACGTGTAAACGAGCAGACAGGAGAGCAAAGGGGTGTAAAACGTGTAAACGAGACACGAATTCATATCCAGACACGAGTGAAGACGAATAGAAGAAAATGAACGCCTGGAGAAAAGAGCGAGGCCGCGGAGGGGATAAGGATGAGAACACGAAGCCTAACGATTCACTCAAACACACCTCTCCACATGTAGATGGCTGCAAAGTAAACTTTCCTTTTATGTAATGAATGAACAGCATCAACCTAGCCAACAACTAGAGCACCGGCAAGTGAGAGAGAAGACCGGAGAGAGAAAGAGAGAGAGAAAGAGAGAGAGACAAAGCAAATTGTAGAAACCAGAACTTTATATATATGTATATATACATATATTTATATATATATATATATATATATATATATATACGTAGAGACCTGGGAATGTTTTTTAAGTTTACCGCGTAGTGAAGGGTGAGTTAAGAATCGATTCCACTGGCAGATAACGTCTTCTTCTTTGTTGATGTTTAGGTGAAAAGTTCGAATTGATTCTCCCACAGGCAGTGGTGTGAGAAAATGGATAGCACACGCTTGACGGCGCCAATACAGTCGTACCCAAAAGATCGGGCTGTTCTTTTGTACAACTTCCAACGCAAGGATTAAGTGCAAGAGAGTGATTGTTTTGAAGAGATACGATCGACCGTTGGAAATGAAGCCGCATCCCTGGGAAATGTGTGTGTGTGTGTGTATGTGAATGCAACAAAAAGTGTTGAACTGGAATTTCAATATATACGACGAGCCTCGTGAAACTATTTAAAAGCAGGAACGGATGAGGTACATTTGATCGGCGCAATGGCTGCCGCTGGTTAACAAACCCTCAAACATAGCATATGCATCGATAGAGGAGACGAGCGTGGGCTTGGATGCCAAGTCCCTTTATAAGATCCTGCGCAACCACCTCAAACTCACCAAAAAATGTGCTCGATGGGGATTTTGTGATACGTCACAGGACGAACAACGTTACACTTTCTGATAAAAATCGACAAGGACTGTTCTTCTTTGTTCTTAAGACTTGTCACAAATGATGAAACTTTATTATGATCCTGTACTCAAGTCCCAGAACATGGGAGCGTTAGAGCGCTAACGACTGGCAAGCTATGGTCGTCATCTTCTTCTCCTGGAGTGAATTGTGACGATGGTGCTAGAGTGACGAGCGGTTGTTATATTGCCAAACGTTTTCTTTGTATGTGGAAGTGCACTATCGAAAGCTCTAGAGATTTCTTTCTCCAAAACTAAACTCAATATTGACGAAAACACATTTCGATTCACGGGAATTGGTGCTGGAAGCCGTTGCAGCTAGGAAAAATCGAAAAACGAGATTTGGAATTGTGTTTCGATGCATGGATCCACATCCTCAAAAAAACCTATAGAAATTATTGGAAGTCTAAATAATAATTGGTCAAATTCTAAACAGTGGTTCCACTTTCACAACGAATGCTCTATCGAAGAGGCATGAATATTTGTGGACGAAAGACGAATCGCCTTTCTTTGTGCGGGAATTGCTCGACGGTCTCCTACTCCAAAACAGGAAGGCTACAGGTCTCTCAAAGTCAAGAATTTGGGTCTATCTTTTCGTTTTCTTGGTTAGCTGGCCATTTAGTTCAAGAGGCGACGTTACTAAGGAAGATTAACTGCGTCACTTAGATGAACTGCGCGACACGCAAACAAACTAGCGAATAATGTGTTGAGTGTTCTGCTCGCGAAAAAGGAGCTCCTACACAGATAGCCCTACTATCGAGAACTCGGAACAAACTATGGAGTCCAACGACCGAGGTTTCAGAGACGATTATGCACCGTAAAAGCTGGCTACAGCCTAGTCAGCGTCATTTAGCTCTTGATATATTGTGTTTAACTAGACGCTAAATTTTCACTATGGCTGCGACCGAAGGAACGATCTACAATGCAAAATGATCCGTGACATGACCATCTTGCGTGTTAGAGGCAACCGTGTCGCTGCTGAACTCTGAGAACGCCTTGAGCTCATTCAGCGGTCTATGAGAGGTCAACAACGTCGCAAAATCACCACTAACCCAGGTAGACTGGTGAACGATGCGAGTACAATACTCAATGAAGACACCACCATTAGGCCTGTTTCAATACTCATCTGGTTCGCGTGGAGCAGCTAGTCGCCAACGTGTCGCTGAGCCTTTGCTTGCACTCAATATGTGCACATACAGCAAAATAGAAAGGAATGCATATACATACACACAGCCAGTCTAGCTTTTAAAGCAAAAGATGTGTCGTTTTCCTCTGCTCTGGCGCGCGTCCAACGTTAGTCAGACATACGCTTACGGTCATAACCATAGTAGCGAAGATATAGTGCTCTGACATTGAACAAAAGCACAATAAACAATTATGGCTTTTATTGTTATCGCTGTTGTTGTTGTTGTTGTTGTTGCTGTTGTTGTTGTCGTCATCGCTGTTGTTATTGTCGCTGGTGTTCACTTTGTCGGTTTATTGTCGTTGTTGTTTGTTGTTGCTGTTGTCATTGTTCTTGACTGGCGGCGATAGTGGCGATGGTGTTAATATGAGAACGGAAAGATACCATCTAACGTACCTCTACTATTACAGCGAACAACAACCAAACCTAATACCACGACTAACCCAGCTAAAAACAGCAGGTGCACTCGGCGCAACAACAACAACATCAACAACAACGTCAACAACAACAACAACAACAACAACGATCAGGAAAACTACAATATCCGAATCGCCAACGACAATAACAACATCACCGATCGCAAGAACTACAACGCCATTCGCAGCAACAACAGCAACAACGACATCATCATCATCATCATCATCATTGTCATCATTATCATCAACTAGCAAAGCCAACAAGAGAACAATCGCAACAACAACAACAAAGATAAAGTGGGAGGGATGAAAATAACGACAATGATCAGTCTAAAGGCAAACGAAGGGAGTAGTCGTCGCAGCAGCAGCAGCAACATCAACAGCAACACAACAACTGCAAGAAAAACACGCACAGCTAAAACAACGCTAACTACAACAAGAAGAACACGTACAGCTAAAAGAACAACAGCAACAGCTGTTATTACAAGAAACATTGTATCAACTTTAAGAGCAACGACAACCGTAACAACAACGGCAACAACAACAGCAACAACAATAACTACTTCTACAACAACAACTACTACTACTACTACTACTACTACTGGTACAACCATGACAACAATAGACTAACTAACAATCAGAATATTAGTCAGAACTGACGGCTGAAGATGAAGACAGCAGAATGGAGAGAGAGAGAGAGGGAGAGAGAGAGAGAGGGAGAGAGGGAGTAGGACCCGCCTGGATCCGTCTGCCGTGGTGGTGAAGCCGAATCCAGAACTCTCGCCGAGACGCGAAACGAGAAACGCCCGCCGAAACAGCGTGCGCGGCGTCGAACTCGAATAGAGCCAGCGCCGTTACCACAGCAGCCATAACCATGAGCAGCGCAACCCTGCCTATGATGCACCGAACAAATTGTCCGACTTTGTTTCTTAGACGACATATATGTCTTTTTTTTTCTTCCTTCGCATTCTCATCTGAGTTCCCCTGACTCCACCTCGCTGCGATTCGCCCGATTCAGATATATTTATGGCACATATCTGTATATGTATATATCTATATATATATATATATATATATACTTTTTGTGTATATATGTTTTGTGCATATATTTTGTGTTCCTATATCAGGCAACAACACTAATGTCACGGAGTTTAGTAATATCACTCGAAACTTTCTTGGGAGACAATATATATACATATAAATATATATATATATATATATGTGTGCTTCAATGTTTATGAAAAATTTACTCGTATGTGTGTTTCCACACCTCAGCGAGCTCATCAACAATCTAGCGAGAACCCTCATCGCTGTCAGTGAGTCCGCAGCCAAAATAACAACAACAACAACAATAACGGCATCGAGGACAACAGCAAGAGGAACAGAAACAAACAACATGTACAAAGAACGTACACACCAAGCAGCGTCACGGAACGGAGAACCGTGTCAACGTAGGCGGCACTCGTCTGTCTGTGCACCGGTCGCTGTACAGCCGGCTAGATTGACCGACCACCCGCTGCACATGAAGCTTTAACGTCGGGCCAGTCGTAGTCGTAGGACTACAACAACAACAACAGACCATGGTCGTATGATAACAACACGACGCATAAACATAGGCGACGATTAGTGAAATCGATGTATGAAGCCGTTGTCTCTTCTGTGGCTACACATTTGGGGTGTAGTATTTTCTACATTCCGTCGCGTTTCTTCCTGTATACGACCCGAGACGAACGTTGGTCGAGAAATGAATCAGCATATGTCGCCCACAGTGCCGAAAGGACGATTGCAGGACAACTCTGGCCCATTCGAGCAGCAGAGCCATATATTAGGCCGTTTGGGACACTGGCGTACCTTCTCGTATCTTGTCTTGCTTCGCGACGGTGACAGCGTTACGAGATCGCTCAGTACCGCGGTGTATATCCGAGGAGGAATAGCCCGCATCAATGTCAATGCTGAATGCACGCAATGCAACGCTAGTCGGATGTAAATATCGGCACATTTTGCTAGTGCAACGATCGCATAAACGCGTGTGACGCTTGCCCGCTGCACGGTCATGCCTATATATATATATATATATATACATAAAGTTTTCCCTGCATCTTGCAATTGAATAAATATGAGTAATATCAGAAAAACATTGTAGTGTGCCTGAATCCTCCAAGATCCTCTACGTTCGGGGCAAATTCAAGTACAAAACGTTTGCCCTTTAGCGTTATGGGTAATTCGATATAGCCCGTTTACTTCGGTATGTGTCAAATGTTTGTATTTTGGCTGTTGTCTTTTTATTATTGTTGTGAGCGTTTTTCCTGCGGGACCACTACAGGTACAGTGGGCAAGGTTCTGTATAATCACAAGTGAAGTTTCTCGATTGCTGTCGCCGTTCTCATGTACATAGGCGCTGGGGGTATTTTACGTTTAACTTTGGTACATTGAACGGTCTCTCTTGGGGGTCTGTGAGCTTGTCCGTATAGGCATTTGTATATATCTGTGTATTTTCTGTATAGACATTTTTTTTGTATCGAGAAGAAACAACGAGATGGGCAAAGTGGGAAAATCCACGGACCGTAGTTGTTGTTGTTGTTGTTGTTGTTTTTGTCTGGTTTACAAAACCGATGACCAGCAAGCGCAGCAACAGCAGTAGCAACAACAAAGACAACAATTACAAGCGTGACAGACATTGATGACAGACTCGAGCATTAACAGGCAGACAGCGGCATTGTTTGTTAACACCACGTGACTTTTGTTACCTCGAGGCAGTGCGGCACTGACGTCCCTTTATCACCAGTAACCAGCTAGACGACAGCCAAGTATGCCAAGTAGTGTGTAGTTTGCTTCAATTCATCGATGATGAAGTCGATGATGATGATGATGATGATGAGGTCGCCTGAAAGCGTCGGCCGCCCGAACAGACTGTTGTATTGTTGGTCGATTAGTCGGTCGGTCAGATCCCTTCGTCGGTCCGTCGTTCGGTCGTTAAGACGAACATCGTCGAACTCTAACCGCATTGGTGGTGATGGTGGTGGTGGTGGTGGTGAGCATGGTGAAGCTAGTTAGGATGCCGATGGTGACGCTTTCTCCGACTGAAGCTAGGCTGGTTAGTGTTGGCTACTACGACGAAGACGACGAAAACGGTAACGACAACGACAACGGTAACGACAACAACAACAACGATGACAACAACAACAACAACTAGCAGAGATGGTTTTTCGTCTAGTTGCCTGCTTGCTTGTTTGCTGTGACGCTGGCTGGCACGAGTTGTCAGTACTGTTCGCTGAGTTACCTTCTTACTAGTCCTGGCCTAACTTGAACACCAGATTCTCTTCTACCACCATCACAACCATCATCATCATCAGCAGCAGCAGCATCATCAGCATCCAGGCCCCACGACTAGAAAATCGGGCAAATGATAGAAAGAAAATGATCAGACAATCATAAGCTACAGCCTCTGCTGTTGCATCTGCAGCATCTGCAGCAGCCGCAACAACTGCAACAACATCAACAACAACAACAGTAGCAACAATGAAGATAATAGACAACAACAACAACAACAGCAACAATGACAACAACAGCAACAATGACAACAACAACAACGAAGTCGTCTACTACCACGACAACGGTGGTGTTGGGGCCATGATGATGACGACGACGACGACGATGACAACGAAACGCTTGTATAGCAGCCCGCAAGCTGCAATGAGTCGCGATAGAGAGCAAACAACGACAACGACGACGACAACGATGGCCACAACGAGCTTCAACCAATAGGCTTCGTACTGGTTGTAGCGGCGGCGGCGGCGGCGACGGCACGTGCTGCGGCGGTATCTGCATCATCCCCAAGCGGCGACATTCTAATGACATTTAGATGGTTTATGGATGACCCGTCTGCCCTTGGGAGCAACGATCCCAGAGCTGGGTCAATACTACGCTGCTTCGACGACAGTCAGCCAAACAGTCCTGCTGTTCTAGCACAGCTCTTTTCCAGCCAGACGCAACTAACCTGAAACTATCGAAACCAACTCAAACAGCAGCGGCGGCGGCAGCAGCAGCAACAACAACAACAACTGCATTAATGGCGATTTCGGCGGCAACAACGGCAACAACAACAGCAGCATTAATGGCGATTTCGGCAACAACAACAACAACAACAACAACAACAACAACAACAACAACAACAACAACAACAACAACAACAACAACAACAACAACAACAACAACAACAACAACAACAACGACGACGACGACGACGACGACGACGACAACAGCAGCATCACAAACAATGCCCAACACTAACTAAAACAACAACAATACAAGCAGCAAGCGACAACAAAAACAACAACAGCGCAAACAATGACAATTCCGGCTTCCAACGTTCGAAACAACACTGCTAAAGAGATGCTGAAAATGGGACACAAATTTAACCAAAAGCATACCTCTATCAGTAAGAAGCAAGTAAGAAGAAGTTGGTATGCGATTAAAAAAGAAGCTGCAAAACTCCTCACTGGAGAAAACGTAGTTGGCAAATTTACAGTCTAATTCATTAAAAGTGGATATGATATCTTTAACAACGGTTTGCGTCGGTGGGACGTCACAGCGATAAGAAACTCGGCGTGTGAATTTCTTGATTACACCTCTCAGTAGTCGTCTATCTTTTCCGTTCATGGGGTACCACACTTAAGAGGCATACGTCATGATTGGTTTTACATAAGTATCAAATAATTTTATATACAGTTCTGGACTTTTAACAATAAGGATCTGAAGATTCAGTTGCATCTTTTCGTCGCCTTAAGCGCGACTTGTCGACACTGCTCTGAAAATTTCATGTCAGGTGTCATAATTATACCTAAGTCCCTCATAGCAGTTACATTTTCGAGTGAAACATTGTTGATTTTATATACAAAGTGATTATTTCTTCTTCCAAAGTGCATTACTTTACACTTCGGGATCGACAGTTTCAAGTCTAATTTCTGCGTCCATTCATAAAAATTGTCTATGCATCTCTGCATGCGTTCACAGTCTGATGTAGAATTGGCGCGTGCATATATTTTTACGTCATCAGCATATACTTTCGTCGATACCTCATCGGGTATTATGGATAAAATTGAGTTTGTATATAAAATGTAGCATAAGCAGCCAAGAACTGTTCCTTGCGGACAGCCTGAGGTGACCTTAGCGGGAGTCGAGAAATAGTTGTTCACCTTTATAAAAAAGCTTCTATCAGTTAGAAAGCTTTTGATCCAACGTAGAAATTTTGGTCCTACGCCGTGTCGGGATATACAGTCCAACAGTTTAGTGTGGGTGGTGGATTCGAAAGCTGACTTAAAGTCAAAATACAGCACGTCGAAGGAGTCTCCTTGATTCATCATTTCTCCGAAGTCTTGCTCACACATCAATAGCTGTAGAACAGTGGACCTTCCGGGTCGGTAGGCGAACTGTTCTTTACAAATCAGGTTTTGCGAATCAGCGTCTCGATAAATGGTGTCTCCGATAACACTCTCGAACAGCTTTGACGGGGTGCATGTCAGTGAAACATTCCGTTTATTTTCAACGCACGTTGTATCTCCTTTTTTGTGCACAGGGTACACTATGGCCACCTTGAACAAATCAGGAAGCAGACCTTCGTTTAGAGTTCGCTCAAGAATCATGGATAATGGAATGCAAACATCAAACCCGCATCGTTTATAAAAATAGCTTGGTAGGCCGTCCGGTGTGACGCTAAGTTTCGACTTGAGTTTCTTGAGATGACGATGGAGGTTTTCGGAGGAGGTGTCGACAGTGTCTACGTAGTGAATATCATTAGCAACATCCACGTAAGGCGGTGGAATCCTTGACCTCTGTTTAACCTCGTCCTCAGTTGGGTAGGTGCTTGCAAAGTAATCCCTCAGTAATTCTGCCTTCTGTGAATCCTCTGTGATCTTCATACCGTTCTGGTCGACAAGAATATCTAATTGATCTCGGGACTACATACGCTTCGATACGTATCGATGCTCTTTTGTCATGTCGCATTTATTGATCAATCTGTGTTCCTCAATGACGCGTTGGCGACGATCTCTGCGTTCCAAGAGTTCCCTCAATCTTTCGGATTTCTCACGGTCATTTTCATATTCAAGTTGATGGCAGAGATTTCGGATGCTTGCCTCAATACTACTGTGAGGTTTCTTGAAGACAGGAACAAAGAGATCGCGGAGGAAAGTCAAGTACTCAATCAGTTGAACAAACATGACATTTACAGTCCGACATTGACTGAAGAAGGTTTTCCAGTTTATCAGATTCAGATGAAAATTGATCGTGTCGTAAGCCCCATTCTTATCGTCGTAAGAGATGGGGATGCTACTGTCTTCATCGGCGGCGTACAGAGTCTCCTCCAACACTCGCAACATGAATCTGACCGCCTGGTGATCACTTGGGAACGGGCATGACGTAACAAAGACATCATGCACTGAATCATCATTGCACAGTATTAAGTCGAGCAGATTCCCGCCACGCAAACGAGTTGGTTGATGAACAAGTTGTTGTAATCCGGTTTTAGAGCAGAAATCTGTGAAAATAGATTCTCGCGTTGCGGCGGAGTCCCCTGGGCATGACAGGTTGACCCAATCGATTGAAGGAAGATTGAGGTCGCCGCATAGAATCACGGTAGCATCAATATTGCACAGTTTACCAAGTTGTTCGCTGAGTCTCTCCATGTAGCTCGTTAGTTGGCCGGAAGTTCCGGTTGGGGAGCTGTATGCGGAGAGGATGCGAGCCGACGAGCTCTTAAAAATTAGATCAACACACATCAGTTCAAGCGTGTCATCATCCAGATCAACAATCATTGATGTGAGGCAACTCTTCACCAGAATCAGGACGCCGCCGCCTCTTGTGCTTCGGTCCTTCCTGAACACGCGATAAGCACCTTGTTTTTCCAGTTCACCGTCAGAAACGGAGGCATCACTGAGCCAAGTCTCAGTGACGAGACAGACATAAATATCATTAGAAGTCATGTATGAATGTAGGGGCGTTTGGCTTGTTCAGGGAACGCGCGTTAATCAACATGCAACTAATATCAATCTTATCATCACGTGTTTATATCGCAGTTTTTCTTGATCGTTTATTATTATGATATAACCAAGATGTTCGTGAAGTATTATGCGCGAAAAGTCATTTCAATGGTATCCGGGTGGGGGTTACCATTGTATTCTTTTACGAAAGCTCCGTCATCCCACAGATTGTTATCGAACAGACACTCAATAGCAACGTCACTACCTTCAGCAATGAACGTCTTATAATGGGGGAACTTTTGTTTCAGGGAAATCATACTATCAAGCACAATAGAGTTTTCTTTACATATTCGACTAGACCTTCACAGTCAATATCGGTGTCTTTCAGAACAATCATTGCCTTTGCCGATATGAATCGAATGTTTGTTTTCGGTAGCAGAGGCTGAGACGCACTCCCAGTTTGTTTGGTAACACGCAATGATCTTTGCTGCGGTCTCTGTGGTCTCATTGCTTTGTTTTCGTTTAGTCTTCTCCCGCCCGTTCTAGCAGGCGATTTGCTTGACGGCTGTCGGCCAAAACGCACTCCATTCCGTTCTCGAGAGCGAGATCTGCAAGCTTGTTGTGGCAAGGAGGGTTGTTTAGGGCTGACACATGGTAGGGTCTTCTTTTGGTTCGAAAAAGCACTTTTTATCAGTTGTTTCAATTCAGCGTTTTCCTTTCGCAGTTGCTCAAATTGGGAAGCGATTTTCTTGAACTCTAAAGATTCTTTTCGAAGCATCTTTAGCTCGCATAGAATTTTGCGCATCATATCATCGTTTGGTTCAGAGTTCGTCTTCGGAGCAGTTTCTTCCTCATCACTTTCAATCTCGACGTCAAGTTCACACACTTTACAGCTAAACTTGTCGACCAAGTCCTTACGACGCAAGTCTGCCGGTTTCAGGTCAGTACACTTGTTTGCGTGCACCCACAGCCTACATCTAACGCACTGCACTACAGTAAAGCGACGGTCGTTCACAGTTTGCTCACAAACTGGACATTGATTGTCCGTTCTTGTGTGTTTTGCTGGGGAAGCAGTAGCAACCGACGCGTTTGACGTCTCTTGACTTCTCTTTTTCATTTTGGGCGAGCTTTACACTAGAATATCGATGAAAATTTCAAAATTGTGGGACACGACGAAACATACGTCCGATCCGTCCGGCTAGCAGATGACGATGTATATATATATATATATATATGTATATGTGTGGGTAGTAGTCGTATGATGACCAATACCACTATTACAGATACTTGTATAACTAACTGCAAAGTAAACATAACTGCGCATGGAGGATCAGGGAGTTGGGATGATTCCCTGATCCCTTAGTTCAATCCCCCCCCCCCCCTCCCTTCGATGATTGTCCCTCGCTGAGTGGTCAGTGTGAGCTTGGCCGACAGACTGGCACGTAATTGGCGCGCCACTGTTACATAGACTTGC
This sequence comes from Dermanyssus gallinae, assembly GCA_003439945.1. NCBI lineage: Eukaryota > Metazoa > Arthropoda > Arachnida > Mesostigmata > Dermanyssidae > Dermanyssus > Dermanyssus gallinae. Next base: position 113,451 of record QVRM01001044.1, read on the forward strand.
TTTGACTCCGTAGGGCTGTCGAGCCCGGTGGCGTGGTGGCATGCGTCCGCGCCTCGCGACCGGAGAAGACACATAGGTGCGCGGGTTCGAGCCCCACCGTTGCACATTTGTATATATGGGAGTCTGTCTATGAAGCAATGCGAAAAGCAGTCCCATGGACGTTAAATCTTGGCTGAGAGTCAGCCCCGAAAAGATTTTTTGACTCCGTTGGACTCGTTCAACACGGACACCCACCAGCACCGAATCGCAGTGGCGTCTTCTGTTATTTACTGTTTGGCGCGGTGGTCATCCGTCAGGTGAACGGACACAGCACGCAGATCGGCGGCGGCGGCGGTAGACGCACCGAAACATATAACAACACAGTAACAGATGGAGATAAATTGATGTTGACCAACATCGACTTCGATTCGTGCGATTCGACAGCGTTACTCATAAATACGTTCGTTCGTTCTTTCATTCATTCTTTCATCCATCCATTCATTCATCGTTCATCATCGTTGCCACCACAACTATCTTCGTTTGAAACGGAAACAAGTATTTTCACAATTCATATATACGTGTGCTTGTCTTCTACTCACCGTGTCAATTATCAAACATCCTTTCTCACAGTCAAAAACCTCACATCACATCACATGCCTCCCTTTGTGACCTTACAGCAGGTCGGTCTGATCGGACGGACCTAGGGGTCTTCTTGGAAACCTCAGCAGCGCTGTGACGCCTCTCATCTACCACTGATCGTCCGCCAATGAACTTCTAGCTAACCAATTTATTTGTTTATGATAAATAAGTCAAAATATGAACATGTGCATTTGAGCAACCTTTGATATGCACAGTCATCGTCGTTGGTGTCGTCTGTAGTAAGCTAACGCGATACGACTGCCCTTCAAACACATCACGCATGATACCCACTATATTCCTCTGAAAGTATCATTAGTTCATTTCAAACGTACAGTTTATTGGCCTCCAGTTCGTATTTGATTGAGTATGGAAAACATCCAAGTACAGGCTTCTGCTGCATTACGTAGCCGTTATCTTCCTACCCACTAATCAGTATACAGTTTCTTATTAGTGAATAATCCGTATTAACTAGATAATATGCGACCCTTGGCAAGGCAGATATAGAGGCACTAGATGCAAGTAATTCATTACCAAGCAGGCAGCCGCAGATCATGCATCTTGTAAATGTGGTTCATTTATGGTGCGGATAATCTCTCCCATTACATTATCTTTGCGAACCGGAATCCTCCGGAAACCGCTAGCTAACCAATTATTATTATTATTATTATTATTATTATTATTATTATTATCATTATGAATTGTGTACTTTAGAAATGCATGCGCTCAAAGGCGCCATCGTTATACAAATCGGTTTTAGATTTAGCACGACCATCGGATTTTCTGTAAATGTAGAACTGACAGTTTTTAAGAGAGATACTAAAAACTAGCGATTTAATTGAAACCTGATGTGTACACTAAAAACACCTACGCCATATTTAAATACCCTACAAATTTTCCAAATAAATATGATTTATGAGTATTTAAGAGCAACTGGGGCCGTTGGACGAACTAGGCCAACGTTGGAACTAATTTTTGATTGAGGTAATTCATATAATTGAGGACGGAGCTCCCTAGTACAAGCTCCGGAAAAGAGCCATAGAGTGAATGAACGAAATTGGAAACAATCGTAATAACCTATACTTTTAATGGCAAGTTTTCATTAATTTGTTAATGAACTGGTTAAAACGCGTCATTCCAGATAACTGTTTTGGCTTTCGCAATCGCGCTGCAAACTGTACTCTGGTTTCTATTATGCACTTGAGTTTACACTGTGCGTAAGGTTATGAACCTCAATTTGCCGGTCCCTTGATATGGTTCTGTCCTCGTCGTAGAGCGACGAGGACAGAACCGCGTTGATCATTCTGGTGCCGAACACACTTTCTATATCAACGAAAGTACCGGGAACATTTGTAACAACAACATTGGTGATACGACGCACGCACCAGATTAAATACGTTCTTTATCGTTATTATTATTATTTCCACTACTAAGTTGGTCTAAACAAAATTATAAAAAAAGACAGACATAACTGCAGCAACAACAACTACAAATTAAGCTACTAGAGCCATGTATACTATATAGTCAAAGTGGATTAAGCTTATTATATGTGATTCAAATAAGTGGCGCCAAATACACATGTACAGCTATTACAGAGGCGATGTCTATCAGCCTAATAACTATTGAGAAACGATTGATTCTTTTTGGAGGACTTGGATTTTCTGGCTGACGTTGTGTTACTCTGTTCTTAAATAAGTTTTAAGTCGACGTAGTAGAATGTTTACATTTTTCCCCACACGTATCGTATGAATAGTACCTAGAAAGAGATAATGGTAGCGTACGTATAGTTTAGTACGGCAAAAATTGCAACTTCTTGGAATACGACAAAGTGACAGCTTCGAACCTCAAATACGCCGTCGACAGATATCTTCTTCGTATACGGTACCCAATTGGAAAAACTAAATAGGGAAATGCTGAGGAAAACACTTCTTGCGTACCCTGTAAATTACCTAAATTGCTAGATTTTTTTTTTATAATTTATGGTTTTATTTCATTTTGTAATTACAGTGGAATATGAATATCTAACTACCCTTGGGCTTGTGAGGGGTGCTACCAATCGAGCATATCCTCGAGGCAGCCCCTCATTGTGCCCATAATTGCTGCCGCATTGCCGCGCTGAACCGCCAGAGATAGCCGCTGGAGTAGAAAGTCGAAAGCTCTTTTGTCCCCCGTCGTGAGTTCAATTCGTTTGCCAATCTTCTGTAAAAGTGATCATTCCTCAGGGCCAGGTCCCCCTAGTGTCTCCAATACTAGTGGCACAAAAATAAACTCTTTTTTTTGCTAGACTTACATAAGCATGTTTCTTCAATGGAATGGGGGAATGGGTTTAGGACTGACAGTGAAAATTCCAAGTTTTGCTTATGTGCAAAGTAAAAAGTTAATTCGCTTTTTCTAAAGGAAATCCAACTGAAAAATAGCAGTACTGAAAATAGTTGGCAGAATCAAGATTATGTGATGCCTTATTTACAAAAAGGCATTAAATATGCTTAAAAATGTGCGTGCATTACATCAAAATTTCACATTCATTACATTATACATTTGCTTATAATTTTAATAATAACATATAATACATTATATGTTATAATTTTGCTAACTTTACGTTGATACGACAAACACATCATCTAGAAGAATGTGCATTTCATGAGGATAATTTTGGTAGCAAGATCGTGGTTCGCTGCATGATATGATTCCCGTATGTTGCCCCCATCTCCCAAGTAGGATTTCCATAGAGTCCCATGTGGACAAAGAAGGAACGCTATTGGACGCCAGTTGCAGGCCGCACACCTGTCTGTGTTAATTTTATCCTGAAAATGGGTACCAATAATGTCCTTGTTAATTGTTGACGTGCTTATAAATATATATATATATATATATATATATATATATATATATCAGCGACCGCCAACGGCGCATTTCATTGCGTGCATTACGCGCAGACGAGCACACTCTGTATGCACTGAGGTTGGCCTACAGATGACCCGTCCCGGTTTAAATGTTAGCGAAACCGACCAGTATCGATCAAAAACTGCGCCACAGTTGCGGTGCGCTGTCCATCATGACATCATCATACAATCAGATTGATCGGCTGTCATCTGTCTGGAGCTCTTCAATGTTAAACGCTAGAATATCGTCATAATGTAGTCATAGTCATTACGTCTATTCCTGTGCGTCTGTGTGTGTGTGTAACAATGTGGTGTTTTTTCACTTGCTTTAAAATAAACAAAATAAAGTCTAAAGTCCAATGGGCCAGGCGTTTCTTAAACATGACATGATAATGCATGCGAGCAGTGTGTTGTGCCCTTGTGCGGTCTTGGTCCCAAAATGCCTTTGCATTTTTCAACTTGAGTTGCTCGACAAACAGATGAATCTGTTGTTGAATGAAGGTACTTCACTACCTTCTCGACGAAAACAACTACAGTGTGTGCACACGCATGCGTTCATATATATATATATATATATATATATATATATATAATCGCCGGCGATTTCTTTCCTAGCCATATGCCTTGGAAGCCTGGCATCGGTCATGCGGTGCCGCGTGATGGCCCTTGACGGCCCGGCAACGACATAGCAATTTGAACACGGAGTGGAGCAACCGGCGAAGGTAATTGGCGCGAAGGTAACAATATTGCCGCTCGCTGTAAACGGTAAACAAATGACCGGATACATGTTTTAGTTTTGTCCAGAGCAGTAGCTTGCAGAAGGCACAGAGATCTCAGAGAGCCCTGGGAGCGTCACCTCCCGGAAACACCATTGTTACAGTAACCCTGACGTAGATAACGTTCGGATACGGCGTATATATAGTTAATATTGCAATTCAGGCAACGAAAAACAAAATTCTGTCGACCTGCATGTATGCTGTTTATATACGCGGTGTATTACAGCGGTATATGCGATACTACGGATTGTTAAATAAACTAGACAGGTCCCGCGGATTGCGTGCATGATGGGAGCTTAGTGGAAGCAGCTGGCGGCAAACCAGAACACGGAAGTTGCGCAGAAGGAGGTGGCCTGGGCCGGAAACTCGAGTGTTGTTGTTGTGGTTGCTGCTGCTGCTCACGACGCGGCTTCGTTAAGGCTTTGGCGGCTCTCGTTGTCTCACCGACTGATATATATATATATATATATATATATATATATATATATAATATAGGAGACAGCAGGCCGTACGAAGAGCGCAGTGTGACAGGCAATTAGAGAAAAATAAAGAGCCCGGCTGGTTTTAGGTGTGCAAACCTTGTGATATAAAGAACAGTTAGAGTACGACTGTTATAAATAAAAAAACATCGATGAAAGTATGGATACACTATTTTATATTGTCATTCAATAAGCTTTTTAATAATCGTAAGTTTAAAAACAATGTGAACATTTATAGTACAATGCAAGTATGTATATATATATACATATGTATGTATATATTTATATATATATATATATGCATATGCATATGTATATATATATATATATATATATATATATATATATATATATATATATATATATATATATATATATATATATATATATATGCATATATATATGTATATATATATATATATATATATATATATATGCACTGGTGTGAGCGCCAATGAGTCAAAACGCGCTCCTATAGCTTCCCGAGGCTGGCCGATGCTAACCGCGCTGTAAGGCACAAATGTTTCTTTTTTCTGATTTTTTTGTTACTGAGGAGTATCTTGAAAGAAAATGTTCGTCATTATTCTGTCGCCGTTGGTCGTGCCGCTGTTCGAAGACGCAATCGACTTCGGCTGCGACTGACTGCTATTGCTGCTATTCGGCTGCTCCGCCTCGTAGCGTGGATATTCCGTGGTGCTCGGTGAAGATGACTGGGTCCCCTTCGTCTTCTACTGCTCTGCTCTGTTGAGCCTCAAGGAACTGACTGATAGACGCAGAGATAAAGAGCCGTAGAGAGAGAGAGTAAAACGCGAGCGATTTTGACGTAGGGCTATGACTCATAACTGGCCGGTAATTGTCAGAGACGCCGCCGGTTCGCGATCGACGACGACGACGACGACGATACGCTGTGTTGGTCGAGCGGACAGCGACGCTAGCGAGCGCGGACTAAGTGCTGCATGATCTCTCGCTCTCTCATATTTCTCTCTTTCTATCCCTCTTCTCCATATTTCTCTCTCTCTCTCTATCCCTCTTCTCCATATTTCGCTCCCGCGCGCGGCGTTTTTTTCCCGCTGCCTCACATTCGCCTCCCTTCGCTCCGCGTGCTGACTGAACATCATCGGTTCGCGGCAACGGTGGCGGGCGTCGTTGCTGCCAGCCGAAACAAACGGCGACCAAGCAGCCAGTTCGAAGTTTGGCGCCGGCCAATGGTAGTACATCATCGCTGAAGCCGCCTCTCCTATCGAGAAAACGGATCATCGGGGGAGCGTCACTCAGCGAGAAGCCGATGTTGAACGTACGCCGTACGACCGGCTGAGGGTGGGGGTGCATTAGCCTCATGTATGTACATGCACATGCACATGTACATGAGAGAACGAGAGCCGTTATGAGAGAGAGCAGAGTTACAAACTGACCGTCAAAACGTCGACACAAAAACGCTCTCATTGTTGTGATTGTTGTTACCGCTTACTAACGACGGGCAGGCGACAGTCAAACATGCGGACGAACGGACGGCCGGCAACTCGACCGTTACTGTTGTTGTTGTTGTTTTTGTTGTTGTTGTTGCTGTTGTTTTTGTTGTTGTTGTTGTTGCTGTTGTTGTTGTTGGAGCTGCTCACGACGCGGTTTCTTTAAGCCTCGGTCAAATCTCTCAAGCCCTCTCGCCGTTTCATCACAGACGTATCGCCGGTGTAGCGTGTTCTATATCATCTATGCACATATCATGTACATAAATATACATGATATATGTGTACGTTATACATATATATATATATATATATATATATATATATATAAGAGACTTTTAACGTCAGAAAGTAATTAATTAAGTGTTTCTATTTGTTTTTAAATGCCCGCCACGCAAAAAGTTTGCTATGCTTACAAACCAGATATCTATATGACCGCAAAAGCCGGTGAAATTTCTAAGAGCTTCGTAAACTAGTGTCAATCGTTGGTTTTCGTTATATAAATTCGAGTAAAAAGAGCAAAAATTACAGTTACAGTCGGCTATTTTGTATGGGTTCAAAAAAGGTTTTAGTTGCATACTTGCCTATATAAACTGGAAAAACTTTTTTAAATCGTGATACCGTTGACTCGATGTTTTAGACCTTTGTATACCAGATGCATGCACTAATTGGTATAATTTAACCTAAACAAAATGGCAAGTCAAAACATAAAATTACTTTATAGTCACGGCATAGCCCTATGTAGGACTTTCTACGAGACGCGTAGTCCTGTCTTCGTCTTGCTTGGAGCTGTGGATCTGCTCGGGCTTTTGCTAGTCTCAGCAAGCCGAGTATGTAGTATTGTGTTTAAAAGAATCTCATAACTACATGCTACATGGAGAGTCTATCCCTAGTTTAATTAATATTAGGGACCTCGCGGTTGCGGTGACACCTTAATTGGATTATAGCACTCATACCGCACAAATGATCCTATCAACTAACTTTATATCTAATACCGTAATTCGTTGTACTATAATTAATTATTACAATTTTTACATGCGGTTTTATAATAGTGTGGTTATGCCTCGATTGACGTATTGTTGTGCCTTTTGGTGACCTATTTAGACAAGCAAATCAAAACAATAAAAAGTGGACAGAAAAAATTCCTTCGTCGTGTCTTAATAAACTGTAACATTGTCCGAAATTTTGTTATGATAAGCATTATTCGAAAGCTGCAGTCCAGAGCGGATTATCGCATGTACAATCGTATTATAAGCTCATAAAATATGTCAAACCATTTTAGCATTCGTTTAACACAATCTTAAAATCAGTAACACTATCTCGCCAAACCAATTTGTTGTGTCTCATAATTTGAACGAGCGCAACAAGATGGCCTGTGTTTGATGGAGTAGGCATGGCATCGTCCACCACGAGTGAAGTTCCTAGTGGACCAACGATGGGCCCGGGTGTCTACTGTGATCAACTCGACGGAACTTTGCCGCCCTTTGAAAAAAGAGACACATTCCCACAGTGAATTGAAAAGACGTTATCTTCCACCACAACAAAGCGAGGCCGCATTGAGTTTGCCCAGTCCTCGCAAGATAACAAGCTTCTATTGGCATATTTTGCCGCATCCACCGTACTCGCCGGACATGGCACTCTCGGACACTACCACCTATTCAGGTGTCGGCAGACGACACTATCTGCAGGGAAAGAAATGCACTTTACCAGAAGCAATCAAAACACACTTGGAGACATTCTAGTTTCTCTAACACAACTACTTTTTTGCTATAGGAGTGGTTAGTCTGCTGCTAATGGGGGAGGTTGTGGTTAACAATAGAAAGTTTTCTGAACGAATAAAATCGGTTATCCTGTTTAATCTTTAGATTAGTTTCAAAGTTGAAATTTTCCAATTCTTTTGTATATATATATATATATATATATATATATATATATATATATATATATATATTGTGTTTATTAGGTGTACTACAAGTATTGAGTGAAGTTTGAATGTGGATTCAATAACAGACTCTTCCGGCAAAGCATCGTTGCAGTTCCTTCGGCGAGATCATGAGAAGGGGAGATGCCAGGAGCCTGGCACATCGCCAGGCTTTCCCTGCTATTTTAAGACAACCATGGCATTGACAGACAAGATAAAATCTTGTCGCAGTATAGTGTCAGAAGAAACACTGAAAAAGGCCTTCTGCAAAATGGGTCGAGTACGTGGTTGACTAGATCCTTCTGCCATAACAATTCGGATTACGGAGAGGTGCTTCAGTTAGAGCTCGCATTACCTGTGGCAAAACTCAGAGGTAATTTGTACGCAGTTTATATAGACTGTGTCAAGGCTTTCGGTAAAGCATCTCGAGCCACTGAGCACCCACTAAGCTGCGTATCCTCCCCTTTTTAGTTTCTCTGTTTTATCGGCTAAACTTGACAGGAGTACCAAGAGGCCATAGTCGTCATTTATGCAGATAACTCAGTTGTTCCTTACGACGACCTGGGTAATATCAAGCGCATCACTTCCCTGGCGGTAGTGTTCCTTGTCTTAAGAGGGCTACAAATAAATGCTTTAAAGACCAAGGCTGCGATATTCAGACAAGGGGGTGCTTATTTTTCAAACAAACAAATTCCTTTATTTTGGGTTCTTAAAGTCGGGCATGTATTTTCCTTTCGAGTTTTCAACTAGTTCTATTGTTTGGGGGCTTTGGCTCCATAAGACTGAAACGATCATTGTTGCGCACACCGTCGAAACGGTGCGTCCTAGTCTATCTCTATGGAGAGGTAAGCGACGTCCGGCGTCTCTTTGTCCCATTGGCAGTGGCACTCTTCTACCTTAAGATTGTTCTAAGGCTGACGTATTGCTGACGTAACTTGACAGGGCATGAGAACACCTCACTCGGGCAAACTCCGATTAGCATGAAAGGTTTTTCTCGATGGTCATGAAGCGCGTATGCTAATAAGAGGTCGCTTTATGTACTTCATGTCAAACTGTCCAAGAGTTGTTGAGATAATTTAACTGAGGTTCAGGGAAACACCGCGTAGAATACCATTTGAGAGCATTGCCTCGAAATGGAGAAATATAGTTAAACAAGTCCGGCAAGAGGTTGGAGATCTGGATATTCTCAGCGCCTCTTATCTCTGGTCTGGTCTTGCATGTGACAATCTACACCAGATACATACATTTATGGCTATCATAACCTGGCCTGACCCAAGAAAAGTATACTGTGCTCAGTCTGACCAGTCAAACCTCTCTACCGTGTACAAAGTATCGTATGTCTGCCTGCCCGGCCATTGCGTTGAAATCGCTGCACTATCTCTCTCGAATGGCACGCCGAGAGCAACTTACAACATTATACATGTGATGACTTATATATATATATATATATATATATATATATATATATATATATATATATATATTATATATATATACCTTCATGCGTTGACTGGTTCTCCCGCAAACGTAGATTTTGCACAACTGTGTAGGAGAAAAAGGCAGAATAACTACCTTTTTAAATTTCATCCTATATCCTAAACAAGACGTTTCCGCCACCTCCTTCCATTAGGAAAATTATTTTCTCGCCGAGTTCTACTAAACCTCAAAATATGTACATATTGTTGTGAATGACCCTGTATATATATATATATATATATATATATATACACCTAAATAATGATTGGCTGTTTAATGGAGTTCCAGCTCTCAGAGAACACCGAAGTAATACCACAAGTATCCCGGTCATGTAGGTTAGGGGGTCACCAGGTTTTTTTGAGTGGGTTTGAGAGTCTCTCACTACCCAGACCAAGGGGTGCGTTATGCATTTTTGTTCGTGGCCCCTGTAAAAAAACCCAAAAAAAAACTCTTCGGGAGGAGAATTTGACTCTATAGTGCCATTACAATATCACTAGTGGATTGTAATTTTAATTCGACATTTTGTTGTTTAACATACTGAGAAGCTGACTGTGTGACATAGGACCACGAACGTAGGGTTGACAGATGGCGTTGTGTGACACAGCGTGGCACGCGGCGATCGTATGCAGCGCGAATCCGCTATTGCTCTTTAGTCGTGTTGCCCATCCAGCGGCCGATTGGCCGGCCAGCAACAACGACAGCGCGACTGTGGTGCTTGTGGTGGTTGGTGATCGTGTTCGTGTTCGTCGTCGTCATCGTCATCGTAGTGGTGGTAGTAAAGCCTGCTGCCAATGGCTGGCAGTCTGGACAACGACGAAATTGAGTTGCCTCGCATCGATGCTCTTCGTATTTCGCACGATGAACGAAGGGTGGGTCGGGCCTCCCCTCTCGCTGGCCGGCGGCAAGGTTTGGCCAGAGCCTTCTGGCCGAGCCATTGTCGTGTTCACATCGGCAACGAAGATGATGACGACGACGACGACGACACTGCTTGAACTGGTTCGTCATTGCTTGTGATGACCATTTGATGTAATTACCGCTACCAATTAGGCTAAGCTACGTGATTAAAGACGTCGATACACTTCAGCAGCAAGCAGCAGCAAGAGCAGTGCTTCGATGCTCGCGCCAATTGACTCACTTCAGGGAAAGCTTTCAGAAAATAAGAAAGAAAGGTATTCTGCTTTTGCTGTTCTTTGTTGTTGTTGTTGCCGCTATTGCCTCTTTTTCTTCCTCCAAGCTACGCATCCAGCCGCCACAGAACGACGACGTTATTCGGCTGTTTCTTTTTACCGGGATTTCTTCGTCTTTGTGCTTTTTCCCTCCTTCTCACTCTCCCTCTCTTTCTCTCGGGAGGGAGAGAGAATTGTGATTACCCCGATTATCGCAACATGTCGCCTCTATGATATATATGACATTTTGTTATACCTTTTATATACATAAATATGATATATGCATATACATTTATAACCGTACACATATATATATATATATATATATATATATATATATATATATATATATATATATATATTGGGTATAATATCTTTGCCGGACCTGCCTGCTATACTTTAGTCGTTTTGTAGGGTACCAGAAATCTATCTGTTCGTGACATGTTCGCTCATTATCAGCTTGACAGAGCCGCGTTAGGCATGGATGTCGATCGGGCCTATTATAGTATATAGCTATTTGAATAAACCCGTTCGGTTGAGGGTCGCGCAAACAAACGACATTCCTTTTTAGAGATCATATTTAAAATCGACATTGGATCCGAAAGCTCTATAGCTCAATAGCGCTAACGTTTTATTGAGAAATATTGTTAACCTGTAGCTCTATACCCAAGTAAGCTCAGATACTACTGTTAAGACCGAATGCAACCTCTAAGACTAAGGTAGTTCAGTAGTTAGCCGGACGACAAGATATTTTGAATTTTTTTAATGCACACTCTGCTTGCATTCTCTTATACTGACTTTCTACTGACTGAATGACCGAATAGCCTAAACTGAAATAAAAGAGCTGTTTGTTTGCCTATATTTAATCAATTATGTAATGAGAGAGATGCATCTAACTTTTATATTTGGGGTGCGTGCAGCTCACAGGATGAAGTACTGCTCATATTAAGTGCTAGTATCACTACACTAGCTTCCTAGGCAGTTTAGATGTTAGCGAAGACTATGAAAAAATCGTCTTTACAACTGGTGGTAACCAAAGAGCATCACCAGCGAAGGTCCCGACCTGTTGCTTGAGTCAATATATACACAAACCTTGAAAACGATTTTAAGTGTGTACATAGTATTGCCCGAGGTAAGTTTGCAGGAGATGCTCGTGTTCAGGCAACGAACATCATCTACCAACACAAAGCTTAGTACCAAACACTAGGTTAAAGCGTCTTTCCGTCATGCGTTGCTATGGAGATTGTGACACACAGCATTTGGCTGTTTCGTCAAATACCGGAAATCGTATCACAAGTAACCAAAATATGTCGTTGTGGCTCGCCGAATACATCGCGCATTTAGGAGTATTTTAGGATTTTTTAATTCCAGTTCAATATTTTCAGTCGCTGCAAATAGTTAACAAAATCACCATATGTGTCAAATATTCTTAAACCGCTCATCCGGCTGGCAGCTCGCGGCGTGGTGTTTGGAGCAAAATGGACAGAAGAACCCTTCCCTCAGCGACATTTGTCACCGGCCTAGTAGAATCCAGGTATGCTGTAACACAACAGGCAGCTGTGCAATAATGTAACGAGACATATCGGCTAGCGCACGTCATTTCATTCATCCGCCGTGAGGTAGACGATATGACTCACCTCTATCGAGGTGCCTTGCTTTCATGCGCTTGCCACTCCCGCATCAATACGTGCAATGGCGCCGTTTGCGATGCCAAACTCAGCCTGACTCTAATCGCTTCCAACGCCAGCCCGTAGTTAGCAAATTTCTACAGAAAGCGACCTCTCGACGGCATATAAGTGTCTTGAAGAGACTTGTCACAGTGAAATAATTTTACACTGCTTTTTTTTAAAGATATATATATATATATATATATATATATATATATATATATATATATATATATATATATATTTATGTTATTGACCCGACTATTATAATAGTACGGCTAATGCTTGTGCACGGTTCTCCAGCAGTTGTTCAGCTTTAGCAGAATCTTAAGCTCAAACAGTTTTCCCAAATAGTGCAGCAGGAGCCTTCAATACGACATCATCGTATTGCACCTAAGTTGTGATGTGCTACCACAAACGAATGAATCTATGGGCATCCCCGCTATAGCGGTGGATGTTGGAGACCTCTTTAATGGCAACAACTACGCTTCGATGTGCTGTAGTGTGCAAGTGTTCAGAATACGCGGTTCGCTTAGTTCCTCGCCTATATGGTAACAGAACTAGCACCGGGTCATCCAGCTCATATTGCGTGGCTCCGCTAATTTTGACAGCTATAGTCTACTTCCTGAATGGTTCTTAGGAGCGCCATGGTCGACGCTGCGTTGACTCTTTTCTCGTAAAGGTGCCTTGCGTTAAACTGAGCTTCGGTGTAACGGTAGATCCGAAGTATGCACAGTGTGAGTTACTGGCCCACACGAGCCCCAATTTATAAACGCAAAGAACACTTGTTCCGCGTGCATGATTCTTAAAACAAGTGTAGAACGTATGTGATATAACAAAACGGTAAAGATGCTCTGTTTGACGTTTTCGTTGACATAGTAGTCGACGCTGCGTATTCGTGTATAATTAATTGATTGAGAATGTCACTAATAGTAGCAGTTAATAGTTAGCGTGTTGCACTCGAAGTTAAATTCAGTTTGCAAATTCTCGGGGAGACGTCCTCATGGGACTGAGTCCAACGAAAAATCTAACTGAGCGTCTCTTATAATAAAGCATCACAAGGAGCCGAGGCGTTGGAGATGTCAAACAAGCCATCGTTCTGTTACCATTATTGATGAACGTGAATAGACGAGTAACTACATCAATCACTTGAAACGAATGTGCGAGTCTTGGCTACCATACCTATGGAGAGATACCTCAAGAGCGAGAGGGGGGAAGCTTGCTATGTTGTTGTTACTCTTCCTGTTGTTGTTGTTGTTGTTGTTGCTGTTGTTGTTATTGCTTTTCCTGTTGTTGTTGTTGTTGTTGTTGTTGTTGTTGTTGTTGCTGTTGTTGTTATTGCTTTTCCTGTTGTTGTTGTTGTTGTTGTTACTGCTCTTTCTGTTGTTGTTGTTGTTGTTGTTATTGCTCTTCCTGTTGTTGTTGCTGCTGCTGCAGTAGTTGTCGTCGTCATCGGCGGCATTGCTCTTGTTAGTTCTTTTTGCCTGTTGATGAGGTTGGAGAGTTTGGATGCGGTGTTAGGGGAGCCTTCAAAGAGGCTCGAAGCATCGACCGCTAATCGTAATGGTACAATTCATTTGTCGCACGCTGATCGACGTAGCAGCAGCAGTAGCAGTAGTAGTAGTAAAAACAATCATAAATAAATAAGTACACTCGTGTCAATGATCAACGACGCGGCGTCGACACGAACCGGCAGATGTAGTCGTGGCCGAGAGACGTTAAGGCGCCCGGCCGGCCGCCAAGCCGCTTCTGTCGGAGTTGTCAAGCATCAGCTTTTCAACCTGCGCTAAGGACGTCGGAGTCGACGGAGGCGGCGGCGGCGGCGTCCACGACGGTGACGTGAACTGCGGCGCCAGTAGTAGTAGCGGTGCTGGAGGCCGGCTAGCGGGGTGGCAGACAACCACGAAACTCAGCAGCACGATTGGTTGGTGTATGCCCTCCGCCAAATCCTTGCTACATTAACCGGTCATGCCGTGTGGTCGTGTGAATTTCGTGCGGACGTTGCTGTGGTTGTTGTTGTCGTTGTTGTTGTTGTTAATGTTGTTGTTATTGTTGCTGTGCTTGTTGTTTTCGTCGTTGCCGTGATTGTTGCTAATGTTGCCGTGGCTGTTGTTGCTGTGGTTGTCGTCGTTGCCGTGATTGCTGCTAATGTTGCCGTGGTTGATGTTGTTGTTGCTGCTGCAATAACTGCTGTTAGTGTCATTTCTCGGCAGTAGCCGACACAAAAAGAAAAGGGAGAAGAAGAAGAAGAAGAAAAACGAAAATTGGCCGGCATTTTTGCGCGACTGGTGGTTGGCTCTGTTTTCGCAAAAACTAATTAGACTGCCCTTCCCTGAATTCGAACAGCTGGCGTCCATGCATCAACGGGCGCTCATCAAAGCTCTATGATAAAATGAATCTGTTGCCGGCGATGAAAACAAGCGCAGCAAAAACAACAACAAAGCCAACAACTGCAGCAACAACAACAACAACAGCAACAAATACCTCAGCAAGGAAGTATTGCTGAAGTTTCGCACAACGTCAACATAGATTAGCCATGTCAGCAGATAAACGCACGGTAACAAAAACACCGGCAACGACGATGACAATCATAGTCACAACGAGAACAATAAAAAATTAAAAAGGGGCGCTAGCAATAAAGACGGCCACAATGACAATAATAACAACAGCAACAACAATAACAACAACACAACAACAGCAACAACAACAACAACAACAACAACAACAACAACAACAACAATAACGACAGCATCGACAACAACACAAGCAAAAGCATTAACAACAATAACGTTAAACGTAGGCGGTAATCGTAGTAAGGGTGACCACATATAAGATCGGCAACAATGTCTAAACAAACAATAACAGCAACAGCCACAATTAAAGTGGCGACGACTGTGATGACAACAGGAATGGGCGGCAACCACAAAAGCAGCCAAAATCAAAATAAAAAGTACATAAAAATGCACAGGGCGCTCAAAGTAGTAATTTTGGCAGCGAAACTATGACAACAACAACGACGGCAACATCTACAACAACAGCAACACCAACTTAATCCGTAGTAAAAGCAACAAAATCACGGGTCGTTGTGATAACGATGACGGCGGCAGCAGCAGCAGGAACAACAACCATGGTGATAGCAGCGACAACACGACATCGTGTGTTGCTTGATGTTTGTTTTGGTTTGTCGCACACAGCCAACCAACCAACTGTTAATCCAATAGCATAATCCATAACCAGACGCCACTGCAGTGGACATCATCTGCTTCTCATGCTGGTGATAGATGTCATAGTGGAGCACTGATGACGACTATGATGCTGTCATACGTAGTAAACGGCACGAATAAGCATTATGGCAAGAATTGTCCTTAGTTGATTCGCGCTAAAAAATGTATTTGTTTTTTCTTTCTATTGGCGCTCTAAGAGTAATTTAGTCCGAGTTAGCGATCTTCTGTTCTCAGGCCTAGGGCTGCTACCAGTAATTCACCAATTGCCTTTGGTAATTACGTGCGCCATTGTCACCTCATGTATGCTACATCTGACGCACTTATGTTCAGATTTTGGATCAGGGAAGCATGCTTGCTAACACAAAGATATTTACCCAGGGTAAACGTTAGCGTAACGCGCATAGTGTGTGTTATCTAATCTTGTTTCTTTTTGCACTTGGCGGTTTGCGAAGATCGGTAAGTACAACCGCGGTGTCCGACAGGTCATCTCATCTAGACTTAGTTTTAAATAGTGATACTGAACGAGTAAAGATCAAAGAAGCATTATCAGGCGCCAAGTATAGTTTCCGGAAAGTAGGTTTACCCTCGGCGCCCTGAACAGGGCTCTAAAAAGAGCGAGTTCGAATTACGCAAAGACCTTCAGAACGAGGGAATTCGCCCTTCTGATCATCGTGGAAGTTAAAAGCGCCTTCAACACGATAAAGTGCAAAAAAGTTGTAGACGCGCTGAAACGGAAAGGAATATACACGTGTGTCTGTTAAATGATTTCATCTAATCTGGGTGAACGTAGTCTGGTTGCGGCAGGACAAAAGTACGGGCTCACTGCCGGAGTCTCACAGGGTTTGATTCTAGGGCCTGGCCTATGACGGGATGGTAAGCATCAACGTCTATCTAAGAGGGGCCGAGCTGTTAGCCTACACGGCGACCTGGTTCTGATGGGGCCCCAAAGCGCGGTCCTACACCTACAAGACACGGCCAATGAAGCTTTATCGATGATAACGGCGCGGATTGAAATTTGATTTGGAAAATTTTGCTGGCAACGCATGTACATTTTGCATTCTCAAAACCTTCCTTTACAAAAAAGAAGAACTTTAGCCATACTTCACGATCGAATGGCGTTTGTAGTCGGACCATCCTCTCATGGAGCGAAACTTAGTCCTGCATGGTACAGCCCATAGTAATTGCTGGGCAGAGTTGAGTTTTGAGCAAAGTAGATTACTGTAATCAACGCGTGCTCCAGCCAGAGAACACTTATATGGTTTTCCGAGGAAGCAGAAAACGTTTTAAGTCTGAAACTACAAATCGAAGAGAAAAATCACATAATGCACTTACTGTAAGTTTAACTACACCTTACTTAGACTAAGACGGGGACATTTGATGCTACTGTCCTACTATGCCAAAGGGCGGCACCGTTCATCCACTCCGCAGCATATCGTTGCCAATCTTTTATTCTTTTTTTATTCGAACACATAGCATTTGCCACTAATTAGAGGGCTGCTAGAGGGCCCTGGGTTGTCGCAATTTGTAAAAATACTTAAGGGCAGTTCTAGGGATGTATTAGAAGCAAGCTGTTACATGTTAAGGAATAAGGCTGGAATCAAACCCAGAATCCAAAACTCATAGTGTAAAACCATTTCAACCTACATCGTTTTAGTTTTTGGCTATTGGGATACAGCCATATGCCGCTACGCCTTTTCTACCTTTAGCCAGATCCACGCTGGAACTATAGACTTTTGCCAGCAGAGGATTACAGCAGAAGATCAATGATCCACTAGATCAAACGATACCAACAAAAAAGGACGAACTTTACCCAAGCCGCGTTAACCGACTTCGCGCTGGTCTATTGTCTGCTGGCGGAAGTATCTATGAAACGTCAAAAGTCAACGACAACAAGAGAACAAATATTGAGAGCACAGTTATTAATCAGTATGGCCAATAAAAGTCCCAGTAAAACTTGCCACAATAGATCATATGACTGAGCAATAAAACTACAATTACAAAAATAATGCGTAGTCTATAATCCGGGGAAACAAGATTAGGCTTTGACTTTCTATCAGACATTTTATTGTTGCAATGACACAAGTCAACATCAACCCGGAATGATGCCTGCAGTGGTCGTAGCTTAAGTCGCGGGGCAGGTGATGCGGAAACATTGCGCAACTACGCAAGTGTTACAATAGACCAAAGCGAGGCGTGACTCAGAACCCACAAAATCTACACCACCTAGAACCATGATTAAAAGTGTCCCTCAAAAATTTCGCAAGGATTCAGGATAAATTACAGCCACAGAAAGAGAGCAGGTAAAGCCGCAAATATAACGGCACCTTGTCTAACTTTACCGCTACTGTTTCTGCATGTCTAAAGATGCCTTAGCCAGCAATTGAACCGTCAATAGAAGTCTCCGTCGCCGAAGCCTAGTTCGCCGGGAATAGACCGCTAGCATGGCTTTGCAGAAACCTTGTTTTGACCGATTCCGCTGCTCCTACATGCCACCTTAAAGGCCCTTCTTGAATAGAAACACCTCGGCAAAGAGTTTATTTTTATTCACTTTGCTTGTTGGCGCACGAAAAGGGTTAATTGCCACGAAATCAAAAGAGCACAAATCTAGAAAATAATTCTGTCATAAATAATGGGTAAATCTTAGTTACTTATAGTGTACGTCCAATTTTTATTGGAATAGTAGCGAATATTGATCCTCTTTAACAGCGGAAGATTTCATTTGCCCTTTTAGCACCAGAGGTCTTGGAGTTTATGCTGCCGGTAAAAATGGCCAAACAGTGCTTTCGCAGAAGTTAGTACCCTTTGAAGTCGAACGCTTGAATAACAAAATCATGTAAACATTTGCTCCGGAGCTTTCTCTATGTTTTGTACACAGTGGCATTGCGAATATATGCCGCATTTCGAGAAACAGCCAAATGTTTAAGTGTTTATGATTTAGTGGAACTGTAACAAGCAACCCACTTAAGTCCACTGGTTAGAATTAGAAATACAAGCCGACGAAACAGCGATCAATATGGAGCAAGCCCCGAGTACTCGGTCTTGTTCCAAAAAACAGAATCATATTTTGAGGGACGATGATGTATGATATATTAAGCTGATACAAACAGGATTTTAGCCAAAAGGCCGAGAAACAATGCTATATTGAAATAAAAGCCTTCGTGTATACTAGTTACTTAATGTACAATAAAAAAAAAACGCAAACAAATTGGCCGTTTTTTTTAATTCTACTAGCGTCACAGCTTAAATGGCCCGGCAGTGGTGTTTAAAAAGTGAGTAGACGCTCCTATAGCCGAATTCCTAATAGATACTTGTAGGACTAGCAGCCTTTGTAAGGAATTAACTAGCCGGACAATCTTTTATTGCAGAAGCTATTCATAAAGGTCTAATGTGGTAAAGCATTTCTATAAAGCAACTAATATGCGTTTTGGTATAGTAAACGACTTGTAGACTCACGAGGCCACCATCTAACTACTGTAGGAAACAAAGGTGATCATTATATATATATATATATATATATATATATATATATATACGGCGGAGGTAGAAAAATGGTAAAGAACACAAGCAGCACAACGTAGCGTATGGTTGTCCACATGAACATGCTAGATAGATGAAATAGTTTAAAGAGGGAACCAATGCTAATTGAGTATCTGATTCATATAATGGAATAAAAAGATTATTATTTAAAAGAAATCATGCACAAATAACCAATGTAATTTTCTGCAAATATGAGCAGCGTTTGAAGACAACGAGGAGCAACAAAAGAATTGTAACAGAACGCAGCCGGGCCCTTGAGCTTATCTCGACGCACCATACGTTTCATTATATATACAGGTAGTTCTACAAGTTCTTAAAATGAGCTTTTCAGAATTCGATTTTTTCGCGCTTTTACCGCTATTGGAAACGGCAACTTTTCGAATGCTAGCAGTCAAAATATTATGGTGATTGGCCGTTGCGATTTCGTTTGATCGCTTTTCCCGTGCAACGTATCGGCGTGATTTTAAAAAATTGAGAAAAAAGAGTTTCGAGTGGTTATCAAGCGTTTTTATTTCAAAAGTTGGAATGCGACCCAAGTGAAAACTGAGTTAGACGAGGTGTACGGTGACTCTGCGCCATATTTTGCCACGGTTTCCAACTGGATTAATGAGTTAAAAAGAGGTCGCAGGAGCACCGAGGATGAACTACGTTCAGGACGCCCAAAAACGGCAACTGATGAGGAAAACGTGGAAAAAGTGCGGAAAATCGTTGCCGCAGATAAGCGAGTGAACATTAAGGAGATATCGGAGGCCTCGGGGATCAGTTCGGGTAGTGTGCATTTCATCCTGCACGAGAACTTGAAGATGAAAAAACTCAGAGCAAAATGAGTGCCGCATTTGCTCAACCAAGGCCAAACAGACGCGCGCGTTTCCGCTTCACAGCGAAATTTGGCCAAGATGTCGAAAAATCCGTCGGATTTTTGGCGCAGATTCGTGACCGTCGATGAAAGCTGGGTCCATCATTACACTTCCGAGACCCAAGAAGCATCTCGCCAATCGTGTGCACCTGGTGAAGGACCTCCGAAGAGAGGTGCGGACAACGGCATCGGCCGGAAAGATGATGGCTACGGTTTCTTGGGACCGACGTGGAATAATTCTGGTCGACTTCCTTGAGAGCGGTAAAACGATCACGGGAGAATATTATGCAAGACTGTTGGACTGCCTGAAGCAAGAACTCATCGTGAAACGGCCCGCTTTGCAGAAGAAGGTTGTCCTGTTTCACCAGGACAATGCTCCCGCACACAAGTCGCGGCAAGCAACGGCAAAACTGGCCCAACTGAGGTTCGAACTTATTGAACAACCTTCCTATTCTCCAGACCTGGCCCCCTCTGATGATTTCCTCTTCAGACATTTGAAGAATCGTCTCGGTGGAAAGCGTTTTTCCAGCAATGAAGAGGTTACAACTGCTGTCAATGCCTATTTTCAGTCTAAAGACGCAGAATTTTACTCAAGAGGTATAAATGCTCTGAAATCTCGGTGGGAAAAGTGTATTGAGCTTCTCGAGGAGTATATCAAATAAGAAAAAATTAAAAACAAGATTTGGAAAATTCTTGGTTTTCATTTTAAAAACTTGTGGAACTACCTGTATATATATATATATATATATATATATATATATTGGGTCTTCCATAACCGTATGTACTTATTTCGATACGTAGGGCGAAAACGTCTTGTTTAGGAGTGAGAATGAAATTAATAAAAGTAATCATTTTTTTATTTTTTGTCCCACATAGTTGTGCAAAACCTACATCTGCGGGAGAACCAGTGAACGCATGAAAAAACAGATCATACCGGTGTGTTTGGTGGAAAACTCTGCATAGTCAAGTGACACCGGACGCAAGCTAGGCGAATAGCCAGATTAAGGATAGTCATAAAAGTCGATAAGATGTTGTGTCTTACGTTGAAGCTTTCACGTACAAAACCAAAAATGTTTGCCATTACGACCGAAAATGTATGCTCAAAGGACTATTCTCATGCAATAGTAAATGTAGCGCCCATCGTACCAAAGTCATGGTACTACGTTACGTATTTACCGAGTAACTAAGCTTTTTAGATAGCCATATCGAAAGCGAAGGCCTGCATACTTACACAGGGTGTATGAGAATGTTAGGATGCATAATTTGTGGTCTAGCGGATGTTAGTTGGAATATGCAGAATTTTCTGCCGAACACGTCGGTATATCGGGCCTTCTTGCGTTAACTCGTTACGTTCTCCCGCAATCGTAGATTTTGCACAATTATTTAGAAGTCAAAAAGGCAGAATAACTACTTTTATAAATTTCACCCTTACTCCTAGACAAGACCTTCCGCCCCTATTTCCATCTAATTGGAAAAATTATTTTCTTGCTGAGTTCTACCAAACCTCAAAAGAAGTAAATACAAATAATATATATATATATATAAAAAAAAAAAAATATATATATATATATATATATATATAAAACTAGAGAATCATAATCTGTACACTTGATCAGCCTAAACATTCAGTTTATTCACTGATGTAAAGCGTCAGGTTTGAGTTATTATGCACAAACGCAAATCGTCTCGACTTGGCGAAGAATCGAACCTGCGACTGTACGGACACGGACGCCGTGTTGCTGTAAGCAGCGGTTCGAGAAAGCGTGCAGTACAGCAAATATTTGTATTACTTTATTGCCACGCTTAAGCTACACCCAAACTACGTGAATAAAGAAACCTACTATATATGCGTATTACATGAGTGATAAATGCACAGCGCTTTTTCAAAATATTCTGGAAATTCGCTTGAGTGTGCCCCACTCTCGACTCGTCCGTCGGAAACTAAGTCGGCTTTGGACATTTAGCTCTTCAAGTGGCTACAGTAGTCGCAGGCGGCTTTTCTGGTATTACCACGCCGCCGAGAGCGCCCGTTCCTTCGTCTGTAGTCGCCAGTGGTCAAGCCCTAATCTCGGGCTCAGAGTGTCGGCCCGTATAAACCCCATAGACCAACAGACAGATAAGCGTGCAGAGAGACAGACAGATGATCGTATGGAGGGGAGGTTGGGGGGGGGGGGGGTGGTATGAGTGTATGTTTCTACATGGTCAACCGAGTAACAAAAGCCTTGCTGAGCCTCGAGCCAAAGCACACTTGCTTTGCATCTGCAATGCCCGCAGAGCCTCCTAGCGCAGATGCCAATGGTGGCCACTGTAGTTGCTACGGTTGTTACCGGTGTCGTTGTTGTGCCTATTCCTGTTGTAGTTGCTGCTGATGCTGCTGCTACTGGAGTTAGGTTATAACAAATGACACTGCGAAAGCGGCCATCAACAGGAGGAGTCACGTCCCTTTGTAGGAAGGCCAGCTTTGCTTGGTCCACTTGTTCGCATGACAAGGAGGCCCTCCGTTGTTGTCCTGTTGAATTGCTCTTTTCGTGATTCGCTCAACAGAGGCCCAGGTAATCCTTCCTGGCTGAGTCTAGTCGGGAGCGGAAACACAAAATGCCTTGGCAGATGAACAATTCTTAGATCTACTTGTACGTTTTAAACATGTTTGTACATATGTATATATATATATATACATATATTATTTTTTATTTTTTAGATTTCCGTAAGGCCCGTGTACGTTTTTTTCATGTCATGGCTAATTTTTTATCTACTCCGCCATTTAACTTGTCTAAATTGGAAACCATGCAAACCAATATATATATATATATATATATATATATATATATTTAAATACTAATTTATAATTTGCTTAGGTTGTAAACACATATGCATAAATGCGCACACTCACATACTTATGTCGATAATTTTTTTTTACTATGAATGTTATTGTCTCTGATTAACGAAACAATCTTAGTTGCAACCAACTGGGCCCACTTTTTTTAGAAAAGTTACCGGTAAGTGCAGTACAGATATGCGGACACCACTACGGAAAGCTTATCCGCAGCTTCAGGCAGAATGCGTGGGGCTCCGACCTATTAAAAACCAGTCCTCTTTCTATTGTTTTAACAGACAAGGGTGTATCTGTCATAAGTCGCAAGTAAATGTAATATACTCTCTATATTTAAAACAAAGGCGTTTACGTTTGCTATGAGCACAAGGTATGATTTACTGTCATCTTCGTCGTTCTCGGGTTTTCATCAGCCGGTACGGCTCTTTCAACTTAGGCCTACCCCTTTCTGATATGTATATGCGTAAATGCAAGTTTGAACTCATAATCTCCTATTTTACTATTGTCTTGCTCGTTGGTTACCATAATATGTCTAGTAATGGTGGACTCCAAACAGTTTGTGTTTAAAAACAGGTTTCAAAGCTACGTAACCTAGAATACCTTAAATAAAGGCACATTTATTATTGCAAGGGAATGCATTTACGCTCGTTTCATACTGTGATATTTAACAGACACGTATGAAATGTATGTTCACAGCAAGCGCTCAACAGCGAACGATTAGACGACAGGTTGGGCTTGTGTATGGTTATTTTGCAACGCGGCTACTTGGCAATCCGTAATGCAAACAGACTATTGCTAAACGAGACAAGGCTTTAGTATTTATAGATTGTAGACATTCTAAGTTATTTGGCTCGATGTTGAAAACATGCTTTAGTAGATCCACTCGCCTAAGCTGGCGTTTAGACATCATCATGTCAATCACTTTTCAAGCCTATTGTACCTGTACTCCCTCTATGATTTGTTTGTGATTCTTTAGTTTGAGTATCCAGACCAGAACGCAAAGCGTGCATTCAAAAATTCAAACTATCTACTGGCGTGACTGGTGTACCGCCCCATGCAGTGGTTCCGGTTTTTGTTCGAGATGAGTTTCGAATACAGGCAGTCTCAAATGAGGCTGTACATGCGACATCCGATGCTAAAATGTATTTTTCTGTTTAGAAGAAACTCAAATTGCTGTTTTGTCAAAAGAAGAGGATTTAGTTGGCTATAAACGATGTTAGTATCTTGAACACGACACGCGTAAGTTGTGCTATATCCTCTATAGTTTTCGAGGTATGTAGAATCATATTTTCGCTTGTATATGGGTGTTACCTCATACCTTCTTCTTACTTCAGGTAAACCCTCGTTCAGACACTGGCTAACTATATTTGCCAATATTGGAACTGTTGCGTTGAGGTCAGCCCATAAAACCCATCCCGTCCACGGGATCTGGGATTTCCATTCTGTTTACGCGCGAGTGTTGTCAATATCTCATCTTCCTCGAAGTTATTGTCAATTTGGCTATTGTTTAATATATCACTATCACCGCTTGGCGGTAAGATGGTAGCCCGAGCAGCTTTTGAAAATGTTTGTGCCATGGTTTGCCGTTGATAGCGGAGTTCGTGACTTTAGATCTTCTTGGCAATATGATCAAACGTTTATCAATACTAGCGTCGATTGTGCTTAATCTGTTCTCTCGTCCAAATCCATTATTGGTGCTCGTAACACGAAATTGTAGTGATTCATTATACATATATTCGAACTTAGTTTTAGTTATATATGTACAGGGTCATTCATATCGTTATGTACTTATTTCGAGGTTTGGTAGAACTCGGCAAGAAAATGTGTTTTTTCAATGGAGGGAGGACGCGGAAACGTCTTGTTTAGGAGAGAGAGTGAAATTTATAAAAGTAGTTATTCTACCTTTTTTTCTCCTACATAGTTGTGCGAAATCTACGTTTGCGGGAGAACCAGTCAATGCATGAAGGAACCAATCATATCAAAAGGAAATTTCTGCGCAAGCGGAGGATACTTCACTAGCTTGCGTAGCGAAAAGTGAATAGCCAGGTCGACATGTTGTTATGTCTTACGTGAACGCCTTTTCGTGAAAAATCGTAAAATGTTTCCATTACGACCAAAAATGTGTGTTCAAACGACCAGTCTCACAGAATAGCAAATTTATTGCCCACCATTTTCGTACCAAAGTGATGGTGCTGCGTTACGTAGTTGTCAAGTAACTAAGCTTTTTCAATAGCCATATCGAAACCGAAGGCTTGCATACTTGCATAGGGTGTATACGAAAGTTAGGTACAATTTTCGAGGTTTGGTAGAACTCGACAAGAGAATCATTTTTCCTAGTGGAAGGAGGGGGCGGAAACGTCTTGGCAAAGTGTTACGATTCTGAACGTGAAAGCTTTAACGTAAAACATAACAACTATGACTGTCGAAAAAGCTTAATTACTTGACAACTACGTAACGCGGCACCTTCACTTTCTTACAAAAATGGTGGGCATTAAATTTGCAAGTGCGTGAGAGTGGTCTTTTGGACGTACAAATTTAGTCGTAATGAAAAATTGTACGATTTTTCACGAAAAAGCGTTAAAGTAACATATCGACTTTTTATTACTTTCCTCAATCTGGCTATTTGTATTTCGCTTCGCAAGCTAGTGAAGTGTCGTCCGTTGCGCAGAATGTTCCCCCTTATTATATAAATTATCTTCTTGCCGAGTTCTACCAAACCTCGAAATAAGTACATAACGGTATGAATGACCTTGTATATAACACGTGGAGTCATGTTGTCGTGTTTGGTAAGTAAACCGATTTAATTTATATTTTAAATCCGAGTACACTTTTTTAAAGCGATCCTGAATAAATTGCATTAAGTTCACGTCCCTTTGGTGGAAGGTTAACTAAACATGTGTATAGCACTGTGATTTTAGTACAACTTTCGTTTTGTAGTGCTCAAGGTTAAGCTTAGGCTCTTTAACGATGTCGGCCCACGTGCTCATGTTAATGAGTTTAGGAATTTGGCGATCTCTTCAATATTTTTTTTAGACTTGAACTCGACATCGAAAGCAACTGTTTTTGAGACATGCAACACATCTTGTGCAAAATTTATATGTTACAGGTCGGTAGTTTACTGGACACATACGTTGGCCCATTTTATAAACGGACATTTACTGCCCTTCTGGTCGATATAAACGCCCACCTTGCCGGAGGACTTCTTCACAATTGAGAACACCATTATCTCGAGGGTGTTTTCAATTGTGAAGGAAACCTCCGGCAATTCGTGCGCCTATGTGTCTCCTCTGGTCGGGAGGTACGCGAATGCACCACGCCACCAGCCTTGACTGACAAATAAAGAGCCATGTACCGAACGTTCGCTCTAAAATCTTCATAACGCTTCATAAGGTTACAAACAGGCGACATGAGCTAGCTTGAATGTTAAAACAAGATGGTCGGAGCGACCTGTAAATTCATGGTATTAACTCGAAACACAATCTTCTCCTGATTATTATTAAACCGCCTAGAGACTGGAAGCATTACCTGATTCATTGCCACAGCGGTAAGCTGAAGATCTAGCATATCCTCTAAAGTGTCTAAGCTAAGGTCATTAAACGGCTATAAAAATTCAGGCGATGACGACAGGTTGCAGCCTCTAACTAGTTGTGTTAACCTCGTCGCTGAAAAGCAAGACCAGAGAAGAAACAGGCCGCAGTGGCCCCCACGTGTTGTAGTCTGCATGTGGCGGAGTCCAGTTTGTGATTCCGGCGAACTAGTGCATTTGCAATCCCATTTGCCAACAAGGGCACACTTAGCAGCTCTAGGTCAACCTTATCAACAACGCGATAGCCAGAAAGAAGGCTAAGGAGGTCCGATAAATCTAACGGCTCAATTTCGTTTTGGGCTGTAACATATACGTCACACTTGCCCGGGTTTGGGGTCAGGCCACTAACCACATCTCTAATCACACCAATCATACCCTGGGTTACATATGCGCCACAAATATCCCACTTCTGACACAATATGGCGCGACCTCGACCGAAAATACGTGCACTCGATTCACCGTACTAAATTGTTGCACCCAACCGGGGTTGCGGGTAGAGAGGGTTCACTGCTAGTCGATCAACAGATAAGAGGTTATCCCCGAGTGGTGGCTTGCAAGGCAACACGCACTAACTGCCTTTTGGTAACCTTTTATCTTCTTCTTAGTTGACCAGCCACTTGTAGTACATATCACCCCCTTGCGCTTGTCCGTCGGTTGCTCTTTCCATTTACCACAATAATGTTGTATATTTGTCAAGGGTACGCCTGCATTCATTGTTATATTTCAGAAGATACCTGTCGACAGAGGTGTGTGGAATTGGCTAGTCTGTGGGATCTAGCTCCGTCGTCTTCAACTCTAGAGCTATCTAGGGTTCTCCAACAGTCCTTGTGGCAGCAGGGCCGCTGGCTCTCAGCCGTATTATTTATCATCTATTCTCTCAACGAGCATTGCTCAAAGGAATTCGGTCAGCAACCGGCGTCACCCCCGTAGATAACAACCATGACTAGCACACTAGACCCCTAGGCCACACCGTCACCGTCTGCGGCTCTAACGACATTGTGCACGTCTTCTCCTTCTTGCACAACGGTGCCTCTCTGGCGGCCGGTGGTGTCTGTATGTGTACTCGAACGTGTGTCTGCGTGAAGTTCGGTCCAACCGGTGCCACAGAGCTTGTGCATACAACCACAATAATAGGAAGTTGCCTCAGTAGATGAACTTGCTCATTACGTACTATATTCCAGCGGCTACACGGTTAGACCTGAAGCTGTCAGATTCTACCAGATAACCTTCGCGTCTAAAACTAATTGCTTTTTGCTCTTGCATTTTACTAGCTAGTAACTTTAGAGAAACTCTGCGTCACTCGAGAACATTTTCTCGGCTTCGCTCAGTAACGTTAAGCAGGCCGACAATGCTGAACGTTCTACGCGTAATTTCGAGTAATGTTCTTTGGAGTACACTATATTCAGTAATACTTTTTGACATTCCACTAAACCCACGGCTTTACTGAATTCTTGGCCTCAGTAAACAATAGTCAAACCATGCGTGGTCAAGCAACGAATGCTGTGTGCGCCAAATTAGCTACACATTGTTTTGATGTCACAACAACCACTCGGTCGAGCCACGATCGTCTTGGCTTACGTCCTGTAGCCAAGACCGTGAAGACCGTCGACAGCCCATCATGGTTGCATTCTGCAACTAGTCATTCTCATTCGCTAATGTGTGCAAGCAGGTCTAACCTTTTTTGGGCAGACTTTCAGCCAACATTTAGCGTCGACAAAATTGCTTTCGCATTGCTTCGTAAGACGGGGACCCCATAAATACAGATGTGCAACGGTGAGAATCAAATCCTATGTGCATCTGTGTGTGTCTCCTTCAATCGCAAGGCGCACGCGAATGCTTCACTCGCGCCACCGGACTCAACGTTCAGGCAGGTCTACCATCTTCGCCGATGCGGACAGATGGATAAAAAGAGAGAAAGCAAAAATGGCATTTTTGTTGCTTGATCATCATCTCGACGAGCTTACAGGCTGTCTATGGTTTCTTTTCAGAGTTTCCGAGTTGCTAAATGCTCTGCGCGTGCCTGCCCGTACAAACGGAACACCGCTTACGCCTCAAATAAGCGGAAATATATTAATATATATTTAGTATTAGTTTTATTAACCAATGATTGGTTTACGAATATACATCATAGACATCGCATTTCCAGAGTTGAGACAGCGGAATTGCTCTTTCGCAACGCTGGAGGTGATATAGATCACACGGGCAGCCACAAAGTTTACATACACTCCGCCGAGATTTCATGAAACTTCTCGCGCGCACAGATCTTCAGATGGAAGCCGTGGACGGCAAATCTGGTGATTAGATGCCGGTTCTCATAACTGCAGGCTCTCCACAAATTCGACGTCATTGCTCTCGTTTCATAAAACAGCGGGTCGATGTCGGCCATTTTATTCTCCCAGTCTAAGACGTGTTCTCTAAAAACCGTCGTCTTCGGCAGGTTGTGCATCCTCTGTAAGTCCTCAACGAATAACGGCGACGATGCCAATAAGTACACTAACCTATTCAGGCTAGTGCGGTGGACGTTCAACGCTTTCTTTAGAAAACTGGCTTTGAGTTGATCAAACGCCCTTAGGTTCGATCTCGTGAGATACGGCCAGATCACCTGAACACCGTAAGATGCTGTGGGTGCAATCTTCAGGTTGAACAGCTTAACAGCAACCTCCATCGACAGTCTGCATGGGTCATTGACACTGTAAAGGGATTGTAGGCCTTTTCGGACTCTTTCTTCAACGTGCCTGGAGAAGCTTGTGCCACGTGAAGAAAACACGACTCCCAGGTAAGGAAAGTATGGAACGATTTCGAGTATTTCTGAATTCAGTCGGAGCTCATCGCTTTTGGCCAGTCTTCCTCCTCGTCGGAATTTCATCGCTTTTGTCTTGCTCGCATTGATCTCTAATTTGTTCCGGTTTACATAGCCCTGTAGTGTTACAAGCGACTGCTGCAAGTGAAAGCGACTTCGGGAGAACAATACTAAATCATCGGCAAACATAAGAGTTTCCACTTGTGAATGCCGACTATGTATTTCCGCCGGGAGATCGCTTACCAACATTGAGAACAACAGAGGACTCAGGTTATCTCCCTGAGCAACACCGGTGGTCTGAGTAATCGGCGCGTGCTCAGCAACCCCATCGTCTATTATTACCAGTCCCTCTTGCAAGATGCTTCTTAGAAGCTCTAGCATGCTCAGTGGGACTCCACTATGTGCCAGCTTGTCAAGGATGATCGTTCGCGAGGCCGTATCAAAGGCCGCCTTGAAGTCCACGGCGAATAGATAATTCCCCCTGACACGAAGTGTACGATTCACCGAGTCTAGAAGCACGGCGCACGCAGTCATTGTTGATCTGCCTTTTCTGAATCCTGATGAAATGAATATTAATATATATATATTTTATCATACATAAAATATGTTACTAATTGTAATCTCTATTTGTGAAATCATTCTCATTTAAACTACATTCAAATAAACTACCAACAACAACAACGACGAGGACGACGACGAGAGCAACAACAGGTCATTGACAGTAGGCGAGTGGTCTCGGCGACGGCTGCTGACGGCTGCGATGCATTACTGCCGCAACATTGTTCACTTCATTTGCCATTGGGGCTGGCCTTACCTAAATAGCAGCAGCAGCAGCGAAAGCAGCAGGCCACTTAAAGGTCAGCTGCCCGCCCACCGGCCAGACCGGTCCATCAGCAATGCCCGCCCTCAAAAGACATTCATTTCTATTTGTGATCGTCGCCAGCGTTACTTATTAATTGCTGATTGCTGTATTGTCGTATTTAATGTCTTTGCTATTATTATTATTATTATTATTATTATTATTATTATTATTATTATTATTATTATTATTAATAAAGAGCAGCGGTATACGAACCATACATCCATGCACGCAAGCGAGACGGGTACCGCGGGAGGAGGACCTAGATATCAGCGCCTGCTTCGGAGCTTCGTCCTGTCCATTCAGTGATGCGACTCAACGTAAAGGTTGTTTAGAACGCACTTAGCATATATATAGGTTGTTGATTAACACAAATTATATATATATATGTAAATATATATATATGTAAATATATATATATATATATATATATATATATATATATATATATATATATATATATATATGAGAAGGTAATTGCACGTCGTAGACAAACATTTGCGCAGCACTCTAAACTAATGCAGTTCATTTAATGAAACATATATACCTCTTGGCCTTACTAAAATGTATTCGGGAAAAATATCCCCTAATAAAAAACTGAAATAGCCTAGAAGTTCAACATTGCCTACGCAATAAGGGTATCTACAGCAGCAGTTGTTTTCAGATATACCTACGAAGTAGAAATATAATGTGGGAAGATCTGCAATTTACGAGTGTATTTAAATGTAGAAGTTCAGACTTGCCGAAATAACGCCCAATTTAACAATACGGAAGCGACAATAGATATACTTAAGGTGAGTACGCAACTGAACCGGCCAAACCGCGGTGTCATTTTACGCCGCGTAGTTTAGCTTGCATTCGAAGTGTAATAACGAGATTCCTTGAACCAAGCGAACTGTGCAACTGTATGAGGTGTGGCTGGTTATGTGGTAGATATTTTGCCTAGCTTTTTTCTGGCAAAGACGAACGCTTGAACTGAACGCCCTACACATCGTGTGAGCCCCATGGTCCCCGGGAAAGATTCTAGCCGGGAGTAGGCTACATCTTCACTACTTTTTAACGCGATTCGCAAGTGCTTCGCGCCATTGGGTGTGGTGCCCGCCACTGGGAAGCTTAATCACCCGTCGGAGAACATGGTTTTACACACGTAGACTGTAGAGACATATAGATGAGCGTACCCCAATAAGTCTATATGAGTACTTACGTACGTTTGTAATATTACGGTTCAGTGTTTATGTGTTCGGAGTAAAGCATTCACAATTTTTGTGGGGCTGCTAATTTTATGGTGAAGCTCGTAACTGAAATGTGATTTAATAAGCTACGGGCAATTTAGACTGGTGCAATAGTTTGATATTTCGGACGGAGCAATTCGGGCTTAAAACGAGCATAGAGCATGGTCGAGGATCGACGCAATATGCGTTCCTTATTCTAAAACAGAGCGGTGTCCCGTCTAGGACGCCACCTGCATACAGTGTTTATTAACTGCGCAAAGCTTCTGAGAAGATAAGGAGTGGCGTGCTTAAGTTAACGCAGAATGTTTGGACTCCTGAGGACACCCCGCTTAGCTTCATCTCGTTCACGCTGCTTCTTGCTGATCTTGTTCGCTATGTGCGTTAAGAATTTCAACATGCGTGGTGGTAATGTATGCTGATGACATCGTTGTTGCGTACTGTAACGTTGGTGCCATGTGACAAATTACCACCATGGTATGAGAAAAAGGACTGGAGATGAAAAAGGGCTGGAAATTAACTCACGTAAAACCAAGGCGAATAAAATTCGTTGAGGAGGACTTTTAACCCCAAACAACGTTATTCTTTGCTGTGGGAGGCCATTCGAGTTTGTAAACTCTTTTCCATACTTGGGTCTTCGAATTCACTATACGGGAGTGCCATTCACGGCGCTCGTCGAGGACAGTATGAGTTCGGCACTGGTTTATTTATGCTGAAGACTCTACCAATGTTAGCGTCTAGTCTAGACGTGTAGCAACACCTATCTCCAGCGAATTTTCATTTGCTGGAGAGGTGCTTCGCATTATGCATGAAGCGAGAACTTTGCCTTTCAATAAGGGCGAGAAACGGTTTTGCGCATGTGTTGTTGGCCTCCGCGATGGTGAAGATGGTTTGGCCTAGGCTACGTATGCCTGTGACGGAGCCACTGAAACAGTTATTGGGAGA
Organism: Dermanyssus gallinae; assembly: GCA_003439945.1. NCBI lineage: Eukaryota > Metazoa > Arthropoda > Arachnida > Mesostigmata > Dermanyssidae > Dermanyssus > Dermanyssus gallinae. The sequence continues at coordinate 145,762 of QVRM01001044.1, forward strand.
GTGGCTTTGCAAAGTCGTGGAAGCGGCGATGGAGGTAAGAGCGCTCGACGTCTCTAAGTTTTCTTGGTTTGGGGTCGGGGTGGCCCGCATTGACCGAGACGTCTATATCAGGTACATAATACACGGGTTTCATTAGCTTATACGCTTCCGTAGGAAGTTTCATATGAAGACTATAGTACTCAGTGTATTTATCGGTCCTGCTCGCAGCCATACGCCACTCGGTTGGTGGTCCGGCTCTACAACGAAAATCTTGGTACTTTTTCTCTTCATCTTTCATGTTGATGATGTCGCTACTGTGGTGGTGGCTTCGGTGTTTGAGGGCGGACTTTAGTACAGGCTGGCGACTCGTTTGACCGATCTCCTCCATCTCGGCGAGGGCGGCCACGAGAGTGAACGAAGGCCACTCAGTGAGACGAGTTTACCCGTCCAGTCGGCCGCCCACCCGGCCGCCCGCCCGCCCAGCCGCCCGCTGTTTGGTCTACGTCTGCACAGTTTGGCCAGTTGAGGTGGTCGTAACAGCAGTACCCATAGCAGTAGCAGCAACAGCGGCAGCAGCAGGAATACAACTGGTAGTAGTCGAAGTATGTAGTTCAAAGATTTAAGCTAACAAAGCCACCACCACCAGTGAAATTCGCTGCCAGTCTCTGTTGGACGCGTCTTGCCTTAGACTGCGCCTACTTCTCTCTATGAGTACGAACAACTACGACAAACGACAACAACGACGACGACGACGATGATGATGACTCTTCCTTTCGAGTTGCAGCTGCTGCTGCTGGTTCTACTACTACTGCTGCTGCTGCTGCTGCTGTTGATGATGATGCTGTTGTTGTTAATGCTGTTTTTTGCTGGGTGGGTGTCTTCTAGCCGCCATTAGCTCATCACGAATCACGCCTGGCTGTCCATCTCAGACGGCATCTCAGACGGCGCTACCGCCGCCGTCGCTGCCGGTGGCACCAGCACCACCGGCGCCACCGCTCTTGTGACCGTTGTTGCCGTTCGTTCGCTCGTTTCGAGCGTGACTTCGAGACGAGACAGTGTTGTCGCTGAAACGAGTGGTGTCGTTGAAAGCAAGCCAAATCACATTGAACGGCTGCTGACAATGACAACGGGCCGACGAGAAGCCGGCGACTTACTTCACCGTCGTCGTCGTCTCGCCTCGGACGGCGGCGGCGGCGGCGACGGTGAGTTTGAAAGTCGTCAGCCGTTTAACACACTAGGAACGTGCATTCGTTCATGCATACATACATACAGACATACCTATCTATCTATCTAGATACCGACGCCACACTCGAGAGCGCATGCGCCCAGGCAACTCTGGTTATGAGTGGGAGACCTTTGGAAACATTTATCTGTATGTATACATATATATATATATATATATATATATATATATATAAAGTTTGAGGGAGAATGATTACGACTATTGCAGTGCGCCAAGACAAAACATCAACGCATGCAGCAGCAGCAGCGTCTCCGCTTACCCACAACCGGCCCTGAGTAGCGTTTGTGTTAGTCGCGCTTGTCGCAGCTAACATCAGCCGTGTTAAACTGGTGCCAGATGTGCATCGGAATGACGGAGAGACGGAGGGTAGCTGAGCAGCACAATGTTGCTGCATCTGCACTTACTTCGATGGTTAGATGACCACTGAACTAGACGCGGCTAGAACCGCTAGAAGTATTAGCAACGCCACGGCCACAGCAACCACCGTTAGAGAAGTTTGTATTAGACATAGGCTTTTGCAGACCACTACGAATGTTGTCGTTGTTGTGGTCGCTGCTGTTGTTGTTGTTGTTGTTGTGGATGTTATTGTTGTCGTCATTGTTGTTGTAGATGTTACTGTCGTTGTCACTGTTGTTGTAGATGTTACTGTCGTTGCCACTGTTGTTGTAGATGTTATTGTTCTTGTTGACGCTGCCTCTTGTTGTTACCTGACAGGAACAGGCACGTATGCGGGCGCGAGGGGATGGTATGCGCATACCATATCATTGCATTTTGCGGAGGTCGTTACAACAGCGATAATGTTCTCTTTGTTACGACCTTTTGAAGCTCGGCTATGGTTGTCATTCGAATTGACTGTCTCTCGCTCTATCTCTTGCTGTGGTCTTCTTCTGGTCTCTCGCTAGATCTCCCTTTCTATCTCTCTCTCTCTCTCTCTCTCTCTCTCTGAGACTCTTCGTCTGCATACCTCGGTGCACGTTGACTCGAATGGCCAGAGTCCCGCTTCTTTATTGACCCCCGTTCGCCGGCTATGGCCTGGCTACGAACAGACGTAATCATGACGTTTGAAACGCAGCAGCCGGTCACGCTGCCGCTGTCTCTGAACTACCCTACTGCGCATTGAACGACAACCGGCCATGACGGCACGGACGCCCCGGATGCGATCCAAGCCATAGGTGCGGATAAATACGAATCTGCGTGCATACCGCATACAGCGGCCTTCTCCCGACGGACCAATAGTTGGAAAGTAATCCGCACTCAAGTACGTTTCCGGTCTCTTACGTCGTCTGTCCACGGGGCCAATAGAGATCGCCTCGTGCTAGGCATGTAGGTATGATAAAAATAGGAGGTAAAGTGAACAGAAGTGCAACTGCTCGCGAGAGACGTGCGAATTCTATTGCTGTTCGATTCATCCGCGTCTCTTTCTCGGTAACTATCATTAATTAAAACCTAGCATCAAGCATCAGCTATAGGTGCTGCTTAGAATAGCCTGGTCGCTGACAAACTAGAGTTGAAGATGGATTTGAAGAACAGATATATATATATATATATATATATATATATATATATATATATATATATATATATATCATCATCAGCACCATATGTATGGTATGTATATATAGAGATCATTGTAATAAAACACATGTTTATAGATAAGTATTAAAATATCATCAAGCTAACTGCGTAAGAGAAATAGCTAGCTCTGACAGGTATCGAGATGGTAGATAGGGCACGGCTGGTTACATAAACAGCACACACAGCCGACATCAGGATCGTGGAAGCCTCTTCGATGGCAGAGTTTATGGTGAAACCCGTGAAGTGAATAGCGGGTCACGAGATGTCGGTTGGGTTGTAGTGGTCTCTGCCAGTTCTGTGTGACCATTGCTGGCGAATTAAAGAAGCTTCCGGGAACTGCTCGAACTTTCTTCATAAAGTTTTCTCTAAACTGAATAAGAGCAGCGGTTTCTGAGAGACGGAATCTAGTTACTAGATCTTCTACAAGTGGTTGAGTAGAAGTCATAAGGTAAACTAGACGTTTTTTCGCATTTCGTGGCAACCCAATAGCTAGCTTGAAAAACGTAGGCTTAACTTTATCTAGTTTTTTCTAGCTGTGATAGGCTGAGGTGTTCTCATATGACCTGGATGCCGTAGGCCGCCACCGAAGCAACTTTCAGGTCAAAAAGTGCTTTGAGTGTGGTCAGGGATAATTGTTGGGGCTTTTCGATTGTAGACATCGCGACTAGACTTTTTCTAGTTCGTTCGGCGATATGTTGTCCAAAGGTTGTGCCCTTCATCGAAAAGTTAACCCCAAGGTAACAGAAGGTGTTAACGAACTCGACTGCACCAGTACTGAGTTTCAAGCGATCGGACCGAGCAAGCCGTCCCCCAGGTCTAAATTTGATAGCTTTTGTTTTTTCGGCGTTAATCTTAAGGCCGTTGTTCTCGCAATACCCCTCCAAGGTGCGTATGCTTCGCTGCAACTCCAACTTGTCACGACTGTACATGACGATATCGTCAGCATATAGTATGATGCCGACCGTATCGTGTTCTTTGTGAATTATTGGCGGCAGATTGCTGAGAAGGGTAGAAAAAAGCAGTGGGCTAAGATTATCACCTTGAGCATAACCTGTGGTCTGGATAACGGGCTCATGCTCACAGATCGAATCGTCAAGGATTATCGGGTTTGCTTGAAGAATTCTGGCGATTAGGGTTAGTGTCTTTGGGCCAACACCTGCATTGGCGAGCTTCTGGAGTACAATATTTCGCGGAGCAGTGTCAAAAGCGGCCTTCAGATCGACAAATAAGGCATATAGAAACCTTCCCCTTGACTTATGAAGTTCCAGGCTTCTTTTCACTTCGGATAATAACTTCGTACATGCTGTTATGACCGACTTTCCTTGACGGAATCCATGCTGTTCTTGTGGTATTATGTTACGGTGATGAAAGAATATAGAAAGGCGTTTTGTGAGCACCGATGCCAAAATCTTATAAATACAACTCTTCTTGGCAATGCCCCTCCAGGATCAGACATCAGTAGGATCACCCTTTCCTTTTGGGATGACCCTAAGGATGCACTCCCTCCACGCTTCCGGGACATAGCCCTCATCTAAACATCTATTGAATATTGCAAGGCGAATAGGCCAAATATAAGGGGTGTCCTTGAGGTGTTCGTTTCGGACAAGGTCGGGACCGAGAGCTTTATTCCTTTTAGCTTGGCCAATAGCCTCTAGAACCTCGCTGTAGCTGACGGGTGCTTCTAGAGAAGCTACTAGAGCCTTCTCAAATTCCTCGTCAGGTTCTGCTGCAACTGGGATTTCCCGGGGCACTGTATTGGTAGAGGCAAACATGCCCTCGAAATGTTCACGAAGCACATCTCCAGAAATTGTACAACTGCGGCACACTCGCACTGTCTGAGCGGCGAGGTAGGGTCGTTCCTGTGCTTCCATCACTAACCGTTGTTCCTGTTTTATGAAGAAATCTTCCTTTTTTGTTGACGTAAGGGACCGATATTTTTTACGCAAGTCTAAGTAAGCGTTCCGAGTTGACCGATCTGTCCTCGATGCTGATAGCAGACTTAGCAAATGTTGTAAATATATATATGTACCGGCGGCGGGGTATGTATATGTATATATATATATATATATATCTATATATATCTATATATATATATGTATATATATATATATATATATATATATATATATATATATATATATATATATATATGCATATATATATATATATATATATATATATATATCTATATATAACAAAAGAGAGAAATACTTACACTCCCGCCCTTTAACCGCGATTTAATACGCGCGGACCCGAACGGGAGTGCCCACCAGCCCGAATTGACAGGCCGGCAGATCCCCCACCCTCCCCCCTATCGAGGTTCGGAATGGGGGTACCACACTACTCCACCGTACCGATTAGACGCATTCACCTCGCGATTCCGCGTTACACCCCAGAATATACATTCCCCCCGAAGGAGGTCCGACCACCCCAGAGCAGGGGTTCCCCGTAAAATACGGGGCCAGAAGGCCCTCTCGACCGGTGGTCTGCGTTCGTGTGGCCACTTCTCACTCATTTTGCCTATTAAGCCAAGGCAGCAGGCGTCCCGGACGGTACCACCGAGTGTCACTCGGGGCGTTAACCGTCCAGCCCGGGGGACTTCTATGCAGCACAAGCCCCCCGTATTGGCAGTAGCCTTAACAGCCCTCGAATGGGCCACGACAGGATGACAATATAAATTCGTTGACACCCAAATCTATCGTATGCCTTGCCCCCCGGTTAGTTGTTAAAACACGGGAGTGTCGGTTTCGGGAGTTTGTACCGTCTGACTAACTTACAAGTGGGCCAGTGAAGGTCCCCGCAGCGCGTGGCAGTCACGCACCAGCGGACCAAGGCCGGTAAGAGAGTCATAGTTACTCCCGATATATATATATATATATATATATATATATATATCTATATATATATATATATATATATATATATATATACATATATATATATCTATATATATATATATATATGCATATATATATATATATATATATATATATCGCGCGAGTATCTAAAAGGCAACAGCGACGTCATGACTACGCAACCACTCAAAAACTTTTTAGTCAAAACCGACCCAAATGCGCTTATGAGGTGCTGGACGGTAAACACAGCATACACAACATGCAGGCCACCGAAGTTGTAGAACACTGGGCCAACATGATGACACTACCACCCCCTAAACCACTCCCTTGCCCCGTATACACTCCCAACTCTGATCTCTTTGAGGTTTCCCTCCCTATCTCCCCAAAGGAAACCCACGTAGCTCTCCGCGGACCTTCTAAAGCACTTGGACGGGAAATTAACAATGCCACATCCCCAAGCGATCTGCGACCCCTATCTATTAGTTCATACTTACAACGAACGCTTAACAAAATTATCTCTAGACGACTCCAGAACTCTATTAAGCTTCTCCCAATCCAGCGAGCGTTTCGCCCCTATAATGGTACCTTCGAGAATCTTGCGGTTCTGGATGGTATCCTTAACGATGCCAAGTCTGCAGGACCAGACTCGCCTCAATCGACCTCCGTAAGGCGTTCGACATGGTGAGTCATGACTCCGTCCTGTGGTCACTCCGGACTCGTGGTTACCCGGAGGTAGTCCTTAATTATATCGAACGCTTGTACCTCTCAACTTAAACTCTCATAGAATTTGGACAAGAATGTCGCACATTTCGGCCAACTAAGGGTGCTAGGCAGGGAGATCCTCTGTTCCCCCTTTTATTTAATCTAGTTCTCGACGACATTCTTTCAAAATTAGACAAAACTAATATCGGGTACCAACTTACTGATGACTTCCGCCGTATGGGCTTAGCCTTTGTGGATGATCTCATCCTCCTAGCCTCCACGAAATCTACTCTCCAACGGCTCCTCAATATTGCGGACCCTTTTTTGAATTCTCAAGGCCTGGAAATTAATACTAATAAAAGCTCTATTATCTCCCACCTATTTAATAGGAGGGAAGGTAAATGTTTTATCAATACCGTACCAGAATTTAACGTTGGAGATCGGCAATTGCCAGTTAAAGGTATGAGCGATCAATGAAGATATCTTGGAGTCGACTTTGACGGCAATGGCAGAGTTAACTCTACCATGGATATACTCCTTAACTTACTCAACAGACTCACGATAGCTTTCCTTAAGCCCCACCAAAGACTCATATTTTTTAAATACTTTCTCTTTCCCCGTCTCCTATATAAACTGGTCTCCGGTCCCAGACCATCTTACGCCCTCCTTAGCGACCTAGATAAAGAGATCAGAAAGGTTGTTAAGTCGAAATGGCTTAAGCTCGAAAAAAAAGCTTGGCACCTTGGTGCCGAACGCCTACCTGTACACGCACACAGCACACGGCGGTCTGGACATCCCCTGCCTCCAAACATGAATTCCCAGACTCCGTCTCTCCCGCCTGACAGCACTACAACACTCCACGACCTTGGGGTCCAATGGATGCTAACCACCAAGCTCTTCAAAAAAGATCTTGCGAAAACAAGACTTCTTTGCGAGCGATTGGGAACCTCCATTGAGACCGCTACACAAGAGACCGATTACTGGTCTCAACAACTACACAACACGTTCGATGGGGCACATTTTAAAAAGCACACGAAACGCTCTTTGTACAATACTGGATTAAAGGTATGCCCTGCCTATCTGGTAAGGAGTATTTAAACCTACTAAAGCTCAGGATTAACGCACTACCAACGCGTGCCAGATTGGCCAGGGGACGCCCGGGCTACAAACCATAAAGGGACATGACGACGTCTGTGATCGCGTGGCGTGTCTTCTCCGCGAAAGGGGTCATGAGATGGTTCGTGAGTGAGTATTCCGTCGACCGGGCGCACCGGGTCTAAGGCCCGACCTCGTAATAACAACACCTACCGAGGTCTGGGTTTAAGATGCCGAGGTTTGCGGCCCGAACCGGGACCTGGCAAAAGCGCGGCAGGACAAGATCACCAAATATGACGTCGAGTTCCTAAGAGCGGCGCTCCCCGACCCGCAAAAACCTCGCATATTCGGATCCATTACTATCTCTATGAGTGGTGTATGGGACTCCGAATCTGCGAGGACGCTCTTGGGGCTCGGCGTCACGAAAAGGAATCTTATAGACCTCACCGTTTTAACTTTGCAAGAAACCTTGAAGATATACCGCTTGCACCGGGTCCATAAGAGCGGGGGCTACCATCAAGCAAGGACACGGACAACTGATTCTTAACTTCACGTGACACCTTTCTACCACCATTTTTATTAAGGCGAGCAGTGCCGAGTGTGCAAACGTATTGTAAATGATTAATAAATCATCACACTATTTTCAATATATGTAAATATATATATATATATATATATATATATATATATATATATATATATTTACATATATACATATATATGTATATGCATATATATATATATATATATATATATATATATTTACATATATACATATATATGTATAGTGTGACTCCCTTGTATGATACGAATGGTGGCAAGACTGTCGCATCCAACTGTTAATTGTTGACTATATCACAAAAGTAATCGAAAAAAAATGTGAGCGCGACTTAACCGATAGCTTGCCTTCACTAGATTTATATTCCCAATTTGGTTTCCGTATATCGTTTTTCCGTAAAAAAGATTCACGTAGTTTATGCGGGTCTATTTGTGATAAAATGTGGCTGTCTCAGTTTATAGTCGTAAAATTTTAAGTCTAGTCGTCTTCCTTGATGTAGCCGCGCCGTTTAGTGGTCTTACCATTACAATTGTCGTCAAATGGTTGACAGGTGTTTCTCACGGGCAAGAACGCTCGCCTCCCCCAGACCAAACGACCAGTCGCTTTCTCCTAAAATACTTTAAATGTTTTGGCCTAATACTACATGCAAATTTGAAATTAAGGCATATGTATAAAAAATGTGATAAAACCCTTGCGCCAAAGGCTACGCGGTTATCTCGGCGCTACGGCCTATGAGGACTCCGATCGCCCTCATAGAGGGCTTGGTCCATAATGTGTTTTAAAAAAAAAATCGACCCTCAGTTTGGGGAGCTATACCAAAACAGGTTGGACTACAAGTCTACGTGGCCTTGGCTCCAAAGGCCTCATCGTGCGCAAACTGATTTTTTGGTTTTCCGAAACGCTAGTAGACAACGAGTAGCAATTATGTTGCAAAAATAAGATTCCATATTAGCTAACTCCATCGCATACTTTCCTAACTAAAGTCTAAGTTATAAGTGTTTTATCCAAATATTGGGACCGTTCATTCATCGTGCGATGTGGCAAAAGAAGAACTGTCAAGAAAACAACCCCGCGCGGCTTCGATCAGTGTATAAAGCAACCTATTTTATAACAAGCGATGCCGGTGTAACCTATGTAATTGCTCATGTACACATCATGGCACTTGGATACACCGGTATCGCTTATGGTGAAGGTTCAATTGCACATTTTCCCGATGTGACTAAGATAAATTGCATTTCTCCTTTCCTACAGGGAAGACGAGTTTTATCTTTTTCAAAACGTCAGTTTGAGCGATGCGTTTGCTCTTGAACTTCAGGGGGCAGATCTGCGCTCACGGTTCAGCGTTCTGAAGTGCCGTGTTGCCTTCGTTAGCGCGTTACATTCAATTCATCATAAAGCATTCCTGTCAGATATCATTGGAAATCAGTGGCCGAATAGCTTTTAAGACTGACGAAGTATTACTAAGGTCACTAAATGGATGTGGCTTCAAATGCAAAGTCTAATAAGCATTAGGATTGATGAGAATACCTGGTTATATGCACTTAGTATGCATATATATATATGTTTTTTCACCACTATTTGTAGAACTACAATAATTACGATTCGCACCGTACAGTTACAGCAGCTGTTAACAAGCTGATGTTCAATTCCATATATTTAGTTACGTGAAATTGGACGACATCGATTTGACCACAGTATTTACGTACACAACATTCGCTGATTTGGAAACATTTAAGGTAGTGTCTCGATTATCCGTAAAAGCTCAGTCGTTTGGGTAAAACGCGTGGGGGCTTTTACTTCTTAAAGCCACTTTGCAAAGACGAAAAAAATTATATATATATATATATATATATATATATATATATATATATATATATTTATATATATATATATATACATATATATGTGTATATATACTCCTATGCACATATACAGGGTCATTCATAACAATACGTACTTATTTTAAGGTTTGGTAGAACTCGGCAAGAAAATAATGTTTTCCAATGGAACGAGGGGTGGAAACGTCTTGTTTAGGAGAGAAAATTAAATTTATTCAAACAGTTATTCTGCCTTTTTCTCCTACATAGTTGTGCAAAATCTAAGTTCGCGTGAGAACCAGTCAACGCATGAAGGAATCGATCATATCGGCGTGTTCGGCGGAAAACTCTGCGATCTGGAAGACACTTCGCTAGCTTGCGTAGCGAAAATTGAATAGCCAGATTAAGAAAAGTCCTTAAAAGTCTATATGTTGTTATGTCTTACGTTAAAGCTTTTACGTGCAAAATAGTAAAAAATAACATTTCGGCAAAAAATGCACGTCCAAAAAGCTACTCTCATACAATAGCAAACTTAATGCCCACAATTTTTGTACCAGAGTGATGGTGCTGCGTTACGTAGTTGCCAAGTAACTAAGCTCTTTCGAAAACGATTTATATATATATATATATATATATATATATATATTTATGTATATGTTTATTTATGTATATAAATATATATATATATATAGATATATATATATATATATATATATATATATATATATATATATATATATAGCGGGCTGTGTACAAGTTCTTACATCACAAATGTATATATTGCTACACTTTAAAAAAATTGAGTATTAAATATATATATATATATATATATATATGTATAAATAAATTTATATTTATAGCATAGAATACCGCAATGTACTATTTCTGATGAAAACTGGAAAAACTCATCAGTTTTCAAACATGTAAATAAATCTTGTTTACAAACGCTTTTTTTGTTTGCACTCGTTGATGTTGTTGTTTCAGTAACGTAGAAAAAAGCATACAGACACGGCGGTGCTTGACAAATAGCGAATAGGCTGCACAAATATGTAGCTCTACCTATTAGGCTCTATATACTCAAACGTATATATATTTAGCACCGTTTGGCAATGCATTTGATCACTTCATCATAGTAGTCAACGACTTCCACAATATAACGGATTCGCCAACTGAAAACTAGACGGATATACATGTTTATGTTGCTGGTTCTATACGCCAGCTTCGGTACGTTTATTTATCAATTCATATTTAAATATTGCGTAAGCGGACGTGTTAATTTTCACCTTAATATATATATATATATATATATATATATATATAGAGAGAGAGAGAGAGAGAGAGAGAAATACATGTGTACAGTTAAATCAACTTGCTGCAATTATAGAGGTCACATACTATTACCGATTTGAGCGTGTTTAGGGTGTTTAGTGACCCTCCCTGTTTCGATTCGACTTGTGCCTCATGTGCTCTACGTGTCATCAAGTCGCGTTCGAGGCGAGTGAGTTTCGCGTTCGTTCGACTGCAAGATCTGTGTTCCTGTTCTCGTTAAAAGGCTGCAGCAACAGCACAGCCAAGTTGATTTTCTCGGCGGCTTGTCTCAGCTCAGCTGATTGCGGAATCGTTAGCAGATCATGCCTACCGCGTGAGTGTCGACCTCTCTGGTGTATCTGTGTTTATGTGTGTGTGTTGTGTGGGCGTCTGCGTGCTGCAATGACGACTAATGTTTGCTTATTTCTGCATTTCACCGAGACGGTCCGTTGTTGTTATTGAAGAAGCTGTTTCTGCTGCTATTGTAGTAGTGCTAGTAGTAGAAGTAGTAGTAGTAGTAGTAGTAGTAGTAGTAGTAGTAGTTGTTGTTGTTGTTGTTGTTGTTGTTGTTGTTGTTGTTGTTGTTGTTGTTGTTGTTGTTGTTGTTGTTGTTGTTGTTGTTGTTGTTGTTGTTGTTGTTGCTGCTGTTCTTGTGAGTGTTGTTGCTGTTGTCATTATGACGATGACGACGACGACGACGATCACCGCAAGCCACCGTAACCCCCGAGAGCATCTTGTGCACAAGCTCGCCCAGCTTGAGCGCTCTGGCGGCGGCTGCAGCAGCAGCATCAAGCACACAAGCCGCACCAGCAACGCAAATGTTGGACTTTGCAGACATTTACTAACTGCCCGAATCCCGTAATCTAAATGTCGTTAGCGCGTTGCAACAGAGAGCCGACGTTGGACGTTGGACTAGACATCTGTGTATGTGTATGTGTGTGTATATATAAATATAGTCCGTCCAGAAGACGACCCAACAAAACGCCGTGACGGACCGACGACACGTGAACTCACTCACTCACTCAGTCACTCGCACGCCGCGCTCGCACAGAAAGACGTACACAGAAGTGCTCGAACAAAAACACCTTGCCAGAGTGCATAGTTGGGAGACAACACGGATGAAGCATGCGCACGTGCTAGAGAAAGAGAGAGAGAAAAGCAAAGTGAGAGAGAGAGAGAGAGCGAGAAAAGGTAAATGGGACGATGTGGGAAGAAACGACATATATAGGGTGGGAGTTCAATCTTTCGCTGGTCAAAAAACCTTCAGCAACATAACACGATATGGTAAGAAGTCGCTGGGCTTCAGAATTTCACGGCAGGAAGTTATGTGCTGCATGCCTCACAAAGGCTGTTCTTCGGGTAGGCCAGAAATAAGAATCTAATATATATATATATGTATATATATATATATATAATGTTTATTATGCTTTCACTTCATGATGGGTAAGTACAAAGGTACAATACAATATAAACATCTTAAAGTATCAATGCCAGCTCTGCTAGTAAGGTGATTGCGTGGCGCGTACTACCATGATATATTGCACACCTCTTTTTACACAATATTTACAAATGCATGCGTCACTTGGCTTGTGGCCGTCGATTATCGGAGCAGACTGGCAGTGGGACATGGTGAAACGTATGGACTACAAAGCGTAATGCGATAGGTTAATTTGGCCCGCTTACTCACTGCCTTACTGCTGAAATTATCTGACCCCGGGGACTTTGTTTCGCCTATGGGAACATGGTTGCGCCCGCGGGAGCTGAACGGCGTGAAATAAAAGCGATTTTCATATCGAATAGGACTAGCGCTATCTTGAGTGAAAGGATACAACGGCTCGTAAGTGTCGTTGACGCAACCAATGCTTTCCGCGCGCTTTCTTCAATGTGCACAGCAAAGGTCTAGACTGAGGAAGTCAGTTGCTAATGCATAGTTACGTGAACCTATTCACAAACTTGAACTCCTGCCAGTATTGTCTGAACGAGTCGCTCTCTACTAGGCGGCCTGCACGTCTGAATTTCACGACTTTCGCGTATCGATATCAGGCTCGACTTCCCTCACTTGTGGTGCCAACGTCTGCTTGAGTCTGCTGGCCGTGAAATCTACTGCCACTGTTGAGTACTAAATCGTCCTCGTACATCGTGATGATCTTTACGGGCGTCTGCCAGCCCTGTATGCGGCTCGGTAGGTCTGCGATAAGCAGCGTCAACAACGAAGGGCTGAGGTTGTCGCCCTACGCGAAGGCAATCGCCTGCTCTATACATGAATGTTCTGCTATTCCGTCGTCTAGAATCACTTGATTGACTTGCAGTGTGTCCTTAACTAGTTTTAGAACACGCTGTATAACTATCATTTTTTCTTCGATGAATCACTATCACGTAATATGCGGTGTGCGGCGTGTCGACGGGACAGATATCCTCAGTATAAACAAAGGAGAATTATTAATTGAATTCATTAAGTGGGGTCTATGATGAACCAAAAAGGGAAGCTTGCAGAAAAGCCCGCATGCGCGTTTGCAGCAGGAAATGGCATTTATAAACTATATATGTACATAAGTACTACCATTGTAACACTACAATATATATATATATATATATATATGATCGTGAACCCAATACATAAAAAGGGGCCGAAGAAACGCGTCGAGATTATCGTCCAGTCTCGCAGTGCTCCGTCGCCTGCACAGTTTTTGAGAGCGTTCTAGTCAGACACATCACCAATTATCTGACTGTAAACAAGTTATTTGATGCAGCGCAACATGGTTTTGAGCCTCGGCGATCTACGTGTGCGCAAGTGCTCGAGATGACGCACGACTGGGCGTTATACATAAACGCCAACAAACACTTCCATTGTATTTCATTTGATCAGAAAAGTGCGTTCGACAGAGTCGATCACAAGGTTGTAGTTAACAAGCTTAGAGCGCTCGAGGGCCATCCGCAGACCTGCGACTGGTTTGCAGAGTTTTTGCGCAACCGGACTTTTCGATTCAAGTCAGGAGACGCCTTTAGCCGCCTGCACCCGGCACCGCCTGGCGTGCCGCAGGGCAGCTGCGTCTCTCCGCTTTTGTACATAATATTTGTCTTATTATGAAACCCTATATAATTTCCACTGTTAAATACATTTTGTACGCAGAGGATCTTAAAATTTATAGTGCGCTTGATTCCTCACCGCATTGCAGTCCGCGGTGGACGGTGTCAGCCGGTGGTGCCTTGACAATGGTATGCAGCTCTCCGTTCACAAATGTCTCGTTGTCAAACACGGCTCCTCCGAGTTAGACTACTTACTTAACGGGTCAACACTGCCAACGGCGAACGTGAGGCGGGATCTTGGAATGTTAATCTCGGCGGATCTCACCTTCTCCGCACATATCAAAGAACTAGTCAAAGCAGCATCCATACTCGTGAATATGTTGTTCTGCTGCTTTATTGTGAAGGAGCCTACGGTGTGTATTCGTTTGTATAAGTCGATGATGTTTTCCATATATGTGTAAATACATAGGTATAATCGGGGGTGTACAAATTAGATTTTTAAAAAGACTCCAAAAAATGTGACCTCAAAGCGAACGACATTGTACTACCGCCCTTAATGGACACACCCAGGAAGAATGACAGACGGGTTTTAGCTCAAATTATGAGTGAAAGTCTTATTGATCATCTCTTTGATGTAAGACCAAACAATCGCAGAAGCCAAATAATATATGTGCCCAGACTCGTATAATAGCAAGAACGGAGCACATCAATAATATGTTCGCCTAGCGCGTGGCCAGTGATTTTCACCACAGGACGACTGCACAGGTGCCGCCTGCGACCAGTCATATTTTATTCTTTATTGCATGAATAAAGGAACTTCCTATTATATATATGTATATATATAGTTTAAAACATAGTATATAAAATCTATACTGGAACATGATTTTGGAAGTACTGGATTGCAGCCCAAAAATATTAAGAAAAGGGAACTTGTTCAATTGAATGCCTAAGCAGACGGAAATGTGTACCTAGCTATGAATATAAAAAAAAACAGATAACTTTTTATTTTAAATAAAATTGGGTATTATTTTGTAGATCGCCACGTATATTTACCGTTTTATTCATAACAGAGCTAATACTTTAAAACGACGGCACGCGCAGCCCTGTCAGGTTGTATTTTGCTAAAGTCTTATGCGCACACATCTATATGCAAGACGACTGATGTGAATATGACTTTATTTCATTTGCGTCTAGCGACCGGCAGCTCAGCGATCGCTGTGTGGGCTAGCTGAGTCATAATAAATTGCGACCTTGCGCAACGCATTAGTACCTGTAAAATAAATTCGGTGGCATTAAAGCGCCAGCCATTATTTAGCCCCATATTTCCATTAACACCTTTTTGCCAGAATTTGCAAAGTTTACAAAATATGTTTCGCAACAGGTATGTGTCACGCCGAAATCGAACCTGTGATTTAGGTGTCAGAAGAGACCGTCATTCCACTGCATCCTATCGACGTTTATGTATCTCCTGTTGTAATAATTGACTGTTAAATATATCTGAAGAACTGGTAATTAGTTGGTGAAACAGATTAAACAGCAAATATATGCCACATCGTATCGTGGGTTAGACATACAAAATAGATAAGATTCCGCCAATTAGATACCACCATTCAAACGAGCTTCGAGCCACATAAGATTGTTAAACGTTCTACCAGCTATCTACAAACAAAGCGCAAGATAACGAACATCACAGCGCATAGCTCTATGTCTTAACTACCATATTTTAAAGGAATGCATTTAAAGCACATATTCCGATGTATTAATCTACTGGAGCAGAAGCACTAACCAGAGCAGTTCATTCACATAATTAGTTTGGCAGCGCGCCGATATACCAACATAATGAACTCAAAATTTTGTACTCGACATTACGCGTTTATCGCCGTTCCGATGTGCCAACTGTTAAAAAGCGGTTCATTAAGCACCACTATTTGTTTTCGTACCCCAAATATTTAGTTTACATTTTCGGCTGCTCGGGAATACGGCATTTTTTTTCAATAAATACCACTGTAGGCGGTCGTTCAAAAAATCTTAACTAACATAACTTCATGCAAAGTACTAAAGATCTGCAAGTGTTTTCATATATTTGTGTTTATTCAGTAAGCATTGCCTCAAAAATCACGATACAAATATGAGGAATTTTGTTTTAACCAGTTTGATTATAACACTGAAATAAATGAGCTTTGGATTTTGTATACCTTGCCGGCACTGTTAAACGTGAGTAAAGCGAAACGCACAGATTCACTAAAACGCCTACCAGACTGTTAGAGGAGAGCGCTGGTTTTGTTTAAACGTTTTGTTCGTTCAAAAATGTGGTGAAATAAGTGGAATAATTAAGTGGTTACATACATTTGGAACTCAGGTGCGAAATTACGATTCGCATCCGTTTGGCCAGAATATGTCAGAATTACAGGGATTAGGCTCATCGAATATGCTCTGGCGCTTTGCTGGCTGCCGAAAGATACTTAACTTCAGTTGGTAGCTAACAAGTAACTTACTATTTCCAAATTAATCCACATGGATGAGAAGCAAGAACATATACAAAAGAACATTTATATTATGGATGAGAAGCAAAAAGATATATATTATGGATGAGAAGCAAGAACATATATAGTGCAACGTTGCAGTTACATCACACGTTCCTGCACTGCCTTGTGTACAAATGGTGATTCTCAAATTCATAAATTATATTTCGCTGTTTGCGAACAGATCTCTAGATTGTTTAACGTCATTTACGTTAGTATAATACGTAAGTACAACAATTTTCTGCTTATGTGAAGAAAGAGCAGGACATCTTTCGTAGACATCGCTAAGCTTCTTGGTTGAAGTCAAACCAACTTGACCTACAACTTCACGGCGGTCTGCAAAAGCTGATGCGTTAGTTAACATTTGTTAGACCTGACTGGAGCGAGGCTCTCACCAGCCACCAGTGGACAGCCAAAAACGTATAACAGGTCAAAAAATTCGGTTCATCTTCATAGTTTGCACAGCATGCTCTCGCTTATTTTTCCGGGTCTTCCAATAATACACAACAACCACAGCAGCAACAACGTGCTTAGATATAATTTGTCAATCAATTGTTGATACTAAATATTATTGTCGAGCCCGGTGGCGTGGTGGATTAAGTCTCCGCCTCGCAACCGGAGGAGACACATAGGTGCGCGGGTTCGAACCCCACCGCTGCACATTTGTATTTATGGGGGTCCGTCTATGAAGCAATGTGAAAAACAGTTCCGTGGACGTTAAATCTTGGCTGAGGGTCAGCCCGAAAACTTTAAAATGATACTAAATATTAACGTTATATTATGTTTTATTTGAAAATTATCTTCACCACCCAACATAAGTATAGTGACGACAACTTAAGTGTCACGAGAGCGACAAAGCGCGGAACCCTAGCGGCAATCAAGTCGATCATCAGGCATCTACTGTGCGTCTAGTCGTTATGTACCCTCCCTCCATCCCTCTCACCCTCTCGATCATTCGATCTTAGTCCTTCTGTAGGAGTTGCTCCATTTCTCCCCTCAAGTAAAATCTTACTAATGGGCACCAAAGCTTTACCCAAGAACTCACTTATCAAGGCGTTTAACATCGGCAAAGCACACTACATCCTAAACACCTAGTACGGAGCGTTTCGTTGCCGTCGCTGACGGTTAAAGCGGCCACCTAACGTCGCCGGGAAACGGCGCACGTGGTGCCGCTTCTGGCAAGCTTTTGTTCAGCAACACTTCATCATTTTCTGCTGCCACTGGCACTAAAACCACTCAGTGCAGTGGTATCGCTTCTCCCACTACAACTGGTTTGTTATACTCATTTCCATCAGAACTTTTTCGTTTGACTTTGCTTCCACTACTCGTATGATGATAGCTCTACTACGACTACTGCTATAACTACGACCATATACTCCCACTTCTAATCTATGGCATGTTTTCCTTTTGTAGCACTACTGTAAATGGGTTCTCTCATTATTGCTGCTGTTGCTTTGCTGCTGCTGCTGGAATGGCATTTCTTTGACTACTACAGATTCTTCAATAGTAGTCCACCTTCTAATATACATACTGTTACGCCCACTACACGGCTTTTCGAACAAAATCAACACAGTAGCGACAGTAAGTCTTTGCTGTTAGGTTGTTCTTTTTCACCACTGGTGCAACCACGAGAGCACTTCTGTTTCGCGCAGTGTTTTGACAAATAATAGTGAGAGGAGAAGTAGGAGTAATAATAGTTAGACCAAAACGCCAAATAGCCCAGGCAGGGTGGTGCCGTACTGGGACGGGAGGGGGGAGGCTATTCCAGTCAGCCAGCTAGGAACAATTACAGCAACAACAACAACACCAACGACGACGAAGACGACGAACACATAAAAGCCAATCGTGTTTCAACAAGAGTGGAGCACATCGGCACACGCGACACGCATTCCACGCTACTCGTATGCTCGGTAGATACGCAGGTAGATAGAGAAGGCAAAATAGTAGTAAAGAATCATGTAGAGCAAGCTCTCGCGAGAGAACCACCAATATCGGCTTGCTAGTTGCATAACAACCAGTCAGATGCATCTCTATATAGGAGTGCTAGTAACAGCAGTCAAGCCGAGATGGTTAACTGGTCGTGAAGGTTGCTCGATCGCTCAGGCGATCACCGGAGAGACGGCGCTTTTCCTGTCGCCGGGTTGCATCCTATCTAATAAAGATCGTGCCTTCGGCTCGTCCGCCCAACTTCTTGAGCCTTGCTTTCGCTCATCAGTCAAGTCAGATAGCGCAGCTTTGCGGGCCGGCAGCAAGACACGGTCTGCGGCTCTTGCTGTTGACACTGCCACCGAAAGCGTTGTATTCATTCGTTCCTATTGGCTGCAACAATGGCACGAACAACAACAAAAAAGAACAACAGGAACAATAACAACAACAACAATACAACAACAACAACAACAACAACAATACAACAACAACAACAACAACAACAACAACAACAACAACAACAACAACAACAACAACAACGACGACGACGACGACAACAACAACAACAACTACTACTACTACTACTAAAACAACAACGACAACAACAGCAACAACGACAACGGCAACAACAACAACAATACAACTGCGACAAGAACAACAACAATACAATTGCGACAAGAACAACAACGACGACAACCCAATAATTGCGAGATTGTTTCTCCCCCCCCCATGTCTGCTCACCCTCCGCCCGACCCTCCTCAGCAATTTGCTTGGCACACTTGCTGGTCGCTTGGGTGGATGCGTTTGTTTGACTTCCTATATTCTATTACTATTAGTAGTAGAATATAGGAAGCCTACGGGGGCTGTATTACTACTTCTACTACTACTACTACTACTACGATAATTACAGTTATAACGAATGCTATAGTATGCCGCTTCTGCTGCTACTACCTAGACGACGAGCAATACTATTAGTTGGTTCATTTCGGTGCGTACCCGCCCGCTTGGTCGGCCGGCCGCTCCTGCTCGCGGCCACGTTCAACGATTAATTCGCCGCTACATGGCGGCCTACCTACCTGTCTTCTACACACCTGTCTTGATCGGTATTTGATTCTACATACATTTGTTTTTGCGATTTCCTCGAGCGCATTGGCCCCTGTAAGTCTTCCTCTGTATTTCCCTATGTATCTATTTAACAATCTTTCTCTCTCTCTCACTCGCTCGCTCGCTTCGTTTCCCTCTCTGCTTTCATTCTACCTTTTTAGAGTATATCCGAAGATTGAAATCACATTCGTTGTTTTAGAATGTCTCCTGGCTCAGGCTCTTCTCTCCGTCGTCGTTGTAAACCGCGCGTATAAACCACACAATCATTACAGGTAGGTGCAGCCTAGGTATCTGAAGGTAGGTGGCCCAAAGACCACCCGAAACGACGGTATGGCAGGCCGGCCACCGTTCCATTCAGCACAACGCAGCACACTACACATTGTTGACTGACTGCTGCACTGTGTGCACCTAATGCGAACGAACGAACGAATACCTAGCATGCTATCCGCAGTTAGCATCAGTTGACAGACGGACTCCTGGTTAGACAGGCACACGCGCCTGGCTATAGACAGCGCCAGACAGACGGTTTGATAAATCGCACGCCTGTCAGACTGACCCTAGCTGCTAATATAACTATAGCACCACGCATAGTACTACCTAACATCCAAACGTAATAGTGCGTAATAGATAATTGTCGTCGCACCCCGAGTCGAACAAGTATAACGGACCAGTTTGCAGACCACCTACAGGTTACCACCTACCTGCCCACTGTCCTTAACCAACGAGGAGGACCGAGAAAGAGTTGAGATTTATCATCAGCATACTTCCACCGCCATCAGAATCACCATCATCCTCATCATCGCCGTCGTCGTCGCCGGCAGTAGCAGCAGCTGACAACGAAAGAGTATCGTCACAACAGTACAAGTATGCTAACGTACGGGATAGTGAAAGTTACTAAAACAGCGTCGAAACATTAAGAAGGTTCGACTCGGAAGAAGTAGAGAATCATCCCTGCCTGGAAGCCACACCAGCTGACACTAAGTGCTTCGGCAATTAGCTGCAGTTTTCTTCGACTGCATGCCTTCTGATCACTGACTTCATACTACCGATGACCTGAGGTCGATGCCTGCATTAGGCGACTAATGTGTCAAGCGTCTAAACGTTTCGTTCCGACACAGCAACAGACAACGGACTCTTCCAGTTACAGACGTGGGTTCTTGGATAAAAGGCACTAAGGGTCGCAACGACATCCCCATAGTAAGCAACGATGAGTGGCGGAAAAGCTATCTACAGCCTATATTTAAGCGAAAGGGAGATGCAACTGACCCAAAGAACTACAGGGGCATAGCACTTACAAGCGTCCTTTACAAGATATTAACGTCGCTCATCGTTAATCGACTGTACCCGTGCGTAGAAGACAAAATTCCAGCAGAACAATACGGTTTTTTAAAGAGGCGATCGACGTCAGATGCAGTTGAGTTTGTTTTAAACCATGTATCACAACGCCTTTCTAACAAGAAAATGACATACGCTGCGTTTATAGATTTTCAAACTGCTTTCGATTGCCTGCCAAGGGACCGTTTATTAGACACGCTTCGCAAACGTTTTAACATAACAGGCCCCCTTTTTAATCTCGTTCATAATATATTAGCGCACAATATAATTTGGGTGAAAAACGGCGACCACTATGTACAAACACCCGTAACACAAACAATCGGGGTAGCCCAGGGAGACTCAGCTAGCCCATTTCTTTTTATTTTGTACGTGACTGGACTCGCGGACTTACTGCGTAATCTTAAAGCCCATTTTGCATTTTATGCTGACGACTTAGTCATTTTAGCAAAATCTCGTAACCATCTACAGTTTTACCTCAACGAAACTGCGAAGTGGTGCGAAGAAAACAAGCTCAAGATTAACGCGGAAAAGTCACAGGTCTTACGCTTTAGCAGAGGAGGGTCATACGCGGCCAGTGATCATGATCTGTCAGTATATGGACAACCACTCAAATTAGTTAGCCAGTTCTCGTACTTAGGCATCACACTAACCCCCGGGCTCTTTTTTTAGCAGACATATTGAGGAGATACAAGCAAAAGCTACGTCTGCAATGTTTTTGTTAGGTAATATGCACGATGTGGACGTAAAAAGCAGCTATAAATTGCTTTAAAATCAAAGTACTCCCTGTAGCAACATACTGCCTTTCCACAATTGCACCATACCTGACGCTTAGCCATTTAAAAAGTCTAGACAAGCTAAAGGCCAGATATGTTAAGCGTGTTTTGCGGCTTCCAAAGTGCGCTTCGGCAACACTTGCCTTAGAGATGTGCGGAGAGAGAACACTTATTGAAGACCTACCACTTAGTAACACACCATTTACACCGCATATTCTAGACTCATATCGAGCCTACAGAGAAAACAGAAATTTAACATTTGTAGCTGAGAATTATACTGATGGCCCGGCCTTTTCTTCACGTAGATGGAAAGGAGCCATGCAAAGGAACCGCTCGGTAATCTGCCGAATAACCTGGCACGGGTACCACCATTACATATGCATGAAGCCAAGCTGTTTTAATATTGAAGAATGTGTTTGTAGCTTTTGCGGAGAGTTTGATATTGGACGCTATCATATACTTGTGTGCCCAGAAATTTGCGGAACGTCCTTATCATCCAAAGTTAAATTTATATTGTAGGACCAAAAAGTCACATTGTGACACCTTGTGAAAATTGAATCAACTGTCTACCAATTTTGTGGTGAAATAAATGCTGAATTGAATTGAATAGTAAGCAAACCATTGCACCTGCAAATTGCTTTGAAAATAACAAACATGCGCTTTCGTAAAAACAAGGGCCTTCTTAATTTACATACAAGTTTTGCAAACAAGACACTTGGTCATTTTGGCTGAGCGAATTGCCGACTTGCGTCTAGCATGACAGATTCTTACACCAATATGTCTTACATTTATTGTAGGAATTATATGCATTAGGGATGCAGGCTTATGTGGCTTTATGACTGAAGGAACGACCTTTTTGACTTTCTGCGTATGTCTAAGGACTCTACAACAAAGGCGTAGTCGAATTTGAATTGAGACGTTTATAACCGCGTCAGGCATCCCCAGTCCACCTAAGAATATGGGAAGCAGAACCTGCAAACCTGCGTCGGGTGAGGGGCGTACGTTGAGGAGAACCTCCAGTGTCTTCAAGGTCCACTCGTTAAAGGCTCGAAGGTGCTCGGTAAAGTCGAAACAAATGGCCCCGCTAAGAAAGTAAATAATCTGGGCTGCCGGAAGGCATGATCTTTGTAGGTATATTCCACGATGAGATTCCACGGCGGCTACCTCAACCTTCTCTTTCCACGCGTCTAAAGCCCTAGGTAACCCTTCTGGGTAGAAAGGAATTCCGAGGAGCTCATTGTCACTCTTCTGGATCACCTTACAACCGGAAGGAGATGGTGCAGCTCCGATATATCCGGCAAGATAATATTATTGGGGCCCGTGGCGTAGATCTGGCATTTCTTGTGGTTTTGAAATAACCCACTCATTTTGGAAAGTCTCGGGCTCGGTGAATATTACCGATTACTATAACTAGGTCATACCCAGCACACCGTTCAAGTACCAAGCATTTACAGGAGACTGTAAGGAGTCTATCAAGTCCTTTACACACAAGCAGAACAAAGGCGGATGTAAAAGGCCTCCTTGCTGGAGGCCGGACTGCGAACATATAGTGGCATGTGGCAAGACCAAGTGCGAAGGTTGCGCGTATGCCGCATGAACCGGGAAAAAAATTGCGGGGCGTAGTATTTCACCGCGTTCAGCAGGTGGTCTCTTCTGACACTGTGAAACGCATTTCTAAAACCTAGGTTACCCAAAACAGTCGGATCACTGCGGGAGTTTATAATGGTATGAATTCCGATCTTCGTACCGCCAGTATATATATACAGTATATATATATGTATATATATATATATCGTGCTAGATCACATAATGTATAACAAATTACAAACACATTTGTGAAAATCACTGCAGTCGCTTTGGAGACATATACAATATATTGTTGGCATCGATACCAACTAGTACAGCAGAATACGGCTCTATCTTACTGCAGACACTTTACCTTTAACGATTGGTAGATGAGTATCCTCCAGTCTGGATCAGACCGCCATTATAAATATGTACTAAATAAAATTGCATTTTATGTTGTCAACCATAGGTGACTGTAAATGATATAGATAAAAAAAAACATCTGCAAAAGTCGCATTTGTTGCTTAGCAAGAATGATTTGTAATGCATTTGTTTATGTGAAAAATTCTAGTTACCATTCTTGCAGACTTAGTCGCCTAACGGCGCCACGCGGCGAAGATGCAGCAAGTGTAGAAGGAAATGCATGTTCCACGACGTCGTGTCAAACGCAGTTTTATAATCTATAAGCTGCGTACTTGTTCAACAGAGGCTTTAATGTTATGCAATAACTCTCCATGTACGGACATGCTTTCTAACTAAACCCGTATTCCTCTACACCCCTCACCCTAGGGTATCTCGTGTACAATACTTCAATTGTGCTTCGTTGCAGGTTCGATCCCGAGGGCGAGAATTTATTTCTTGTGTTCGTGTGTTCAACACGCTAAAACAATAATGAAACACTTCGGCGGCGCACTTGGCTTGCGTGCTTGAACATTCCACACTGTTATAAAGAGTTGTTGTTAGAAAGGCTCACATAAAAATAGCATGGAAGCGCTTATACGTCGATATCCAGAAAAAAATAAAAAAACAAATTTCGTCTCGGGCATCTTTGGTGTAATTACTTAAGTTGTAATGGCGGTTATGTAATGTATGTGATTAGATCTTTGCACTAGGTTGGTACATTTTGTTTAATAGGATTGTGGCGAGGTGGTTAGTCGGAAAATATATTATATTTGGAAGCTATGCTGCACTGCCGACATGCACATTTAAGCATCTAATTAAACAATTAATCAACGGGCTAAAATATTGATACAAAAAGCATTTCTAGCTAAATATGCTCATTATGGGTAAAATCTGACGTCAATGCCTTCCAGTCAAAAGACGGCAGATTGAATATTTCTCTCGAAACCTCAAATAAGATAAAACCTCTCGACGTGTCTCATAGAGCTAGTGCGCTGGTTATGGCTTTCATCTACTGGCGTGTCGCCAGTTCGATCTACATTGTTGATCGAATTTTCTTTGAGGGGGGCTCATTAAAAGTAGATGATAAACCACACCGCTGAAAGCCAGCGGCCATGCTGTCGGCAAGAACTAGCAGGGAAACCCTAGAAATATTAACATGCCCAACCCTCGTGCATGGTATATATGCCTAGCAACGATTCCAACCCTGTAGGGGACGGTTGATAATCTGGAATTAAAAAACAACTTGCTTAAAAATAATTTTAGGTGAGATCTCCCACAAGAAGAAAGCAAAGGCCATCCTCTTGGCAGGACAAAGACAGTCCAGCGTACCTTCGAGTGCTTTCGTCACGGTTTGATGTTATCGGTCAAGCTGTGTCGGCGGTGTTTAAGAGGGGTTAAGAGATACGAACAAATATTGTCAGATGGATACGGCAAATTCTATAGAATTTTAAGATTCAGCAATAATGTCAATCTAATACAAATTGGCCACTCGCTTTGGTTTGCGCTCAGTTTGGTAAATGATATAAGGTAACAGAAGTTATAAAGCAAAAAGCAATAAAAAAAATATTTTCTTTCTTGGTCGCACCTAATATTTCAGACAGTTCCGCGGCAGTAACAAAGTGCCTTTAAATACAAAATAAAAGACAACACGACACTGTAGGAATAATAAAAGTCGTTATTGAACAAAAAATAATTAGAGACATAAGCACAACTATCCTACTTGGCTTAATTTCCCTTAAGCTCGACATACTTAGTTCAGCGGTTTTCCAACTTTTAGTCTGGTCAAAAATAAGGAGAAGTATCAAGATGGCCTTATTTTAAGATACCTTAGTTACTGAATTGTTATGTTTATGTATCTTTATATATACACGCAACTGAATAGTTTTTATTTATATTTGCTTAATCCAGATCTGCAAACCGTATATGTATATATATATATATATGTATATATATTATATATATATATATATATATATATATATATATATATATATATAGATATATATATATATATATATATATATATTATATATATAGAACCTCCTTGGGCCAATCCTACCGTTTGCATAATTGGTGTCGTTGGCGTAATGATCTCTGTCCGTAACTATATGGCTGTATTAATATATATACATATAGATATATATATATATATATATATATATGTATATATATTAATACAGCCATCATAGTTAGGACAGAGATCATTACGCCAACGACACCATTATGCAAACGGTAGGATTGGCCCAAGGAGGTTCTGCTAGTCCGTCCCTTTTTATAATGTACATAGCAACTATCGGATTTCCGACAAAAAGCAAAAGCTCCGCACGCCTTCCACACAGGTGACATAGTCATCCTGGCAACGTCGCGAGAACATCTGCAGTATTTCCTGAATAAAACAGCCAATTGGTGCAAAGAAAACAGGCTAACAGTCAACATAGCTAAAACAAAAATCCTTCGTTCTAGCCGAGAAGAGGCTAAATTCCAAATTAATGGCACTGCATTGGAGGTCGTCAGCCACTTTCCTTATCTTAAAGTTGGTTAAAAGTGCTATAATACATTTACAAATGTTAGTTTGACTATGATCGGCTAAATAAGTGTTTTCACTTAAACAATAGTTGATATACTAACGGCGTAACACGCCACAACACTGAAGTTCGTCAGGGAAGGCATATTCTTATCCAGTTTTCCATGCGGTCCCCGGTACGCCACCACCCTAGCTACTGCTGACATAAATTCTCCAAAGTCTTATGCTCAGGTTAGATCATTGACTTCCTTATCCGAGTTGTTGTTCCCGCGTACTAGTCTTAAAAATGAGTATATCTTAGTCACCGGGAACTTTCTATAAACACTTTTTGTCAAACTATACTCGACATCATGAAAACATTTTCACCTAGATGCACATTGTGAGCGTCAGTGCATAGAATGTTTTGCCTTGCCCAGTTCATAGTACTGACCCTGCTCCGCTAACTTCAAAAATATCTGTTGATATAAAGCTTCAAAAATTGAGATAAAATTTAAAAAGAACACCTTAATCACGTGTTTGTATTTAAAAACCTTAAAGAAAGTGTATTTCTTCTGACTTCACCTACCGAATGAATTCGGTAAAATACGCTAAAAAGCAACAAAGCTAGCTTGGCAGTCAATCGCTGCTTTGTGCAGCGAGCTTCTCCATTCTCGGGAACGCAAACTCAAACGGGTAATTCAGAAGCTGTTTACAAGTTATATATATATATATATATATATATATATATATACCTGAAAGACCTGCAGCAATACGTGCTTAGAACAGACATCTCAATACTACCACGTACAACCAAGTAACCTGTCTATACAGATGGCACAAAAAGCCTGAGTCGCCGCCTTATAATTTTTTTAAATCTCAGATTCATTTCAACTGAGCCAAGAGACTCCTGGAACGCTGGGAAAAGAAAACTAGACTTATCTGTTGCGCCGCGCTGGCCTCTGAAGTGAGCGAGTGATTATATTATCAGTTACACAACTAACCATAGTCATATTGCCCGTCGCCATGATTATTACTTATTTAAGCTGTGCGTAACAATTTATTTAAACGGCATTGCTCGTTCACTACAGAATTAAAAATACATAGTGGAGGCACCTGACATTCAAGTTAAGTTAGATCTCTTTCTATATATATATATATATTATATGAGAAATAATGATCATTTATTTTCTACATATATATATATATATATATATATATATATATATAAAGTGTAGTGATACGTGATACTTCCTTCCTCCCGAAAAACTTTTTTCAGTGGAATGGGGGGCGGAAATGGAGTGAGAGCAAAATTTGAAATATTGGTATACAAGGATAACACACAGTGTTCACAAAATCTTGAAATCACCGTGAGGCGTATCTTCAACGCCCCGAGGTCCGGACCTGCTGGGGTATCTAGGGTTTCTCCAACAGACCCTGTGGCAACATGCGCGCTGATTCTCAGCGATATGGGGCATCCTCTATTTTCAAAGAGCATCGCTCAAATAAGACTCGGCCAACAACAGAGAATGAACCGGCGACACTCCGGTAAATGTTGCCATTCGAGAACTCGCAAGCAAAAGTTTACCAAGCGAGAAGTCAAAGTTGACTACGCAACCACTGTCACTACAATAGCTTCGAAGCTTTGTAGGTGTGACCCTTCGAAGCTCTGTAAGTGTGACCCTTCGAAGCTCTGTAATTGTAACGCCAACAAATTGAAGCGCATACGCATCTGCACTTCCCCCAATCGCCGCATCCAATCTTCGCTCTTGGATCGTTTGGAAACCTGCGATGAATAATGGGTCTTCCACGAGAATGTTAGCAGACAAAAATTCTGGCGCTAGGGCGTAGGCAGTTCTCAGAGTCAGCGCAGGCAAATCGCCAACTTAAATAAGGCTATGTTGTGCTGTTGGTGAGATATCAGACGCATCGTTCACTTTGAACTTCTGAGAAGCAACTAAACGATCAGTACAGATCTCGAGCGCGAATTTTTTGAGGACGTCTACAATGAGGTGCACCTTCATCTCTGGAAAACAAAGCTTTTACAAACGTGAGAAATCGAAAAATAAATATGTAAAGATAATTAAATAAATATATATGCTCATGCAAGTTCGTGTTATCGTTTTAGGTAAACACCTTTGCATCAACCTCAATCTTATATATATATATATATATATATATACGTGTACACGGGCCTCCGACGAAGAACTATCGACATATCAACCAGTACTCTATTGGCTAATACATTACCCAAACAGAGGACCACACAACTTTTCACAGTGGACTCACTTTGTTCTCTGTCGAGTCGGCTAGCGGCGTCTAGACTATTATTGGTATTATGAGCTTACTTACATGTATACATGTAGTCATACGACTACACGCATATATATATATATATATATATATATATATATATATATGAGTGCACGCGTGCATATGTGAATGCGCTATACCAGAACAGTAAGTGATCGGAGCATGACGATTCCCACCACTTCACCATTACTAAGCTGCTGCTGCTTCTTCTGCTACTGGATCTGTAGTCGTCGTCGTCTTTGTTGTTGTTGCTGTAGGAGTCCTTTTCTTTTGACAGACGATCCGAGCTCGCAGTGAACAACGAGAGGACGATTTTCCTTGGAACGTCTCTTCGATACATGACAAATCACCGGCGTTCACCAGGAAAACACTCAGCGGCAATCAGCGGAAGAAAAATGTGCGGTTTCTTGTCTTCATTTCTCTCTCTCTCTCTCTCTCTCTCTCTCTATATATATATATATATATATATATATATATATAGCTTTTCTTGATCTCAGTCAAAGACGGAGCCGTCTACGACGAGGAGCTTGAATGCGGTGGTTGGTCATTGGGGGTAGTCTTATGGTCGGATGAGCTGTACCAGTGCTCGCAGTAGTAGTAATAATAGAGTACTAGTAGTTAGTAGTAGTAGTAGTAGTAGTAGCACAAATAGTAGCCTTATATCTACCTTCACTCTCTCTATTTCTTTCTCTTTCTCTCATTGCTTCTATCTCTTTCCCTCTACCCGACCCGAGCACTGTAGCGGCCAGCCGGAAAGTCGTTCCATGGCGGTTCGTTTATCTCGGTAACAGTGGCGGTGGCCACGACGGCAGCAGCAGCAACAACAACAACAACAACAACAGCGAAATAAGACGACATAACCACGGTTCAGCATCAAAGCAGACGCGCTAGAAAGCACCCTGGCATACGAGTGCACACTGTGTACGAGTGAGAGTATCTGACCGGCGGTCGGTCTAACTTCTGGCTGGCTGGCTGGCAGGAGGAAGGAAAGCTCCGCGCCGGATCAATTCGCCCGATCGGACGCGAGCAGCAGAGGACGAACAGGAACATCGCTGGATGCATTTCGAATGGAAATTCCATCCATACTCACGGACGCGCACTCGTGCACGCGGCGAACTCTCAGTGGTCGAATGTCGTCGACTGGCCATGATGCCAGTACGCCGCAGCCAGATGAGAACAGCTAGCTAGCTCCCTTTGGCTGCAATTGTCGTCGTCGTCGTCGTCGTCGCCATCGCCGTCGGCATCGGCATCGGCGTCACAATCGTTGTTGTCCTTCTCAACGATTCGGTTGTTGTCCTTTTCGACTCGAAATCGAGTAGTCTCCTCAAGACTCCCTCAACAACGGTAGGCGGGAAACAAGGCGTAGCGGTAGAACTAATAGGGTGTCTATATATATATATATATATATACACGCAGGTCGGTTCAACAATCATAATCCTTTACATACGGACAGATCTACGTTCGAGCAAATGGCGATCATTAGCAGCGTAGCTCACAGAACAAAGATGGAACATAATAGTGATGCTATTGTGTGTTTACCCTCATGCCGCGGCGACAGTAATTAGTCGAGCTCGTTGTCGTCGTCTTCGTCGTCGTTGATGTTGTTGTTGTGTTGTTGTTGTTGTTGCCGATGTTTGTTGTTCTTGTTGTGCTTGTGGGTAACATTCGGCATTTCCCGCAGCAAAGATCTTTCGCGATCATCCGATCGCCTGCTAGATATTCGAGAGGTAAACTCGACTCGTCGTAGCGTTTCGGGGGACACAAGGTTGTGCTCCGTTCGAACGTGGGTGCTGCCTCATCAAACGTTGTTATGTCCGTTGGTAGAGCACGATTAGTTTGTTTCTGAATTTTGTCTAAATTCATATTCGGCGTCAACGTCGCCGTAACGTCAGCTAACTGTACTTACTTTTTATTTTATTTCTATCACACGAATTGGTTGCGGCAATCCGATGCTCATCAGAATCTATGTGTGGGACATTTATTCAAACCTTGTTTTCTTTCTCAACGCAACCACAATCTTATGATCTTTGATAGTAATAATACGTATTTTTTTTCTTAGAGAACAAGCAGTATCAATTAATAAATATGTACAGACATAGTTTAAATTGCACCAAACTACATATCCTAGCTGTTTAAGAGTGTTTGCTTATATCTTGCACGATGTGCTGACTGAATATTGCATTTGAGGAAAAACAGCAGCAAACGTGTTTACAATGTTTTCAGCATTGACCATTTTACCTAAGCCGGTGGTCCGCATAAGTTAGCTTAGTTGAAATTAACAATGTAAAAATAACAAATCAACAAACGATCTTCAACCAACTGCTGGTTATTTCGGTATTGTTACAAAATAAATTAGCAGACGAAGAGATATGGGGTAATCGGTGAAATGTATTTGGGTTTCAGACAAATGAAGAGAGGAAGGGATAATGTCCTTAATCTATTTAGTATTATCGAGCTGTCCATATTGAGGCTTTACGTAACTGGTAATTTGCCTACGACGGAATAGGGAGAGAGGAAATTTGAGCGGTCCTTGAAGAAAAGGGATTCAACAAATAGATCGATACACTATAACCGATCGTGCATGGATCACAGTGATACATGCTCACAGAGTAATAGCGGAGACTTCCATCGAGACTTGGGGTCTCGGATTACTTTGAGCCACGAGATTTCCACATTTGGCACAGCTACACCGCGAAAAAATTATAATGCCACTTGCAAGATACATGTCTTAACGAGTGAATTAAGCAAATTAACGGCGTTTGAAGTCTTTTCACGGTACCCAGAAACTATACTTAATACTCAGTAAACTTCCCGATAAGTCGGATAACCTCAAAAATGCGGTTTGATATAGTGGTGAACAAATTTTAGATGACGTCCGGCAAGAGCTCATCCCAAGCCTCGATAATTGTTTTTAGTCGGTGTCAACTTCGAGCGAGCTAGCTCCACACATTCTGGATGATATTAAGATCAGGTGAAACTGCAGGTCAGCGTAGAACCTCAATGTGACGCTGGTCGAACCAGCTTCCGATCCGCTGGCGGTGTGAATCGGGGCATTATCGTGTTGAAAAACGAAGTCTGGCCCTTCCCTCAGCCCAAAATGCACCGATTGCTTTTTCAGTAAATCCCTGTAGCGCGTCGAATAAACACGACCGTCTAAAAACACAATCGACGACTTTGTATGATACCCGACAGCAGCCCAGATCACTACTGAACCGTCACCTGAGTGATGTTTTGACAAAATTCGTTCTTTCTTGCGGACGTCGTGCAAAAACTAGCTAAATCGATCCGGTTCATCAAAGTTAAACTTTTCCATCCAAAAAGAGCCTCCTGTGTCATTCAGTGGTCCATGACATCGTATCGTGGGTCTCAGTGGTCCATGACATCGTATCGTGAGCACTCAGTGGTCCATGACATCTAACCGTGGGCGAAGTCAAGACTAGCTTTCATTGGTCAGTGGTCAATCGTTGTTTTCTTGTATTTTTTTCTCGTGAGCCAATGTGTCTTCCTGACGAAGTTTTGCACATTTCGCACGTTCTTTTACACGTTAATCGCCGCAATTGTCCTCGCCGAGGGCGCAGAGTTCAACGCTTTCTTCAAAATTGCAGCTTGCTTCGTTCCGAAATGGCATTTGGACGCCCGGAACGCTTTTTTACAGCGTAATTTTTGCCTAAAATAATAACGTTATTCACTACGTGGGGTGTTAATACTTGGGGGTGCGGCACACCCAGCGTCATCACGTCCTTATCGCCGGCGCCACCGTCGTTACGTATTGCTGTTTTGTTGACTCAACTGTACGGATCAAGAAGACTCCCAGCCCTCTGCTGCGGCTGTGGACTCGAGAACCCCACAGAATACACAATGCTGAGTTGTCCAGTTTGAGCGGTACAGCGCACACTAATAACAAAAATCTCCGCGACGCTAACCAGCATTACGTACGTAAGCGGACTTAATCGAAGCGAGACCAGAGAGGAACTCGAGCAATTTTCAAGCGGGCGGAAGCCCTTCACAAACTTACAGATGAGCTTTCTGGGAAAACGCCCCAATCGACGGGGAATTTCGCGATTAGAGAGGCCGATGTCCTCATAAGCCTTGATATGGGCATTTTCGTCACTCACGAGGCGCCAGGATAAGCCTATCGTTTCAACAAAGAAAAAACCTCTGGTAGGAGGTCCGCCTTTGTTTCTGCCGAGCCGTGAAATGAGTTTAAACGTTGTTATTCTGCTTAACTCACTCGTTAAGACATACATCTTGCTAGCGGCATTATAATTTTTTCTGCGGTGTAGCTGTGCCAAATGTAAAAATGTCGTGATTCAAACTAATGCGAGACCCCAAATGTCGATGGAAGTCTCCGCTGTTTCTCTGTGAGCATGTATCACTGTGATCTTTACACGATTGCTTATAATAAATGCGTGAAATGTGGCAAAAATGAGAGGCAGTCGGCCAGAAGATGTGACATGGTCGTCTAGAAGAGAATTCGCAAAATATAAGTTTTTTATTAGCCTTCCTCCAAATACCTCAAAATCATAACCCTACGATCATTCACAGCGCTCAAAGGAGGACATGTCGAGATTGAGTGCATGCATAAATGTCTGTGTGTGGTGACGTTATGGCTGTGGCGCGACAGGTCGGCGGTAGCGAACGTCGCCACACAGTCATAAATTAGTTTTGAGCGCTTTGAATGGTCGTGCGGTTATGATTTTGAGGTATTTGATGTAAAAGCTAATTTAAAAAAAAATCAATTGTTGCGAATTAACTAAGCTAGTGGGAGAACAAGTATCAAGTATGAAAACGACCTACTACTACGCCAGCCCTCGACAGTACACAAAATCATGTGATACGGTTCATCTTATCGTAACGAAAAGCACACCCAGCGTCATCACGTCCTTATCGCCGGTACCGCCGTCGTTACGTATTGCTGTTATATTGACTCACCTGTACGGGATCAAGAAAACTCCCAGCCCTCTGCTGCGGCTGTGGACTCGAGAACACCACAGAATACACAATGCTGAGTTGTCCAGTTTGGGCGGTACAGCGCACACTTAACTAATTAATAACAAGAATCTCCGAGAGGTTAACCAGCAATACGTAAGCGGAGCTTAGTCGAAGCGGGACCAGGGAGGAACTCGACTAATTTTCCAGCGGGCGGAACACACAAACTTACAGATGAGCTTTCTGCGTGGTGAACGTACGCGCAGGTCGTATTTCCAGTTTGTCATTTCAATCTGAAACTGTACTTACCGGTTTTTGGAGGAAATGCACTCAATATTTAACTCAAAAAAGTGGTGCCATAGTGATGCTCTTATTTAAACAAGTACGTGCAAGTGCCAGTCTCACCGGAAGTACAGGACTAGCGCTTAGTTGCAGGTTGTGAAGGTACCCTACCCTGTAAATACGTGATCAAAGCTCACAATCCATCTAGATAAGCAGGGGCTTGTCTTGTGACAAAAAGCTGACGCACTAGAGAACCACCCACCAAGCAAGCTTATGACAGCTTAGAGTGCGGCCGGCATATAGATGCTAGGCATACCTCGTTTCATGGCTGCCAATGAATCAACGAGATGGTCTGATCAATTAGCCTTAAGGTTTTTAAGAGAGTTAAAGGGAAATACATTACTTTGTTAAGTCAGGTTCATGGCCATCAAGCATCGATGGGCTAGAACAATTATCAAACTGATTGACATGCTAGGGGCAATATATATATATATATATACAGGTAGTTCAATAAGTTCTTAGAATGAGCTTTTTAGAATTCGAATTTTGGCGCGCTTCCACCGCTATTAGGAACTGCAACTTTTCGACTGCCAGCAGTCAAAAAGAGTTTTGAGTGGTTATCAAGCATTTTATTTCAAAGGTTGGAATGCGACCCAAGTGAAAACTGAGTTAGACGAGGTGTACGGTGACTCTGCGCCATGTTTTGCCACTGTTTCCAACTGGATTTATGAGTTAAAAAGAGGTCGCAGGAGCACCGGGATGAACTACGTTCAAAACGCCCAAAAACGGCAACTGATTAGGAAAACGTGGAAAAGGTGCGGAAAATCGTTGCCGTAGATAAGCGAGTGAACATTAGGGAGATAGCGGAGGCCTTGGGGATCAGTTTGGGTAGTGTGCATTTCATCCTGCACGAAAACTTGAAGATGAAAGAGCTCAGAGAAAAATGGCTGCCGCATTTGCTCAACCAAGGCCAAAAAAACGCGCCTGTTTTCGCTTCACAGCGAAATTTGGCCAAGATGTCGAACAATCCGTCGGATTTTTGGCGCAGATTCATGACCGTCGATGAAAGCTGGGTCCATCACTACACTCCCGAGACCCAAGAAGCATCTTGCCAATGGTGTGCACCTGATGAAGGACCTCCGAAGAGGGTGCGGACAACGGCATTGACCGGAAAGGTGATGGCTACAGTTTTTTAAGACCAACGTAGAATAATGCTGGTCGACTACCTTGAGAGCGGTAAAACGATCACAGGAG
This sequence comes from Dermanyssus gallinae, assembly GCA_003439945.1. Lineage (NCBI taxonomy): Eukaryota > Metazoa > Arthropoda > Arachnida > Mesostigmata > Dermanyssidae > Dermanyssus > Dermanyssus gallinae. Next base: position 180,828 of record QVRM01001044.1, read on the forward strand.
AATATTAGGCAAGACTGTTAGACTGCCTTTAGCAAGAACTCATCGTGAAACGGCCCGCTTTGCAGAAGAAGGTTGTCCTGTTTCACCAGGACAATGCTCCCGCACACAAGTCGCGGCAAGAAACGGCAAAACTGGCCCAACTGAGGTTCGAACTTATTAAACAACCTTCCTATTCTCCAGACCTGGCCCCCTCTGATTATTTCCTCTTCGGACATTTGAAGAATAGTCTCGGTGGAAAGCGTTTTTCCAGCAATGAAGAGGTTAAGGCTGCTGTCAATGCCTATTTTCAGTCTAAAGACGCGGAATTCTACTTAAGAGGTGTAAAAGCTCTGAAATCTTGGTGGGAAAAGTGTATTGAGCATCTCGGGGAGTATATCGAATAAGATAAATTTAAAAACATGATTTGGAAAATTCTTGGTTTTCATTCTAAGAACTTATTGAACTACCTGTATATATATATATATATATATATATATATATTTATAGAGGAAGAGAAGGCGAGTGTGTGAGAGAGTGAGAGAGAGTGAGAGCAGTTGGTGTTGGACTATGCATGTGAGGACATCATATTAACGCCCGGGAGAGCTGAGTAGCGTATATTCAACCTCACGGTGCTTAAGCAAGTACGGAGGTAGATGCAGGGACACAATGTGTTAACTTCGATCGATGCGAAGCTAACCCTCGTGTTGGTCATAGGCGTTCAGAAACCACGAGTTCCATTCTTTCAGTAATAATAATAATACCCACCATTGCCGGCGGGCGGCCTGGCGCTTATCACTGACAGCACGAGCATCGAGGTTGACAACTGGGGAAGGAAAATGATGAAGACAAAAGAAAACGAAGAACAGCAGTAGAGCCGAATGAAGAAGGAGACAAAGGAAAGGATAAGAAACTCTTCTATAAGCTGTCATGACGCTTGTGGTCCTTTCTGTCTGTCCTTTATTGTCGACACGTGACAACCTGCTTGAGCGTTGCTGTGGTTGTTGTTCTTGCTGCAATAGTTGTTGTTCTTGCTGTTGTTGTTGTTGTTGTTGCTGTTGTTGTTGATCTTGTTAGTGTTGTTGTTGTTGCTGCTGCTGTTGTCGCTGTTAGTATTGCAAGTTAGCACGCGCACCCAATGGTACGACGAAAAGACAAAAGTCACCAGGACAGCGGTTTAGGACGTCAAGGTACGGTAGAGGAAGCACGGTAGCATGCAGACGACCGGTCAGACGGGCCAGAGCACGCACGACAGAACAGACAGGTCAGTACTGGCGCCAGCCTGTCCGTCACGAGTTGCCATGCATAGCAAACATCATCATCGTTGTTGTTGTTGTTGTTGTTGTTGCTGCTGCTGCTGCTACAACCATCCAAGCGTCAACGCGGTTCGATTGCACGAGAGCCTCGTTGTCTGCCTATGGCCGGTTCTGCCAGTGCTGCTGCTGTTGCTGCTATTGTTACGGTGTGCATTTAAATCGATTGGCGCCTGTTGAGCGGGAAATGCTCCTCCACAGCGAGCAACGAAAAACCAAGCAACAGCAAGGTGGGAGCGGCAAAGAAAACGGCCTATTGGAAACGCCAACAACATTATCGACAATTCGAGTGGCACCCGACCAACCGATTGTCTACCAACACACCCACCCACCCACCAAACAGGCGAAGATGTTTTTATTCGCTCCGTCTGAACTGACTATCTCTATGTGTGTTCGTGTGTTTGTCAATCCACCTAGCTGCCTTGCTAGACGATCAGAGTTGATTATCTATATGCATCGAAGTCTTTCTGTCTTTCTGTGCAAACTATGTGTAGATGCATTCTAATACGACTCTCTCCGAGCATTTCCATTCCTTCTCTCTTTATATATATGTATATATATATATATATATATATATATATGTATATATATATATATATATATATATATATATATATATATATATATATATACTTATATATATATATATATACACACATAAATCTATATATATATATATATATATGTGTGGACAATTCCCGCATAGCGGTAGGCTTCAGCAAGTTGCCTGTGTTTGTATGTAGCAGGAGTGATAGTAGCAGCTACTGTTAAGCGGCGGCGAAGCGCCTTGGATGACCTTGTTCCTCTTTCTTCTTCCTATTCCCTTCCTCTGGTTTCTTCCTAGCGACGACTTTCGTCGACCGTCTCGGTGTCCAGTTCGTCCGTTTGCCGTTCTCATGGCAGGCGCCGCAATGCTGCCGCGGCTGCTGTTGTTGTTGTTGTTGTTGTCGACGTTGTTGTAGTTTTTCCTACTGTCGTTGCCGCCGCTGTTGATGTTTGTACTACGCGCAGGCTTACCCATTGTACTGATCGAGGCAAACCAGAGTGGCGGGTTAAATGTGCCGTATCCGTAGGCTGCGCTGAGGGCACAGTCGGCGACCAGCGGCGACACGCCAGACCGACCGTCTGCGACTACGGCGGAGGCGGCAACGGCGGCGGCGACTCAATAACTCGAAGAGGTGACAATTCCTCCCCCGGGCCCCGCTGCCGTCTCAGCTGTTGAGGCTGCTGCTGTTCTCGGCGTCCGCCCATCTCGGGCGGACCACAGCGTCTGCTTCACACCAAGGCCCCAAGGATAAGGTAGGTCGTTAGTTAAGACTAAGGGGGATGGCGGGGGAGGCTGGCGACATCATACATCATTAAGCAAGCCTATGTCGTCTAAAGCCATGCTTTCGGCCCCGGCGTCTCCCACACCTGATCCCTTTCCACTGTAGTCGCTTGTGGCGGTAGCCGTATTAGTTGTCGTAGTAGAAATCCCTGATTGAAACATCAACAAACATAATGTAGCAGCAATCATACCATTAATAATAATAATAATAATAATAATAATAATAATAATAATAATAATAATAATAATAATAATAATAATAATAATAATAATAATAATAATAATAATAATAATAATTAGTATATCACAGGTGTAAGCATAAACATGTAGTCAATTAAAGATTCGCTCAACTCTCAATTTGAATCTAAACGCCGCGTTGTGGCCGTCCTTCATTAGTGCTGTCCCCTAATCTTCTTCTTCTTAATTACTGATCAGCCCTCTTCTAAGTTTTAATAAATTCGTCTTTTTCGCCTTTAAGCTATTTCCTGGATATACATATATGTGCCCGCATCCCTTTTTAAATGTCTGCTCGATCTACGTTGCAGCTAGCTTCTAAATTTCAGCTGTGTTTTATGCTCACCTGATTGACCCTTCTTCCTTATGATAAGCTCTCCGCCCTGTTGCGTAATCGAGACTGATTTTGTGGTGATGTCATATATGAGATGAATGTCATAACTAATGTTATTTGTTGTTGTACCCCGCTATCTCAAACGTTTTGCCACTCCTCGGGAGCGGCCTGCCGAGTCGTTCGGGTCAGCTAAGTTATTTCGACAATTTGTCTCACTCTTTCCTCATTTTCCGAGTAGAAAATAGGCAAATCTAGCGTCTGTTTTCTGTTGTCTACTATGCACAGCCATGTTGTATTGATTCCTGTGTTTTTGACGTCTCGTCAGCTGTCTGGTGTTTGCTACGGACATTTGTCATCTCGTCTTGCGAGGCGCATTAATGTGCTGACTGTTGAACCTTAGTGCGCCTTTATCTTGTTGTCCCCTAATACTGCATGTCACCTTCTTGGTCTTCATGTGCGTCCCAGCCTTGCCGTCCATCTTCTCGCGTTGCCTTTTGTTTGTTTTTCCGCCGGAGTTTTCTATCACTTGTCACAGTAGTACTTCGCCATCGCTCTTTTTGACGATCCAATCTTCTCTTTGTTTCCGCATTGTCTTCAGGAGATTTCATATATATATATATATATATATATATATATATATATACGTATATACGTACACATATACTGGAGCCTTTGTGGCAGTGCTATGCCTTTGCCGCACCGTACTATTCATGGCGTGCCTCAACACCTCATGAGGACGGCCATCATTCCTTGTGTATACACACGCCATTCAATTCTACAATTTGTGTATCAGTGTTTTATTTCCTTCGCCAGGAACGTCTATTCTATCGTTCTCCACGCGTCGTTTGCCCGCTCGCAGTATTTGCAGTCCCCACATTCCACAATAGCCGGCCATATTTCCCTTCCCAGTGTGATCTTTTCTTGTGACTATCCGATTCGTTGTCCCTGTGCGGCCGTCGTCGTGTTCCCTTTTCTCTACATGCATATTAAACCTGCTGCTGTTTGCCTAATTTTTGCCCTCAACGTTGAGCTATCCATTCATATGTATGTTTTTCAAGACATGCCTGAGGCCGTTGTTTTCCTACCCGTATAGCTGTTTTCTTTTAATAACATAAAACGAGCTTTAGAGCACCTCACGAGAAGATGCTGCCCCCTATTTTTTAATAATGCCGTATGACCAGAGGCTCTACAATATGCTCTAGTTCAGTCTATGCACACTTGAATCACAATGAAAATAATTAATATTTTTTGTTCCTAGGGTGCACATGCAGGCTTTACATTTGTATGTGGTAACTACGCGCGTTTAATAATAATATTAAAAAAACGCAATCATAATAAAAATACTAACATAAACAAAATTGAAGCTTACGCTGGATATCAAATTGATCGGATGTCTCCCAAAAGTATCTAGATTTGCGGACACACCTTATATTTATATATATATATATATATATATATATATATATATATATATATATATATATATATATAAATAAATCATAAAGTGTGGCTCGATGAAGGGATCACCGTGATGCCAGAGAGAGAGAGAGAGAGAGCTTTCACGAGTACAATCGTAACAAAATGTACGCACGTGTTGCACTATATTAGATAATACGCAACAGTTGCGGGTGCCTTGCTCATTTGTCCTAAAGACCTATATAAGCATGATATCCATACCAAGTACTACGGCAGAGTGCGGGTCTAATTCGTTGCAAACCCTTTATGTGTCTGTCGGCCTTAAAAGCAGATCTATCAATATTGCTCATTGTCGCAAGATCTATACTCATGTTTCTCCCTGCTTTGTGGGATTCGTATGTACTGCTCACGGTCTCGTATTTTTGTGTAATCAATTTATCTACCAGTTTGATGATAAGAAATCTTTTCGTCTAGGGAATATTCGGGATTACCATAATACCAATAATGCTGAATGAGTAAAAACAAAACGATTACATGCTTACAGTTACACGCACTAGGTCACCAAGTGGGCACTGGCTAAAACTCTGCAAGTTTGCATATATGTGTGTGTGTTTGTATAATGGGTAGACAGGAAGGAACACGAGCGATATTTGCGCTTTTTTCAGCTTACTTCGGTGATCGCTGCAGCTGCTGCGAAGCGATCTGGTCACAACAATAACGGCTAGGGAGTCACCGTGGACAGATTCTCCGAGAGCCTATGAGGTCAACGTCTATGAGACAGACAGCGGCTCTTGTCTCTGGTCGCTGGATTACGGCTTGACTACTTGACTACGGCAACCACGACCCACTACAACGATGAGCTTCAGTAACGGGCATCTTTGCAAACGAATATGTCCCTGAAGACAGGGTCGAATTGTCAGCCTCCCATCTGCGCTAATCTTCAGATCATTAGTACTACAGGCTGACAAGACGGAGCCATGACGTAGACGGGAGTAGACAAGGTTTCGGCAGGCAAAAGCATGCCAACATCTCGCTCACAGCCAACTTCTCGCTACGCGCTAACAAGACATAGATTACCGTTAGATAGATGAATAGGAAAGGAAATTTGGGGGAGGCAGTTGCAGTAGCTACAAAATGAACTGTAGTGTTCGCTGGTTTTGCCGTATCGGCAGCTTTTCATCCAGCCGCTTTCTCATATATATATATATATATATATATATATAATATAAGTGTATATATATATATATATATATATATATATAAGTGCATTAGTGGCGTACATCTAGACCGTGAATAAGACTGGGCTGACAGAAATCGCATAAGAAAAAGCAACTAGCGTGCGGTAGCATCATTCCAAAATTGGGCATGCGTACGGATAAGCCATGGAATCGGTGCGATGGGACGGTTTAAGGGTAAGTGGTATAGCCAAGCAAAAAGCTGTTTAGTTGTCTGTAGTGACGAGTGGTATCGCGTGCTCTGCGAGAATTGTGGTACACGTCCGGAGATAGGGCAACATGGAGCGTGCCATCGAGATACCAGACATGTACTCGTACGAGATCGACGCTAATGATGGTGAGTGCAGTGTGAGTCATGCAGCAACCACCCAGAGCTATGCGGTTGCATCAAGGCCCAAACTGAGAGCATTTTGCATATTTGTTTTGTAAAGCTTGTGCCTGTGTATGGTTTGTTCATGTCATGGCCGATTTTTTAGTCCACTCCGGCATTCACCTTGTCTAAATTGGAAACCATGAAAACCAATCTATGAGTGGCCGGTCTGGGTCTCGAACCTAGGCCTCCCGAATGCAAGGCAAAGACTTTGCCACTAAGCCATCTTACTCGGTGTATTGGAAACTATGTTTGCAAAACGAAGTCTCGTTGACCTGGCACCAGAGGATTGACCAATCAATCAACCTACTTGTGTTTGTACTTCATGCAAAACGACTGGATGAAAGTGTACTTCATGCAGAACGGCTGGATGAAAGTGTACTTCATGCAGAACGGCTGGATGCCATCTCACCGCATGTGCAGTACATTGTTCCTATATGGGCACTTTGTGTTCATCTGGTCGGTTTCTTCTTTTGTTGACACGTTGTCAGTTAGGCAGGAACGCTCTGCTGTTGAGTCGATTTGGGTACGTCGTCCGTGCGGGTGCACTATGAGCCACATTTTGATTCGGGATTTAATACTCACCTGCGCTCAAGGTGTGTGCCCAACGTGATGATGATACCAGCCTGGCTAACTGAGCTGTGTGAGAATCCAGCCGGTCAGATGACTGCCGGTCGATTCGATAGGTGATGATAGTTTGTTAAATCGCCGGAACTGATTCACTGTGGCAGTTGCGTGGGCTCTCGGCTCTTCGTCACCACCATCATGTAACATATCGAGCGCCTTCAACACCATCACCTACAACGGCATCCCAAGGCATCCCAGCAGCAGCAGCAATGTGAGCTGCAGGGGCGGCCATCGTCAAAGCTGGTCGCATTCGATGTCGGCGGGGTGCAACAATGTTCCCTCGGTTAGGGCGGCGTTACAATAGTAACAAAGACAGCCATAGCAACGCTTCTGTCTTTCGAGCCAGCAGTGGAAGAAATCATAATTAATTAAAGGAAGGCCTGAAGAGAGGCGAAGAGCAACATAGAGCATACGAGAAGAAAACAATGTCCATCTGTTTGTCAACCATCGATGATCTTTGTTGTTATTGCATTTGTTATTGCTGTTTCGGTTGTTATTGTTGTTGTTGTTGTCATCGTCGTCGTTGATGATTATGATGTTGTTGTTGTTGTTGATGTTGCTGTGCATGATGATAGTATTGTAAGGTCAACGTTGTAGGTGATGTGAGCAGTATGTTTTATTGCTGCTGCTGCTGCTGCTTGTTGTTGTGGTTGTGGTTGTTGTTGGTTTTGGTGGCGGCTCGGTTATGCGCGACTTTGTCGTTGTCTTCTTCGATGACGACCTCATGTTTTCTAGCAGGGACGCGGAACAACATGCCAAACCAGACCATTTTGACTACTGCTGCTGCTGTGGTGCTACTACTACTACTACTACTACTGCTACCACTACCACAACCACTACCGGTACTGTTCGTAGTGTTGTTGTTTGCCTGCATTGACGGACTGTCCTCCCTACCGTGTACCATGAAGCGAGAGGCCCTACTAGCTTTACCTGCACACGCCTATATATATATATATATATATATATATAACAAAATCAATTATATATATATATATATATATATATATATATATATATATATATATATCTTACTCATTGACACTCGACGACGACTGACAACGACAGGCGGTGTAGAGGAGGAGGAGGCGGCGGTGGTGGTGGAGGTGAAAGATCGACCACCACCAGCCACCACCACACTGCACTGCACTGCACTGGCTGTCGTCGTCGGCGTCATCTGGTCATTCATTCTGTCGTTTGCTTGTTTGTTGTTGTTTGGCGGCTTGTAAGCCGGCTGCTTAGGCATAGGTCAAACGGGCAGTCCGTGCTGTCCTGCTGTACTGTTCGTGCACGGTCTGCCGTGCGCCCGCCCTTCCTGGCGCCCACTGCTATTGTTGCTGTTGCTGCTGCTGCTTGGTGATCGCTAACACCGGTAGCAGCAGCAGCAGCAGCAGCAACGACAACAATGGCGACAGCAGTGGGCGCCAGTCATTCTCTCCTGCTTGTCTTCATTTCTCACTGTCTCACTCTCTCTCTTTAATAATAATAATATAATAATAATAATAATAATAATTTGTTTAACAAGGGTTTATTTTCTTCATATGTGCATGTATCACCAAGTGCTAATACATTACTCTTATATAATATCTACAATTTGCTTATACTCCTTCTTAATGCTTAAGTGTCGGTGACCACTCAACGTCATCTCCGCTGTGACCTCGAAGAGCTTCTTCCCAAGCTCCCCCATAATAATAATAATAATAATAATAATAATAATAATAATAATAATAATAATAATATAATAATATAGACAAACGACGACAGCGACGGCGGAACGGTCAAACAAGGACAACGCAACGATCAGACGACGGCAAAATGAACAGCAGTTGCATTATTGCCCGTCGCAGCAGAGTGCGCCATACAGAGTGAGCGGCCGCAAGGCTTACCTACCTCTACTAGCGACAAAGCATTCAAATACGGCAGTAGTAGGCGACCGAAAGAAGCGGAGAGATTGCGAAGCAAGTCAAACAGATCGACCTAGAGAACGCCAGAGAGGGGGGGAGAGAGAAAACATAGGGGGGAATAATGAGAAGGGTATGAGAAGGGATATGTGAAAGATCAAGATGGAGGAGGAGAGGCAGAGGGATGACCAAATGAAGCTGTAGTTTCTATGGCTCGTGTCAGCTATGCCTTGTCTATCGGCTTGATATGCCTTGCGTCTTCGAAACAAGAAGTTAGAAGAAGATGAAGAAGAACCTTATGATTTATATCTGTCCAAACAAGAAGCTGAAATGCTCTCCTCTACCGGAATGTCATTACATAGTTGAAGCAATCCGCCATCCAGGTCGACCTTCAGGCTATGCTATTTAAAGAGTTCATATATATATATATATATATATATATATATATATATATATATATATATATATATATATACTTAACTACATTTTTAATCTGATAAGATCACTTTTAGAGCGCTCTAGTGTTACGCGGTCGGTCAAATAGAAGATATACTCATAGAGCTCACTTACATTGAACTAACTGCACTGAACATACAAGAAAGTTGCAGTAACGATAGACAAAAATAGCCAGGGAGAGAAAGAGAAAGTTTTTACGCTTAGCACCTAAAAATGATAGGTAAAAGCCTACGACAGGGATACATATGTCAACATATACCATTTATTGAATGTCGTCGAAACGGAATGTCGCTCTAGATAGATAACGATATTCGTGGTGGGTAGAACTTTCATATCAGTCGTGGACGGCGATAGCAAAGACAGCAACCTATTCGCGGCACCGTTATAGCGCCTACGGGGACATAGGTGGCAGAACTTTATATATATACACATGCATGTACATATATATATATATATATATATATATACTGAGAGATACATATACAAGTATTTTGTTGGGTAATTGTTTAAGTGAATTTCTTTCTTTTGGCGGATTCAGATAGCGAAGAAGCTGAACGCCTGACTGGGCTATATCTGGTGCTCACGACAGTCGAGTCTACCAAAAGTAAATATGAACTAGGGAGATGTTTACAACGCTAGTTGTCACAGGGCAGTCACTCTGCGCGCGGATCCCACGGCCGGACGCGTTAACGGTCTCTCGAGGAGCCGCCTCCTCGTTGTACTCGCTAGTGAATACTATTGCGTGTCGGAATTGAAATCGGGGTCCTCTATCGCAGCATCCCTCAACCTGGTCATCAAGATGACAGAAGCACGTGAGGTCACGCAGATCACGATGTCCCAGTGGAGCCCAGAATGGCTGCGTCCAGGTAACTCGGTGACAATAAAATTCGAGTAAGACTCGATTACGGTATTCCACTAATGCCTACATTACGCTAAGCACGAAAAAGGAAAAAACCTTGACCTTGTGTTAACACAACATGCCTCCATCCCATGCCCCCGCCGTCTAGCATGTAACTCTATGGTTAACGAATCATAGACTATGAAGAACATGACAGTACGTTCGATGATGACCGCGCCAACAGATAATGGATGTACATATCTGGCCTACAAGATTTTCTCCCACAATTAAGATACTTTACTTAATGAAGCAACTTTGTGGCTAGGATTCATTCGAGAGTGCTGCGGGGTATGAAGCATTGTGGGACCGGTTGATACTTTTGGCATTGCTTTTTTAGGCCCCTCGTGTGGAGTGATTACACATTGTCTAAAAAATGAGCACTAAAACGATTATATAACTGGAAAAAAAGCGCGAACTATTTGATGAAGATGGAAAAGATAGTTTCAGGGTAACGCTGGTAAGGCTGGACAGTTGGTAACAGATTTGCATGTTTTTCGATTAGAGTGTATTAAATTAAATTACTCATAAATACAATATTGTAAAGTAGGGAGTAAAGTTGGAACGCCTATGCGGAATGAAACTGTAGTTATATGTGAAGCAGAAGAAGGTGGTACAATGATAAGCGATTGGTGTCGACAACGCGGCAGCCCGCATAGCTGAAAACACTGAGGCGTTTTTTCGCCGTATCTGGAGTCAAATTGATGAAACACGCAGCTTATTCACCTGAGACCGTACGATTTCTTCTTCTTCTTTTTCCGAAATTTTAAACATAAGAAAGAAAAACGATTCGATTAACGGAAATCGGTGCTTTCTCGACAACGAGTTGAAAAATAAAGCAAAGTCCGATTTAAAGGTGTGATTTGATGTACGGAACTACCGCTACAAGAAATATACAGAAATGTATGCTTAAAATAAACATTATACTTTCAAATAAAAAATAATGCAAACAGAATGTACTATGTCATAGAAATTGCATGGATTAGTTAGGGTTCCTATGTATTTAAGAAACTACAATCGCCAACCAAAGACTACTAGAACTCTCTGGAGCACTAGGTACTTATGAAAACAGTTAACCCATGAATCGTTTCGGTACGTAAAGCGATGCGCACACGCAGAAACAAATTAAGCCTGTTTGGTAGTGATTATGTACCAAAATGTATTCGCATCAAAAAATAAAATGGATTAGCTCTTACAATGAGGTATGTGCCTGCAATCACATTCAAAGCGCCGCGTTCGGCTACTAACCTAGATCTGACGTAAACACACATTTTTTAGTTTTTGAATATTACTGGCCACCTCTATACTCGGTAAGTTTGGGGGAAGCTATGGGCAGAATACAAGTCATAATTGGTATACTTTCAGTAATGTTATCAACAAGACAGTGTAGAAGAATAGGGAAAACGATGACGTGAAAAATGAATAACCAATTTAGCAGTAATGATTGTAGTAGTAGTAGTTGTTGTTGTTGTAGATAGAGCGCATGCAGTTCCCTTGAAAAATGGTTGTGACATACTTTTAAAAACCACAACGAAAATATATCGTTGTAGTAGAGCAACTTGAATCATAATCAGCCGGCGAGCCATCCGTAAAAGCGATTTTCGTTGATGGACCGCGATAGCATTCTTCATGCACGACGAAGCTTAACGGAAGCTGTGGCCGGACCTCAGTGCCGTAATGAGTAGACAGAGGAGGGAATAAGGGTAACGAATCAAGCAGCAGCAGCTGAAGTCCGCTAGAAGTTCGTGCATGCTGTGAGTGTGCTGAGGTGAAGGTGGCTTCGATCGAGAAGCTATCGAGCTGTATCGGCCGACCGGTTTTGCCCGAGACCCTGAGAAGCCCAAATCGAGTAGGTGGGCCGCCGCGGTACAAACTACGACAACGATTAGCATTGCTTACGACATCTACTAACTATTGCTACGAGGGCTGGTTAACCATCCGCGACCACTCCGCATCAAATAACGCTCCACTTCAGCCCCCCCCCCCTTTCCTGCTCCCTTTCTCCATCATATACAAACACGGAGAGCACGGAATTCACGAACCCGCTCGAGCGGAACCGGTTAACTAACACGCTCGCCACTCTAACAGCGTTCATTAAACACTCACGTTTTACATCCAGCTAAAAATCATCGTCATTTTTGCCCTCCTTTAATTCTTGCTTCGATTATTATTACTACCATTGTTATTTATTGATATTGTATTTAGTTTTCATCTAGCAACGTCGTCATACTATCAACAACACCCTCAGCTTGCTTACATTGAATGTAACGGTACGAGCATCCGGTGACGAGTTTGCTACGCATTTTCAGAAAAATCAAGATACAGAAAGACGCCGCTGCTCGTTCAGACTACAATGGTCGATATCGTACATGCAATCTATGGGTGCATTTATATATATATATATATATATATATATATATATATATATATCAAAAACAAAGAACGCCCCGCAAAATGAAGTTCAATCATTCTTTTTTTTTGTATTATCGTGTTTGTTCACGTGTATTGGCAGGGACATGATCTAAATGAGGTCAATGTGCGTGAGCTGCGATAGGAAATGATAGTCGCTGAGAACTTCGATGGCTGGATGGCTATTGTTCTATTAGCTGCGGTTGAAGCCAAGTTAAGGCTGACCATACTACTACGTAAATGCACTTTGTGGCGCTTTTCATCGTACACACCTCAAAGTGCTCCTCTTGCTCGTCCGTCTGCACCTCTCCGTTTTGAGCACCCGACGTTGTTCTCCCGCAGGTTTGCCCCGCAGCTCATCGTTACTTGCGTAGTTGGTTTCGCGGCTTCGTTTATTCGTTTGATTAAACTGTCGACACCTTCACTCATTTTAGCGCCACTGAGTGACGGATTACTTTACGATCTTTCCGCCGGGACAAACTTTTCCCGACACCGTTGGTGACTTTACGGGCGTTGACGCTTCACTTTTGAAATTTCTGCTGGCCACCGCCATTCCGTCATCGTCTCTCTAAGCGATACGGCCTCGATCTTCCTTTAGTGTAGTAACAACAACAACAATAATAAAAACAGAAATAGGCGTATATAAGCGTGTACGCATTCATATGATATAAATAATATATATATATATATACATGTATATATATACATATATATATATATATATATATATATATATTACATGGGCACAGTGTCCGATCAGTGCACACCCAAAATTGCAGTATCCTTCCTTCGTGATCACTTGTTTACGAAACTTATTTGCGTGGTTGTGCAGGGGTCCAGATGTGTCCGACACAACGCATTCACAAGGGGAGACAAACAAAGCAACAACGAATAACAAACAGTGCAGAAAATTACACCAAAAAAAAATAGGCGGTTGTATGAATGCGTTAGCTCGCACCGCCTAATTGGAAGAGCTAGATGTGCAGGCAACATATCGCAGCCCAAAATGCTTCATCATCAGGACGCAATCTAAGCAATCGTATAAAGAGAAGCAACCGTCATTTTCGGAGTATCGAGAAGAACAGCGATCACAGTAACAGCTACACATGAGTAAGTGACGAAACTGAGAACCGCGATGCATCGACCTGCTGCAACCAGCGACACGCATTTATAGCGTAAGCGCCTGAAAACATGTAGGAAGCGTTTATAAACACATAAAATCATACTGTTCTGAGAGCGATAACAAACATAGACAAGATAGAGTATGCAGTGACAGGCAATCAAGGTCACTTCGTAAGTAGAATATATATATATATATAGGTTGTTCAATAAGTGACCAGAGTTTCCAGGGAGTGGATGGTGGAAGGAACCGCAGTGAGGATATTTGGAATAAATTACGGGTAAGTAACACTTTTTACACTCATCAAATATCAAATCTTTAGAAAATAATTTTTAGATTGCAGGTGACAGACATATGAACTGAGCACGTGAGCATTTATCGTAGGCATGGAGAAATAAGAATTGTACAATTACCGTGCATTGCTAATTCAAGAAGTGGGCTGCTCCGCCAAGTTGGATAGCGCATTCCGGAAATCTGCCTCGTTTTGAAACATGGCTTCTTCGATCTGGAGTACAAGCTTAACGGGACAATATTGCCCACCGCTAATGTTGCACGAGACCTCGGTGTTTTAATATCAACGGATCTTACATTTTCTGCACATTTACGAGAACTAATCAACATCTATACTTATGAACATGCGGTTTCGTTGTCTTATCATCAAGGACTCAAATGTGTATATTCGTTTGTATAAAGCAATGTGCTATCTAAGCTTTTATATTGCTCACCCGTCTGGAGTCCACAAAGCTCTGTAGAAGATGTGATATCAAGCCGAATGCTGTTAACCTTCCGTCGCTCTCGATTTTACTGAAGAAAAACGACACGCGTGCGCTAGCGCAACTTGCAAGAGCTGATCTTATCGACCGTTTCTTCGACGTGACAATAAACAATCGCAACATTTAAATAATATTTTACCACAATGTATTGCAAGACTTGAAACAATCAATAATATGTTCGCCTGGCGTGTAGCCAGAGAATTGCACAACAAGGCGGCTTTGTGGGCGTCATTGCCTACCTAGTCTCCTTTTCCACCCTTTATTCGGCAAATAAAGGCGCTTTCTATTATATTTTATTTTATAATGTATGCATGTATGCCGATGCGTACAATTGAATCTGCTCTTGAAAAATGATTTCCTCATCACTGGTTGTTAATTCGACGTAAGCTTTGTCCTGCTATTATATCCATCTGCTTCAGGTGCCCATATGAGTCCAGTACGAGCGCTGGATGATTTTGCTAAAAAGTAGAGAGGAAATGATGGCACATAGTACGCTCATACCAGCAACACTTAGCATTATTCCTACCCCCCCCCCCCCCCCCCCCCCCTACAAACCTTGAACTAATCTTGGAAAACCTTAGAGTGTAAATATATAATAACGTCTTTTAATTCAAAGTCAAGTACAGATTGTGCTGTAACATTGTGAAACATGAATCTTCTCGCCCAAACTATGGCAAAAATGCTGAAAATGAATTAATATATATGGTTTGACGTTGTTTACGTTCGATGGACTGTCTTTAGAAGCAGCGCCACGAAAAAAGACTCTCTCTCTCTCTCTCTATATATATATATATAATAAATATATATATATATATATATATATATTATCCCCTTCAATGGTCGGTACTGGCGCAGCCCGCCCTGGGCATGCGGTTGCCTTAGCGGAATCAGCCAAGTGCAGGAAGTACTCAAGCCTGGACTATCCCCACTTGTTCTCACCTTTAGCTTTTGAGACGTTGGGGGGACCAGGGTTGCTTACCAAAAAATTACTCAGAGACGTCGGGAGAATTTTAGTGGTTGCTACAGGAGACAAAAGAGCGGGGGAGT
The DNA here is from genome assembly GCA_003439945.1 of Dermanyssus gallinae. Taxonomy (NCBI): domain Eukaryota; kingdom Metazoa; phylum Arthropoda; class Arachnida; order Mesostigmata; family Dermanyssidae; genus Dermanyssus; species Dermanyssus gallinae. The sequence goes on from QVRM01001044.1 coordinate 196,258, forward strand.
ACTTACTGCAGCGCTTGTCGTTGGGCGTTCAGAGGGGGAACGCTGCGTCGGTGAGAAGAACTTTGGCCAGGTGGACCAGCCCCAGCTTGGACCTAGAGCCTTAAGTTGTTTATTTTTAGTTCGTTAAGTGACACATTGTGATAACAGACAACATGGACAAATAAATTTGCCGGCGGGCTATGTCGGTCTATATATATATATATATATATATATATATATATATATATATAAACATTAAAATCAATGTCGCTTAGAACAGGCTTTGTTGTGATAACTTCGAGACAATATGTCTGGCATGTGGTACCGTTATACCATATGATAACGTTAAACATTTTCCGCATTATGTCTGAATTTATCTTTTCCTTATTTTCTTCAGAAGTTTTTCGTAGCATAAATGCTGATGCAATGTTTGATGTACTGCACCATCGTTAAAGCCCGTCTCTTCTGCTATTTGCGCAGCCTTAACCAGCCTCAATCATCACGAGTTTGTAGACTTCTAGCGCAGTTTTCTTACCCGAACTCTTTTTAGTCGCCCAGAAAGTGATGCATCTTCAGTGCCCATTCAGCCTCGCTTAAATGAGGCAATCCATTTAGTAGTGGTGCTGTACACGGGTACAATAGTTCCGTAAACTGCATCTAATTTAGTTTTAATTTTCGTTGCAGTTGTTCCTTCAAAAAACATTTAATTATAACACGGTACTTGTTATTTAATATATAATGGTACTTGTTCTGTTTCACTATCACCGGAGTTATCACACTCACATGTTGCAGTAGGGCGATCTTCTACAATCACAATTCGAAACCAATCCATATTATACTTAGTTTTGGTTTTTCTGAAGAACGTCTGTGTCCGGCGCTGTACCCGGCATGAGCAGTTTCAAATCATGCTAATAAAACATATTGGCTAAAATAAAATGTATTATATAATATATATATATATATATATATATATATATATATATATACAGAGAAGAATGAAACACAAACTTGTTATAAGGATCTATACTGCTGGACCCGTTTCCAAGACTAAAAGATTAATGTAGGGTAGAAGACAAAACAGAACATCTCGACAAACATATCCTCGAGACAGCCGAGGATAAGCTTTAAATTTTAGAAAATGTTTTAAACCGATTCTTGAAAAATTTGTAATCCACCAATTATTGATGCGAATACATTTTTTTCTCCCACTCGTTCTCTTTTCTCTATATATTAGTTTGATGCAAACATTATTGTCGTGGCATCAGCTGGTAGGCTCAGTCTAGATGCCAAAAGTTCAGTTGCTTTTTGAGAGGTACACTTTATCTAGCTGTAACCAATTTACAAAATGGTAACAGCAAACATGTAAACTCGTAGTGTTTGACGAACGGATTTGTCAAAAACGGTTTGCCGAGTTTCTGAGTGGGCATTTGAGCATGGACGATAGACCAATCTCCGGTCAACTTTTTTGCTGGAGGAAGACATTCTATTCTTCAAGATCCAATGGTTAGCACTCGAGAGCTCGCTAGCATGCTTGAGGAGACATAGGTACTTGCGTCCGAACTCAGTAGGCGTAGATGCAAAATCGACGAACGAATCTCCAATCGAAACAGGCTATAGAAGCCGCCCCTAGCAGTAGCAAAGTCTGAGGAAGCAACACACCCAGATGAAGTTATGGATACTACGAGGCTAGATTTGCCTTCCTTAAGAGGAAAGCTAGATACACCCCTGAGGCCGAGAAGAAACCTCGCGAGCCTACAACCATCCTGAACGAAAGAAGTCTCCTTTGCCTAACTATATAAGTGAGAGATTTCTACAGCTTTTACTGCAACAATAACTGGCGTTATCAAACTAGTCAGCACCGGGCTACACACATACTAATCTTTAAGCAGTACGAACTATGAAGCTAACATACGTGCACTTTTCCGTAGAATTAAGCAGGTTACCTCTCCACTATAAAAAAGGGACAATCCGTCCACAGAAAGTACCGACCCACTTTCAGAGCTTTCTTCTTTCCCACTACCAAAGGAATTCATGGCTGCAGATATACAAGGCTTCCTGCTTAGAAAGGAGCACCCCGAAAAACAATACGCAAACCGCATGCAATAAGAATGATCTGCGCACACCTATACAGCCACCGGCATCATTAAAAGAAAAATCGGACAATGCGTTGGATGGACAAAGGACATTCTCAAGGAGGTGACTAAGGACGGAGCAGCGGGAATGGTATTCACGCTGGCTCTCTAAAGAAGACCCGGGCAGGCGACTCATCTTGGTCGCAGTGCCCAGCATATCGACAACCTGTGAAGAAAACTCCAAGAAAACCGCAAGTAAGGTGACACGTAATACCAACATTTTGCAAGTAAACCTCTCGCGGCCAAATATATAATTAGAAGAAAGGCTCCTATGACACAGCTTTCTTAATCCGGATGCCACGCTAGCAATAAGTACTCTCAGGGTATTGCACACAAAGTAAGCTCAGTCTGGTAATACTTCTCTTTTATTACCACTTTCGACCTCGCGATCTACTCAGTGTGTACTTTTCTGAACTCCACTTTACAGGAATACGAAGACTTCCTGAAAAAATTAGACCTCAGCGTGAGCACCCGTGAACACCGAAAGGTGATTGTAAGAGGGGAATTGAATGCGGCTCACAGTTTTTAGGAAAGCAGCTGGTCATCAAGAAAAGGTTCCCCTAGAATGGGCCACCCGAGCAGACCTACAGCCCATAACACTCCAGGGATACATATTTAATAATGGCAGACGCAGATTAACGTTAGGTTTGAGGTTTGCATCAAAAGAATGAACTCACTGAATAACCGGCTAGATTTAAGAGAGGGTTTATAAGTCCCACACTATCGTGACCTTAACAACGACACCGTTATGCACCACACATTTTACCAGTCAATATTTGTAACTTAACATATATATATTATTTAATTCATATTTTTTTATTACAACATTATGGCCGCATAGTTCGTAAAATTGGGAGCCTTATATATATATATATATATATATATATATATATATATATATATATATATATATATATATCTATTATATATTATATATATATATATATATATCTATATATATAATATAATATATATATATATATGTATATATATATATATATATTTAAACATACATACGCATGCACACATTATGTTTCGCGTGTGCAGCGTTGCAAAGAAGCACATAGGCGGTTGGTTGGTTGGTTAATCGAATTGACTGACGCCTGTCAATCGAATGCAATAAGCTAGAAGGCGGAGGAACCCAGGCGGGTAGCGGTCACGAGAGCGCCACAGCAACCGACGATGGGCCCACCTCGCCTGAGGTTCTTCAACGACTACGCACACAAAAGAGGCTTGATCTCTGCTCTGCTCAGCTAGGCATTCATTTTGTTCATCATGTAGCTGTGTGTGCTGATCGACCGGATCGCCGTTGGGTCCGGGCCGGCACCGGAAAGCGTCCGAACAGCAAACAGCTGGCCGAAGCGCACATTGAGGAAGGTGCGCACGCGACATCATGTTTAGCATCCTATTGCTCTCTCTCTATCTATATATCTCTACCTCTCTCATGCTCTTTTTCTCTTGGCTATCTAGGTTTCAACCTAATCGTTCAGATAGAATCTTTGCAATCGAATCACTCACTGGAAGCGCTAGAAGCACAATATATTAACAACAGTACGAACAACAAATGCAACAATTTCTATCTTGACGTATGCATCAAGCAGCTGAGGGGGTCGGTCACCTGCTCACACGTCACTAGAATCTGCCCACCGGACAACAACTTCTTGCTGCCTCGGCTGCACTATGCATGACAAATAGGGATTACAATACGCACTCGAGAGAGGCCAGTACAACATCACCGTCACAGTGACCCCTCCGTTTAGTAATCCTTGTAGTAGTAGTAGTTGCATGCTGCCTACCGTTCATGCACTGCAGAAGAACCTCCCACCACCAGCCCGAAAGAAACCAGAGGAAGGACAAGCTTTGTCATCACGACCAACCTATAAACACCTATAGCCCCACAAAACGACTCCCTACTTCTTGTTGTGGGAGACCCAGACGTTCCGAGTAATCCAGCCTAGACACTGACTGATATGAAAATACGATCTGTCTGTTTATCAACACAAGGTCATGTCTTCGAAGACCTCCGCCACGAATTACTTCATAACATTGATTCCATATATATATATATATATATATATATATTATTTAACTCATACATAGTATACACTTTCTAAAAATCTAAGATGAAAACATAAAACAAGTTATAAAAAAATATACAATATATATATATATATATATATATATATATATATATATTTATATATACATATATATAGTTTCTTTCCTTAGTTTCATCGTTGAATGAGTGGCCATTGTGAACACGCTTGTAAGGTTCTCCGGGATCAACTTAACATGAGCGACAAAAACAGCGACAACGACAAGAACAACGACAACAACAATAATAATAATAATAGCGTCGTTTGTCAGGGTGGTCGCTGGCCATAACCACGCAACGGCCGGATTCGACAGGCCAACTTATCAGCCAATTTCGAAACACACCTCAGTTACTCGAACTGAGTAGTGTGATTCGCCTATGGTTACTACGCGGTTGCCGGCTGGAGGGCGGCTCCTTTAGAACGGCGATTAGTTAAACGAACACCACCGCAGCACAATCTCGAATCAATAAGCGAGGCGGCTTGTTAACCAGCCAGTCAGTCAGCCAGTCATTGTAGTCAGCGACCTCCTGGACCTATCGTGCATCTCTCTCTCTCTCTCTCTATTTGGCCGTTCGAGAACGGACGAGGCCGGTACGAAGGACAGCGATCAACGCCAGACGGCGGCTGCGGAATCTACTGCAGATGATCAGCGCAGCAAGGATTGGATCAGATAACGATTTGATTTAAAGTAGGATACACGGGACATCGAAACAACAGGCCCAGAGGAGAGAGAGAGAATCAGAGAGGTAGAGAGAGAGAGAGAATCAGAGAGAGGGGGGAGAGAGAGATCGGGAGATACATAGGTCGAGAAGTGGGGAGGAGCGTGGAGAGAGAAAGGGGGTAGGAAGGGAAAGAGGGAAGAGGATGAACCTACAAGAAGATGGCGCCGACAGCTGGAACAAGCAAAGCGACCAGAAGAGATGGTCCTTTGCGAGAAATCTGTCCCATCCGCTCAGACACTCTGCTCCCCCTCCGATGCGTCCCAGTTCAAAGAGCTGAGACGACTGAATGAAGAAGACGCCACGCCGTGCCTCGAGATCACAATAGCGATAAGCTCATGCAGAGCTTGAGGGTTCCGCTTGTATCACGTTGCACACAGACAGAGAGATGCACACAGAGAGACCCTCCGTCACACACATATACAGCTACGCATGCACCCATCTGCTTTCCAAACATTTTTTCTCGCTCTGTTTTAGCCCACGACAAGCATTCCAATAAATGCGTACGCCGTTGAAAGTCGCCTACCGTACAGACGTTGAGTTGAAAGCTCGACGCCGACGATCGATCAAACATAGCTCACCGATTAACATTAGGACGCTGGGGTGTGGGTGTTTCAGATCACCGGTCGTGCGCTTAGGACAGTCAACCAGAAGTGTTTGCAACTGATCACGTGTGTCACCTAATCAAGTCCAAATCGCAAGTTATAACTGATTTTGTGATGCAATAATATTACGCAATATATATATATATATATATATATCGTTATGTACTTATTGCGAGGTTTGGTAGAACTCGGCAAGGAAATAAATTTTCCCAATGGAAAGAGGACGCGAAACCTCTTGTTTATTTACTAGCGGATTGGTAAAAATGGCCGAACTCGACCCGAAATTGTTTAACACCGGCGCAATGAGAAACGGCGAGTGGAAGGGACCAGACCGTACTAACAGACATGTGGTAACACGATTTGCTGTGCATGGTTTTCACCACACACTATGTAGACGGTCTGAGTATCATGACGAGTATGACAGCTGTGTTTGTAACCGTTGCGGAGAAGTCTGCACTAGATATCATGCTGCAGAATGCCCCTTTGTGCAATCATTGAATAAACTAGCCCGATTATGAGGGCTTTTTTTTATCCTAACTCGTACCATTTCGAGAGTTGTTATGTTGTTGTTATATTACTAATATTCTTTTACCTATTTTTTCTGTTTTATGTCGTTGATATGCTACTCTACATGAGTGAATAAATGATGAATTGAATTGAAACCTCTTGTTTAGGAGCGAGAGTGAAGTTTATAAAAGTAGTTCTTCTGCCTTTTTTTCTTCTACGTAGTTGTGCGAAATCTACGTTTGCGGGAGAACCGTGTTCGGAGGAAAATTCTGCACAACGGAAGACACTTCACTAGCTTGCGTAGCGAATAGCGAATGACCAGATTAAGGAAAGTCATAAAAAGTCGATAAGTTACGTTATCGCCTTTTCATGAAAAATCGTAATTTGTTTTCCAATACGGCCAAGAATGTAAGTCCAAAAGACCACGCTCACGCAATAGCAAATTTAATGCCTACTATTTTCGTACCAAAGTGATGGTGCTGCGTTACGTAGTTGTCAAGTAACTAAGCTTTTTCGACAGTCATAGTTGTTATGTTTTACGTGCAAGTTTTCACGTTCAGAACCGTAAAATGTTGCCAAGACGTTTCCGCCCCCCCCTTCCACTAGGAAAAATTATTCTCTTGCCGAGTTCTACCAAACCTCAAAATATGTACCTAACTTTCCCATACATCCTATGCAAGTATGCATGCCTTCGCTTTCGATATGGCTATCGAAAAAGCTTAGTTACTTAACAACTACGTAACGCAGCACCATCACCTTGGTATGAAAATGGTGGACATCAAATATGCTATTGCGAGAGTGAGACTGGTCTTTTGGACATACATTTTTGGTCGTAATAGACACATTTTCCGATTTTTCACAAAAAAGCGTTAACGTAAGACATAACAACATATCGACTTTTTATGACTTTCCTCATTCTATGTGGGACAAAAAAGGCAGAATAACTGCTTTTATAAATTTCACTCCCTTTCCTAAACAAGACGTTTCCGCGTCCTCCTTCCATTGGGAAAAATTATTTTCGTGCCGAGCTCTACCAAACCTCGAAATAAGTACATAACAATATGAATGACCCTGTATATATATTTATATATGTAACACATTGATACAATGTGTTATTATTTATTATGCATTATACCCTACCAAAAACAGCAATTAGTAGCAACAACAAAATAGAATCTAAGCACCACCTCGTATTGTGGTTTTAAACAACAGTACCAATTAAAACAAGACCCATCATATCACACGGTGATGTACTATGGTCAACAATGTCAATCACAACTCATGCGTTTGTAAGCCATATGTGTCCATGAAAAAAAATAGACAGTCGATGCTATTTCGCTCGGGACCAGATAAGGCATTCTTATGATACAAGTTTCGTAGAGCCATTAAGATTTAAAACGCAAAACAGACATAAAACTAAGTTTTTCCGTTTTTGTCTAAAGCAAAAACATTGTTTTGTTAAACATTAAACATTGCTCATAAGGGTTTGTTTAATTATCATTATCGTGTTCCCGTGCTTCAATGACATCTTGCCAACGCCAGCTTTTCGATTCCTCTTGTAAAAGTCTTGTTTCCTGGACACAAAAACTAGTGTTGTCGTCTGTCTAACTGTCTGTTACCTCCTTTGGACGTCCTCAAAAGTTTTAAATTATTTGCCAGTCAAAACGTTTTGAAGAGAGCTTAGTCTCAAGGTGCAAAATCAAGGATCAATAGTATAGTATGGTGGATGCTCAATAGGTTTCCAGCTCGGCTCGTATATTCTTTATACATGGGGTCGCGGCAATTGAGGATAAAAGTGTTGATGCCCATGCTCTCTTAATTGTTGTGTTACTCAGTGTGTGAGAAACTCCCGACTTCAAACGGCTGACTTAAACTATGCATGTCTAGTCAAAATTAACGATACGTAAAACCGCGTCTCATCATAAATGGCGCCTGTGGAGGCGAAGTCGGGTTTGAATTCAGGCGCTCCTGGGTTTTTTCACCTAGCTTTTCAACTAGACACCATGTTTACTATAGAGCACGCTTTATGTTGTCCGATGATTATTAATATTACATTTAAAGCAAAACTTTATACATTACCGAACATATGTGGACTTTCGTAAAGGAAAAAACTTTCATTTTGATTCGCTATGGAAATTCCAATGCGCCTCTAAATATATTAATTATTTATTCAGCATAGAGTTGGCAGTCACAATCACAACACAAAAGTGTCGTATATGGTATTGCCCAATACGGCGTTTTCCACAGAATTTATGTACGCATCCCTCAATGAAATAGTTTGGCTTCATACACATATAATGATGATAATCGTCCCAGATCATTCGGCAGATAGTTATGCAACTCCTTTGGCAGAAGTCTACTGTCTTTGTGCTAACGGGACCATATTGAGTCCAGGTCCCAGGGTAAGGATCGGAAGTAGTTTAATTTTATTACCGCACACAGAGCCACAAAGGAAATTCCGCATGGAACGATCAACACACATTTTTTGTTTTACATGAGATTGCCCTATACAACGCTGTGTACTCCTGTATAGCGCCGTATACTCCTATACTCTCGACGTAGCTTAGTATAATCCCAAATCTTGGAGGATGGCAAGAAATACTGGTTTAGTGGGTTTATGATTCCCCCAAACCTGCATCAAACATTTCCAAAAACGTTTATAACATTTTTTTCAATGCTATGCCTTATATCAAATATATTCGTATAAGCACTGATGTCTCCCTAAATAAATGCGTAATGTTATATATATATATATATATATATATATATATATATATGGTTCTTTTTTATTTGCTTACTAAATGGAACACTTACTTGTGTGACGGCGTCATCATTTATGCTGTGCTCACGGATGAACTAAATTAATCTGAAATATTTTCTAATACTACTACCAAAGCAAATCATATACGGTCCAGTTAGTTGAGCAGAGATATTTAGGAAATTTAGACTCCCATATTGAGATCTTCAGACTAGTTTCAGCGGTTTCGGCGAGGCACACAGTTCTCACACAGTTGTGCGCATGTGCATGATTGGTCGCAAGACAGGCCAGTCCTTCTCGGAAGCTTTACATGTTTCCTCGACGATAGTAGCGGTCTCGTTTGCCAAGTCTTCGACCGGTTGGACAACCGACGGACAGGCAGAACACTTGGGACACTTGACTGCCGCGGGACATTGAGTACACTTGTCAGCCTCAGGCAAGACTTCGGTAGGTTCCTCAGCTGCGCGTTTACTTTTTTTCGACTTTGCATATAATGTCTCCGTTCTGGCCTTTCGGCTCTTAGAAGCTTTGCCGCCATTAGCTTTATCGCTCTTGTCGGAGTTTGTCTCGATGTTCTCGTTAGCTTCTTCACTGTACTTGACGGCCTTGCCGCAACTTCTGTTGGGCTCTGTCCTAACTGTAACGGCACCTTCGCGGTTGGCCTTGCCCTATTTGCCTGACAATGTTCTGTTTGGCAGCAACAGCAGCAGCTGTCGACTTGGCCATATATAAGAGGGCCACTATCGTCACCAGGAACGCAGCCGTGACGGCCCGCGTCTCGGTACAGTACACTGTTGACAACCGCTTGCCGGAGAGCGCTGTTGTACTTTGACACCGTTTACGGCCGGTGTTGTGGATGTCCCAATATTAGTTGATACGACCTCTTGTTGGAGCGGTCTGGTATGAAATAAGACACTTAGAGCTGTCCTGGTTTAAGACCGTGTCTTGCTTAGGAATAGGTCGGCCTAAGAAGAAAACAATAACATTCGATGTTTGAACGAGCTGTAAAAAGCGTGCTACGCGTATGAGACCCACTCTGAAACTGTTTTCGTCAATTAAATACATAAAAACGTATTGTCACCCCGCTTGACGTGTATTCATTCGTCAATGGTGATCTGTGACAGCCGGAAGAGCTGGCTTCGTACAAACTTCTTTGCTCACTGGTTTGCCAGAGGGGCAAACCGTTTGCTTTCGGCTGCGAGTGAGTAGTACAGATTGGTTACGGATTTCTCTGTCTTCACTGAGGTGTTGGTAAGATGAAGACAAGGCACAATCCTAAACCCGTGGAGAAAAAGTCTTTAGCTGCCAATATTTTGGGGAAGGGTGACACTACAAAGCCAGAAAAACTATCGCAGTAGAGCATCAGCCAGCGTAGTGTACAGGGTCTTACATCACTTCTTGTCAAAAGACACTTTAAGGAATGTTACAAAGGTTTACCAAAAGAGCAAACTGGATTTCCTCCAGGGCGTTCGGCTGAAAGAGCACTTACAGATGTAATAGAACACCTAGGGGCACTAAAAGCAAGATGAGACTTACGCAGATATTATTGATTTTAAAAAAGCTTATAACGTACTCCCGAGAGATATATCTCTCAAATAATTAGTGTCGCAAAAGTTGATATAACTAGCCCATTTTTATTTAGACTGTACGTGAAGTGCCTCTGAGAAGTTAAAGCCTCCACGTGTTTTACGCCAACGGCATAGTTATTATGAAAAAATCTAAACAGTACCTCAAATTTTCCTTGCATAAAACCTTGCACGATGGTGTTGCAAAAATAAGCTGAACATCAATGTGTGAAAACTAAAAGTGAGGTGCTTTAGCATAGGAGGAGCTTGTGCACAAAGTGACTGTAATATACAGATAATTGGATACGCACTAGAATTGGTCAACAGCTTCATGTACTTAGGAGTAACATTGACGCTAAAGCTAAATTTTACTCGACATATCGAACAAAGGAGAGTGAAGGTGGTTTCTTTAACCATGGTGTTGAGGGATCTCAGACATACAAAAAACACAGAGAAAGGCGGAACTGAGATTTTCTGACCCAAAATTTTACAGAGGGACTTGTTTTTTTAGCAACAGATTGAGAGAAAGTCTGCAACAAAACAAAACAGTGTAGCACCAATACCTGGGCTTGATGGCAAAATGTTTTTAAACCAACGAATGTGTTTGTGAATAAAGCGCTGCCTATCGACGGACCGTACGGACGAATAGTAATCGCTGAAAAAATGCCCGTAAAACGCACTTCACCGCAGTTGGTGAAATCGATATCGATCGATATCAGGTAAAGAAAAATTTGGAATTGAACACCAGCTTGTAAACAGCTGCGGGAGTAACTATGACTCTCTTACCGGCCTTGGTCCGCTGGGGCGTGACCACCACGCGATGCGGGCACCTTCACGGGCCCACTTGTAAGTTAGTCAGACGGTATTGCGGGAGTAACTATGACTCTCTTACCGGCCTTGGTCCGCTGGGGCGTGACCACCACGCGATGCGGGGACCTTCACGGGCCCACTTGTAAGTTAGTCAGACGGTACAAACTCCCAAAACCTACACTCCCGTGTTTTAACAACTAACCGGGGGGCAAGGCATACGATAGATTTGGGTGTCAACGAATTTATATTGTCATCCTGTCGTGGCCCATTCGAGGGCTGTTAAGGCTACTGCCAATACGGGGGGCTTGTGCTGCATAGAAGACCCCCGGGCTGGACGGTTAACGCCCCGAGTGACACTCGGTGGTACCGTCCGGGACGCCTGCTGCCTTGGCTTAATAGGCAAAATGAGTGAGAAGTGGCCACACGAACGCAGACCACCGGTCGAGAGGACCTTCTGGCCCCGTATTTTACGGGGAACCCCTGCTCTGGAGTGGTCAGACGTCCTTCGGGAGGAATGTATATTCTGGGGTGTAACGCGGAATCGCGAGGTGAACGCGTCTAATCGGTACGGTGGAGTAGTGTGGTACCCCCATTCCGAACCTCGATAGGGGGGAGGGTGGGGGATCTGCCGGCCTGTCAATTCGGGCTGGTGGGCACTCCCGTTCGGGTCCGCGCGTATTAAATCGCGGTTAAAGGGCGGGAGTGTAAGTATTTCTCTCTTTTGTTATATATATATATATATATATATATATATATATATAAGAAATACTTTTCTTATATATATATATATATATATATATATATAGTGACACAAATATATATATATACACGTACATATATAGAACACCTGAATGACTGAAGGTTGATTTGCTCCCACTTTCATGATATATATATATATATATATACACAGGTAGTTCAATAAGTTCTTAGAATGAGCTTTTTAGAATTCGAATTTTGGCACGCTTTCACCGCTAATAGGAACTGCAACTTTTCGACTGCTAGCACTCAATATATTATGGTGATTGGCCGTTGCGATTTCGTTTGATAGCTTTTCCCGTGCAACGTATCGGCGTGATTTTTAAAAATGGAGAACAAATAGTTTCGAGTGGTTATCAAGCATTTTTATTTCAAAGGTTGGAATGCGACCCAAGTAAAATTGAGTTAGACGAGACGTACAGTGACTCTGCGCCATGTTTTGCCACTGTTTCCAACTGGATTAATGTGTTAAAAAGAGGTCGCAGGAGCACCGAGGATGAACTATGTCCAGGAGGCCAAAAAACGGCAACTGATGAGGAACACGTAGAGAAAGTGCGAAAAATTATTGGCACAGATAAGCGAATGAACATTAAGGAAATAGCGGAGGCATTAGGGATTAGTTTAGGCAGTGTGCATTTTATCCTACACGAAAACTTGAAGATGAAAGAGCTTAGAGCAAAATGGCTGCCGCATTTGCTCAACCAAGGCCAAAAAGACGCGCCTGTTTTGGCTTTACAGCGAAATTTGGCCAAGATGTCGAACAATCTGTCGGATTTTTGGTGCAGATTCATGACCGTCGATGAAAGCCGGGTTCATCACTACACTCCCGAGACCCAAGAAGCATCTTGCCAATGGTGTGCACCTGATGAAGGACCTCCGAAGAGGGTGCGGACAACGGCATTGACCGGAAAGGTGATGGCTACAGTTTTTTAAGACCAACGTAGAATAATGCTGGTCGACTACCTTGAGAGCTGTAAAACGATCACAGGAGAATATTATGCAAGACTGTTGGACTGCCGTTAGCAAGAACTCATCGTGAAAGGGCCCGCTTTGCAGAAGAAGGTTGTCCCGTTTCACCAGGGCAATGCTCCTGCACACAAGTCCCGGCAAGCATCGGCAAAACTGGCCCAACTGAGGTTCGAACTTATTGAACAACCCTCCTATTCTCCAGACCTGGCCCCCTCTGATTATTTCCTCTTCGGACATTTGAAGAATAGTCTCGGTGGAAAGCGTTTTTCCAGCAATGAAGAGGTTAAGGCTGCTGTCAATGCCTATTTTCAGTCTAACGACGCAGAATTCTTTTCAAGAGGTATGAACGCTCTAAAATCTCGGTGGGAAAAGTGTATTGAGCTTCTCGGGGAGTATATCGAATAAGAAAAATTTAAAAACATGATTTGGAAAATTCTCGGTTTTCATTCTAAGAACTTATTGAACTACCTGTATATATAGCGTCTGTATGTGCATATGAAGCGGGATCAGTGAAATAAGTCCTCAGTTAACACTGTACTCATTCGATAAACGTCTTGTCAATGCAGAAAAACACAAGTGATAACAAAACCACGATTTCGAAATCGTAGATACATGTTTATTTACACCGAACGAGACGACACGGGACGTCCATTCAGACGTCTACATCGTCCATTCATAGCAACACTTTGCGATCCGTCACTCCTAGCTCCCAATCGCTACGAGCATCCATCGGCTGGCACACTACGACGGCCCATAGACACGTTATCTGTATGAGATCGCTTATACTCTGAACGCACGATTGTGTGATCGAATAACTTATTTTCTCTCGTTCCTTCGCCTAACTACCAGCCAGTCTTGCTGGCTTCTTATACACGCTGCACTACCAAAGAATGACCACTTGTTGAACCGGGCTATTGCCATCCATGAGGACATGCATATCGATACTCTCTACTGTTCTGCGTATTTACGCCCGTGGTAATGCATGCATATGTGGACGTTCCTCGCTGTTACTGTTGGGTAACGGAATGGACACTATTTGGCTTGATGAAGGCAGTGTTTCGATATCCTAGCCGAATGCTAGCCGAAGAGCTTGCTCAGCGCCATATGACGGAGGTGGTTCCAACCCCAACGATGATGTGGTTATCCTGTCGTTCCCTGAATCTTCCTGTGTGGTTTTCATACGCCCCTGTCAGTCGCCTCTAATGCCCCAATTCAATGCACGACGTGGTTGAGCGGTTCGGCTCGCGTGTTATCGAGGTCGATTTGTCGGTCGAGTTCGTCGTCGAGTTCACCGACGAGTACCACGTTGTCGCCGCGAATGATGTACAGCCCCATAGGCACACGCTGTACGCCCTCCTGCATGCTGAACACTCGCTCGTGGCTATCCTGTAATATTATATTAATTGTTTGATCAAATCCTGCAACGACAGGAACAAAGATTAGCCTTCGGTTAGGGTGATTTCATGGATATTTGTTCAATTGTCTCATGCACAACAAAGTTATTGCATAAAACGGTTTAAAATGGAACAACACCAACACCAAGAAGAAGTCCAGAATCAAAACAACAGCACTTATAACAACAAAAATTACAACAACAAAAAACATTGTGCTAAGAAGCGCTGAAGCTATCTGATCGCAGATCCCCAAACTTGTTTATGTATTTGGCCTCAGAAAACGATGCCGGCGTATGCCTTCCCTTCAATTGTCGCAACAATGTTTTTCGTTTGAATAGGGCGCATAGAAGCAGACTAGTTCGAAGCGGTTTCCTATCGCGCTCTGGCAGCACTTACCGCCAAATTAGAGGCGCTATCAGAAAGCTCCGCCGAGGGCTCGAAACGAAAACACTGTTGATCTTGGATAGCGCACCAGACACAATCTAGCTTCGACTGCCTTCGCCATAACAAGACCTTGATGATATTGAATCGTACGCATTCCGGGCTCACACGCCTCATCTTTCGCAAGGTGTCGCCACAGGCGCGGTGTATCTCCACCGGTTGCCGAGGATCCACGATATAGGGTACAATTACTTCGAGCACAGATGAGAGGTGCTCCTCCGTTAACTCAAGTTCGAGTGCGTAATCACCAAGGCACTGAAGCAGTGCAAGCTGATACCGATAAGCATGCATGTGTCTGTACTCCCGAAACGAAGTCTGTGAGGATACCTTCCGCTGAGCCAGCAAAAACGAGCAAAATCTCGGCCAAAGCTCCTTCACAATACGTGCCGCCACGAAGTTTCGGCTTGACCTGCACAGCGCGGACAGCACGGCCAACGCCTTAACGGAGAGCGCGAAATTCTCCGATGATCTGAGGCGGTGCACGAGTGCCTCCCAGACCACGTGTACCATTGGCAGTAATTCATCTTCAAACGCCTCAATAAAGAATATGCCATCGGTAATAAGCTCAAACGCCTTCGTATGAATAAATAAACTGCCGGACTGCATGTTCACACAAGCATCGAGTACGTCCTTGCAGATCCGTGCCGCGACAGGAAGTTCGACCTTCTGGTGATCTCCTTTACTGTATCGGGCGTCATCTTCTATCTCCTGCGGTTTTGTGAACATGTCCGCTGGGTTGAGCTGCTCGCTCGGCTCCAGGTCAATACTGAGCTCCGCCGAGCTAGCTTCGCTGGCCTCACGCAAGAGTCGCGCCGCCATGTCCTGGAGGCTCTCGGTTACTGCTGCATGATCACTTGATTGCCTTGGAGTAGGCGGACATCGCGTTTGAAGACATCTAACCAAGTGACACAGGGTGTTCAACGTCTCAACGACGTCTCCAATGGCAAGATGCCTCGTCAGAGTCGCACACAATGGACTATAGCGTTCGATTGCCCTTTCCGGCAACAGGAGAAAAAGCCCGCGACAGGCCGCATGAAACAGCGATGAATCCTCTACGAGGAGGCCTTCTAAATAACCTGACAGCTCCTCGGCATGACGAGTCAGCAGATCCTCGAGATTGGTGCATGCCATCGCTCTCGGCGTTTCGAACAGGGCTCGCTCGGCGCTGGCCGCGCAGACGTCGGCATCATCAACCAGGCGCGCCAGGAGAAACGCCACGACCTGTGTATCTAGACTGTGCACCTTTACGATTAGCTGGCCCAGTAACAATAGTAGAAAGGTTCGCTGGAGCACCTCACTAATCGAGCTACCCAAAGTAACATTCTCCATGACATGTTCAATCAGTTCCGCTCCGTTCGCATCGTCCACGGAGAGCCCACTCATTACGCAGGAGAAAATTAGGGCAGCTTCGGCCTTCCACTTCGAGCTGCGGATGCTTTCGAGCATCGTGTCTCGACACGCAGCAAGTGTGATTCTAGCGCCAAAAGCTTGACAGAACTCCCGCAGCTCTTCAACACTCCTGGCATCCATGGACCTCATCTGACGTTCGAGATTCTGCACGGGATGCACACAATGATTTGGCGCCGACGTTATTCGTAACGCGGAGTAGTCCATTGAAACTAGCTGAAAGAGGCTCATAAAAAACTTTCTTCGCGACAGCTCGTTCTCGATGACTTTGAGGATGGTGTTTGGATATATGCGCAGTAGGCCATGTAGTTGACGGATAAGAGAGATTTTCTCCGACTCAGATCCAACTGCCGTAATTCGAGGCATTCGAACAAACAGCTGTTCAAAGAACTCCAAAAATTTGGCCTTTATCGACAGGTGCTCAGCCGATTTTATAAGGCGAACGAACGTTTCCAAACAGATCTCGCGAGGATGGCACAGCGTAAGGATAATTTCTAAGCATATCGGTATCGCCTCTTCGAGGTGAATGCAGCAGTTTCCCAGCACTTCAGTTGCGAGGTACCTGCTGGCTGGCTGGCACTCCTTAAAGTGCGGAGGACAGCAGACTCGCTTTAGAGTCTCGATGCACTTAACGATGTTGGGGGCTGTCTGACTGTAGAAGTCATCACTGAATTTCAGGTCGTCCGACATAACGAGCCGAACCGAATCGGTCCAACATTCGAGGGCGGCGCTGAAGACTCGGTGACTCTTCTCGCTGAAGTCCATTGCCTCGCGAAGCAGACAGCAGGCGACGCCTGGCAAAAAGGCGCGCATCGTCTCGGCTATCTGTGGCTGGCCCTCCAGATAGCTGGTGCGAAGAGCTCGAATGGACCTCAGCTTGAGGTCTTTGCTCGGCTGAGCGATCAGATCGAGGTGCATCTTCACCAGAGGAGCTAGCACCACTCGGTACGTCGGCGTGACGTGTATGAGCACCAGGACGTCGTGCCCGACCCGCGTGTAGACCGTCTGCAGGAGCTCGACGAGCGACAACTGCAGGTCTTCTGTCATGTACGTCTGAAAGCCGCCCTGTGGCGAGCAGGCGAACACGAGCGTGGTCAGCAGGATATTGTGCACCGATTCGGCGTTGCGCAGATCGCCCGCCAATCGCTCGATCACGCGTCGAAGCGTCTCCAGCAGGCAGAGATTGAGACGCTCACTGGACGACGGCTTCTGGAGACGCGTGAGCAGCGGCAGAAGAATGTGATTCTGGTATTCGACAAGGGTCCCGTGAGGCAACGCTTCAATGGCCCCGGCCATCTGCTGGACGTCGTCGGGCGAACAGGACGAGCCAGAGTTCAGGACCGTCACGCAGTATCGGCTTAACTGCTCCATGGCTCCGCTTTTCGTAGGACGAAACACCGAGCGTGAGTCGGCCGGTGAACAGAGCGGGGAGCACACACCGTCCCAACACAAATGACGAATGACGCCAATGGAGAACGTCGTATTCTTTATTTCTCTCCAACTCTCTCTCTCTCTCTCTCTTAGAATGGAGAGCACATGATCTACAAGGTAAATAACGTAATCATTACGTGCATCCGTATAGACAATATGTATACGTGCATATGTGTATCACATGTAGTTTTCAGTTTGACTGTCCACGACCACTTGAGAGACTTCACCACAGAGGCGATTCCATGTGATCCCAATAGGACTGGCGTTCGTTTTCAGTCAGCGTCGTCTCTCTCTCTCTCTATCTCTATCTTCCGGCCTTACCCCCCCCCCCCCGTCTCCCGGTCTATCTCGCACACACAGAAGATATTCGACTTGGATCTTAGTTGCTTTTTGAGCACAATCTGCTACTACACAGTAGCGCGCCGCACTTCAACAAAACGCACCGAGCTATTATTGTTAGCAAGAGGAAGTTGCTGTAGCCGTAACAGTAATAGTAGTAGTAGTAGCAGTAGTGGTAGAAGTAGTAGTAGTAGTAGTAGTACCTTTGAGGGTTCCCACAAAGCTGCGTCCGTCACCGGTCACCACGTGCACCATTTTGTTTTTGTAGCCCTCCAAAGAGCCGGCCATGTTCGGGCATAAAACGTCGTCCACACGACGTCAACCTGCCCTGCGCGTTCACTCGAACCAATAATAGCCGCTGTCGGGCCGCTAATATCGGTCGCGAATGTCGTCGGCGAAACAAATCACTGAATGAATGAATGACTGATGAATGACGGAAGTGAATGAGTGGCCAATTAATCACACTCGGCTCAAATCCACTGTTCGCTGCTGCTCGATCTCGACACGATGTTGTCGTTTACGAAACGCCCGGCGCCGCCAATAGAACCAGCCGATGATGGCAAAATAAACCGATGCGGCTGGCTGCGCTGGGAGCAGCCGACCGAAGTCGTAGCTTGCGTTGTGTATTATTTGCGCGCGCGGCGGCGTTGTTGTTGTTGTTGTCGTCCGTTTGTTTATTACCTCTACTCTTAGTGCACTAAGGTGGATTTTCGTAGAGCGATTTAGTTGATGCTTGCAATTGACAATCTAGACGTCTCCGTGTTCACTCACCATACTGGCTATCTCGCATCGTTGGTGCCGGCTTGTTAGCGGGAAGACACTGGCTCCTCCTCCACCGGCTGGTCGAACACAACACGTTTGAATCTGCGCGCCCAATCCAACATGGCGGCCCCCACGTGCAAAACGTTTTCCAAAACGAACGCCGGTTGATTGTCGGACGCAGGCAAGAAGACATCGCGAGCGCTTCTTTGAGGTGTCTGTGTTGTTGTTAGACAGTGTGTGTATCATCTTCTACCATCTCGCACTACAGTAGTCTATGTGCGTTGGGGTGGTTGTGTGTGTGTGTGTTTATCTACCTGCCTGTAATTGCGTTTCTCTTCGCAATTGTTCACAGATGACACCAGATACGAAGCGTACCAATAAACCGTCCAGTTCGTCGAGTAAGTTGCGTCAAAATCCGCGAAACGCCCATTGGTGATGCCGAATAAGCTGACGTTACAGGTTTTTTTTCTTTTTTGGCGGGCGTTTATAGCGCCGGGAGTAACTGTCTCTCATAGAAACTGTGCCTGTTACTTGCCTGTGCTACGGTGCTTTGAATGTACCTGCGTTTCGTTCCAATTGTTTTGCTCTACACTCAGTATTTTAATGAGGAAACGTCTCAGAAGTCTATACGCTGTGCTGTCAACCGCGCCATTCTTACGACGCGCCATTATCACTCGATAATACCTAGACATCGTCGCTTGCATCGATAAGCACCGACTCTCGTGAATCGCTAGCCAGTCTATAGTTTGCAGGCAACCTGCGAGCCACTTTGAAATAGCTTTTGATAGTTAACTATTAGTGTTGCCCTGATAAGTGCTAACAAATCGATTCATTATTATCTATTGTCGCCACCGTAAGCGTTGTGTCTTCTTTCGTATGAGTGAGCGCTGCTTACTTAGAAATATCAAACACGTCGAGTCCAATGACGTGACTTTATCACGATTATGAGATGAAAATAAACGTAGTCCAATTAATGTAATATTTACACTGATAACAAAAACAGAACTCAGGGAACCATTGCATATCTGCTAACCATCTTTGTAATAATGTAAACTAATATTATGTATATACCGCTATATATATATATATATATATATATATATATATATATGTAACAGCGCATATCGCTTAAATGCGTCTTGAGTTTTTTTTAAGAAGTGCGTTTTATCTATATGCTACGTAATTGCCTTTTTGCACACGATGAACATGATGACTTAATTATTCCGTAATGCTAATGCATCCGTATCCGGTTTTGCACTGATGGGTCGGTCGCAAGGCCTGCGATTGCCATAACAGCAATAAGTAATAATACATTATTATTCTTATTAGATGTATTTATATAACAGTAATAAGTTGACGTTTCGTTGATATGCGTTCTGTCGTCGTCCTCAGAATGACATCGACGGGTTGGTCGTGCACGCTGTGTGCTCAGCCACTGCTTCGTTTCCTGTGCAACGCCGATGGCGACTACATACTGACGTGTTCGTCGCCGACCTGCCTGTACGGATTGTTGCATGCGCGCGTGTACAGCAAATCCGAGCCCGCTGCCGAAATCAGGCCCGAGTTTCAGCCTATCGTTACCGCCTCTCCTGCTGTTGCTGCTGCTGCTGCTGCTGCCGCCGCCGCCGCCGCCGATCATAGTAGACCTGGCGTATCGTTGCAGGATCGGGAAAACATGCCAAGCTTCTCGAGTATCCTCGCCGAACTTGACGATGACCTTAAATGTTTCGAGGACGCCGCTGTTCCCGAGGTCGGCAGCGTTTACCAAGAACCTACAGAAACAGCGCCGCCGCTCCCGACGGCGATTACGACGACGAGTATGGTGACGATGACGTCAGTTGCAGCAGCAGCAGCAGCAGCAGCAGCTGAAAACGGCGGCGACCACAGCAGCAACAACAAAGACGACATCAATTGCTGGTTGCAAGAAATGCTCACGCGGCCGGCTGACGTTCGGGAATCATCGCCGGCACCACCTCTACAGCCGCTGTCTGCAGCCGGCGTCATCGACGTCAACTCCCCCGCCACAGCTGGCGTTGCTGGCCCCAGAACGACCCAGCTGGACTCGATGCCGAATGCCGCTATGTCTCGGTCAAGTTCGAGTCGCCTTCTCAAGCGGCCCTCACTCCCTGGCAAGCTCGGAACTCGACCACTATCAGCATCGCCCCAGCTGCAGGCAAAGACAGCGGCAGCGGCAGCGACGACGACGACGACGGCTGCGGCAGCGGCAGCGGATGTCCGACCTGGCTCCTTGCGTCGTCGGGGAGCAACTGAGGATCCGCCTCTGAGCGCCGTGCTGCCCCTGGCTGTTGCTGCAGCTGCTAATATGAAGCAGAAAGGAAGTCGGAGAAACCTTGGCGTTCTCGCCGAATCGCAAACGCGCGCCAAGAAGCAGCCAGCTCGTAGCAGCGGTGGCGCCCTCGGTTCCAACGGCTCCATTGCGAACTCCATCTTGAGGAAGGCGCAGGCTAGAACGGCAATGCTGCGGGCAAATGTTGCCGAGTTGGCCGACGAGACGCAATCGGAGGCCGGCAGTTACGACTCGGGAGTAAACTCCGACCTGTCGTCGTCGTCGTCGTCGTCGTCATCGTCATCGGCTAGTGTCGAGAGCGGCGGCGGCGGCGGCGCCACCGCAACTGCCGGCACCCTGACGCCCATTCAACGCCTGCTGCATATCGAGGAAGCCAAGAAGCGGTCCTGGGGAGCGACCGGCATGCCCGGCTACAAGCCGTCCGCCATAAGCAGCACGTCTCGCCTAAAACTTCTTTAAACACGAAAGCAAATCCCTTGCCGCAGGATTGCTGCGCATTATATATATATATATATATATATATATATAGAGATAGAGAGAAGTCTGTCATCGTCCGGGAGTTGAAGAAGAAGAAGCGAACGCGAGTTAGGGTGCATGCTTTAAATGAATGGTCTGTACATGTTGGTATATATATATATATATATATATATATGGAGATTAGTAATTTAAGGCGTCCTTGACTATACTTTTCTGGGGCCTAGTTGTGAACAGGTTCAACCTTCTGCATAGGGCCAACGGCCAAATTGAACTCGCGGACACGACAGATATATTCATACACACGCAGCACAGACACACGTAGGGCCACATACAAGGTTTCTCATCGTGTTAGTCATTCATCGTTACATGCGTATTTAAATCCGCCTAGCTTTATTTGGAGATATAATGCTACGCATTGAGGCGGTGCGACTTGTTTGAAACTGTGGATATATGCGTTCCAGTCGGTTTTGTATACACGCAAGTTGTAAAGACACGCCGTAGAAACCAGCACTAGATCTCCATTGTAAATTCCCTTTCGTCATGACCCCCCTTTTGCTCTATGTGTACATAGTACAGAGACCAACAAGCGGTGAAGAGATGTCACGGCAAATTGACTGTGTTTTCCAGTCGTCCCTCTTTGCTTGTCTGAAGTCCTGATGTCGTTGTCTTCAAATCACAAGATCTCGCTGATAATATTAGTACTATTGTTAATAATAAAGAGGGCCACGAGACGCGCGCGACAAGACAGTAAAGACGATCCGAAAAAGCTTGGCGAGACGTGCGCGTTCAGGCCGTGTGGCATACGTAGACCGGCCACGCTAAGAAGGTGCACTTTCTTTTGTGTAATTCACTAAAGACTTTTCCGCCTGTACAAACGAGTCGCTTCATCACATCTGCTGTGATTGGCTGAGAACTGAGATTGACAAAGATCATAATAACGACAAGGACCGCATCAATGCCGACAGAGGTGAAGACAAAGCTCGAGTTTCTGAAAGACCAATAGAAAAACAGAGTACTGTGACTAGGGAAGATAACAAGCGGAAAAGAACAAACACTGACAATGTGGCTGGGGAAGGGGGAAAAGTAAAAAGGTGGCGATGTTGTAAATAAATACTTATGTGGCACGGTTCGTGCACTTAATTTATTCCGCCATCTGACTGATTGTTCTTTATTACGTCTAGAAGCTGCAGGTCCTGCTGTTACTGGCCGTTGTGGTGGTAGCTGCTAGAGGAGGCGACGTTGACCATGATAGTGATGGTGATGATAGCAGCGTTGCTGGGTACCGTATATTTTTAAAGTCACTGAACTAAGTCTGCTACTGTTGTGCGGTAACCGTTCGGGGAGACCTTCGGGGGTTACCGTAGTAGGGGTGCCATCTAAGGACAGGGGAGGATGTGGCCTGCCTCTGTGTGTTGCTTGGCAGTGAGAAGAAGGGTGGAACTGTGTGTTGAACGAATATAACTACTAGGTAGCTAGGTAGGTAGATAGGTAAGACGACTCCCGGCGATATTGGCCGATCGCCTGCGGTGACGGCGACCGTCAAGTGCGCGCGTGGCTTTCCTTCATGCCGCGTTCTTGTGATTCTCTATCTTGCCTGATCTATCTATTTTTCACTATATCTCTGTCTCTTTCCTTTCGCCTTGCTCTATTATCATTCATTCCGACTCTCGCTCTACGCCGCCAGAGTGTTTCACCAGAGAAGAAGAGAGCCAACAACAGAAGACGAAGAGAAGTGTCGAGATGCCACATAGAAAACCGAGTTATTTAGAGGACTCTCCCGCGAACAGTTAGGCTCTCACACCGTTTTCTGTTCTCTCTCTCTAGATATGTATATATATGTATATTCATCTGCTTCGTCTCCCTTCTATCTCTGTCTGTTTTTCTACTGCTAGCGCAGCTCCACAAATTGGGGAGGCCAAGCTTGTGGATTGGTTCCTCGAATTCCCATTGCCGTATTTCAATCCGAAACCGGAGAGGCGAGCGTTTTCAGCCAGGCCCAACGTCGCCCTGCAGTGTGATCGCGGCGGCTCGTCACACTGTTTATTGCAGGCTGCGTCGAGACGCGGGTGAAATACGCCTCCTGCTGAAGACTCAGCGGTTTCATACAAATACTGCCGAGCGCAGAATAGACAACTGCCTCCGAAAAGTAAACGAAGCGCGAGAAAAAAGTTGTACGCTGTTGAAAACTGCCGAGATCCGGGCAGCTCGAGACAACCAGCGCCACCTGGAAGAACGAGAAGACAACTTATTTCGCTTCTGTGAATTCCAGCAGACTATCGTCACCTTTCATTCGTTTAGTTCATTTGGAACGTCATTCGAGTACACGGGTTGCATCCTTTTTGGAGACTCGACATCTCTTGCATCTCTGAATGCAGATATTTAAGCTAATTTTGTCAAATATAGTAAAAAGGTCGGCACTTTCACGGTTTAAAATTAAGGTTTTATTAAAACTCCCTACTAAAAGTCGTTTAACGATTAGTACACGTCTGATGAGGCAGTGAATATTGCGTTCTTATTCTGATACCCCAGTTTTTACGCTCACCATGAGAACATTATCCAATTGTATTATGTGTGGCTAACTTTTCAGAATTATCGTTTTCTACGCTACTACTGGAATCACAAGTGCTACACGTCTTTAGAAGTTCTGAGGGAAAAGATCGCAGATATCGCGTACTTTGAGGAGTGTGATTCGGTGGCAATGTTGATTGCATCATGGTGGCTTTGCAATTTAAAACCAATACAACGTTTACCGGTTATAATCATTCAGCGACGGCATAAAGCCAGTTACCTATATATATATATATATATATATATATATATATATATATATATATATATATATATATATATATAGGATACACGATACGTCCGCAACGAAGCCAGCTAGCTAGCTCTAGTTAGGCATTGCTCGAAAAGGCAGCTGTGAATAGGCGAGCCGCCTACAAGTATGGTGTCATGATGAAACAGTCATCATATCTCACCGCCTCAAGATGGAGGACATGGAGGTGGCATTCTTTTTATGTTGAGGGGAGCTAAGAAGCTGTGGCGCAATTCGAACTCACGATCTCCTGTGCCAACCAAGCCACGGCGCCGCTTGCGCCTTTCTACACCAAGGTCCTGGGTCATCTACGTTATGACGGACGCTCCTGTTGTTCTAAATGAAGATAACAATTAAGATGCCTGGTTTAAGTCAAAGTGACGAAGCGTATATATATAGTGTCCCTATGCAAATGCATACACACACACATATATATATATATATATATATATATGTTTAAGTGTAGCAAAATATACATTGTGATGTATATATAGAGAGAGAGAGGGGGGGGGAGAGATAAGTTGTGGAAGAGGGGAAACAGTGTGTATGTGTGTGAAAAATAAAAATAATGGGACAGTTACATGTATATTTGTTCAACCTTGTGTACTTTACTGAAACCTTAGATGCAATACGTAAAGTGTACACTTATTTGACTAAGAGTTTCTGTCCGCCCTTTTCCCTCCGCTATAGAATAACGACCGGCTAAAGTCGCACTAGCAGTTGTGGACGAAATATTAGTGTTATTGCGTATTTTGTTTCGTATTTGCCGTGTGCTGGCGTTCTGCTAGCTTTTACGGTCGCTCTTGCCCTTCTTGTTGTTGTGTGGTTGTTGTTGTTGTTGTTGTTAGAGCCATCGTTCTCGTGGCCGCTCATCTCTGCTTCAAGTTTTACCGTTGGTGTTTCTTTCGGCGGAGGCTCCAATTGTGCTCGGGTGCAGCAACACGGCCGAATGGTGAAGACCGCCGTGGTTGTTATCGTAGTAAAAGGTCGCGCTTGGACATGGCGCGCCTTGTTGACATGCCACCGATATTATCGGCTTCCTTCTTGACAGAGGGGGGAGACAAATTCGACCTGATTGAGATGGTTTCTGCGAATAGCGCACCAAGACAACGGCAGCATGTTGAGGCCAACCGCCAACGTAAAACGCATTGTGATCGCGGCGTCAGTGGCCTTACCGTGCCGCCATTCTCAACCGCATGAGCAATGAGACAAAGCATCCTCATTTCAAAAAGCACTCGAGTGCTGACGCGCGACCCTTCTTCGACTGTAGGCCTACTATTGTTGCTTCTGCTGCTGCTACTGTGACTCTTAAGTTTCAGGACTTCTAGATGTCCTAATATACCGCGTTCCCGTACTATTTGTCGATTCGATCAAGTGCATGGATCGAATCATATTCAATTTACGCCCATAACCAGAATCTGGCAAGACGCTAAACGAGGCATAATTATATCCATAAATTGGACGACGACTTGTTGCCTGCATTGGCTTCGCAGTCGTGCAAGTTTACCACTGTCAAGGGTAGCATATTTGGTTGAATTTGTAGAGCATTTGTCTACAAAGCTGTCCTGTTGTCCTTGAATGTCGAGCTTTATAATATACAATAATGTTCCTGGGTAATTACTATAAATATAGTGGTAACATATACATTAAATAAGTATTTGGTGCTTATCTTAGCATTGAGGAGCGTGCAGAAAAATCGATTCTGACAGATAGTATTTTGTTGAGAACGATCAGACTGTACATACTTAGTGTTTTTTTTACTTTCTGGGCTGACTCTCAGCCAAGATTTAACGTCCATGGTCCAACGACTGCTCATCATAGACGGACCCCTATAAATACAAATGTGCAAGGTGGGGCTCGAACTTTTTTTTTTCGTTTATGACATGCGTTATGAGGTGCTTAGCTTATACAGCATTTTTAATTATAAATACATTTTATCTAGGTGTAGTAAAGGACATTTATGATGTATATATATATATATACATAATCCCCTTTAAGTATATATATATATATATATATATATATTTACTTAAAAGGGATTATATATAATAAATCGGGTTTACACGTATACATATATATAAGCGTTCAAATGGAAAGGTACAAAACTCCACTGTAGATCTAATCAAAGTCCTTATTCAAAAGTAATCAACAGTGGCTTGAGCTGAGTTCGTCATCCGAGTTGAGGCGCCTCCCTTGAGATTTTTTTAGTGGACCAAACTGATGTAAGTTGTAGGGCGGCGTGTTCGGGCTTGAAGAATGCTTAAGCTGCTCCCACACACAACGTGGTCAGTACAATTTTTGTGACCCTGGAGACGTGTAGACGCGCGTTATCGAGGAGCAGAATCACTTTCTCCGTGAGCAGCCGAGGGCGTTTGCCCTAGATGGAGTTGCCTAGAGTACAGGTATATTTAATTAGTGTGGTTGTTACGACGTTTCGTACTTTTTTATTTAAACCCCTCTTATTATATATTTATATGTATATATATATATATATATATATATATATATATATGTCCATTAGGAAAACTATTTATTTTACCAAGCTCTACAATTCCCTAGACTTGCTTAAGATCTTTCTGGTATACTATATATATATATATATATATTCAAGTCATCGCCATAGCTTGTAAAGCGTTCAATTCTAATGCCACGCATGCGCACTAGAGATCGTTGCGAAAAGACGGGAGCCAAGCAAGAATGTTCGGCGGGTCTTCGCACTCGTTGCAGTCATCACACAGGGCTCCGTCGTCGCTGTGTTCGTCTTTCACAGCGGCTCGTGAAGCCGGCCCTGTTCTGTCGGCCCGCGAGTCAGCCGTTTAGTAGGTAGTCAGGCGGTGGTGAGTCACACGATTCTCAGGTTAACTTTTATTGCAGCCTGAGGTCGACGATCAAGAAGATCAAGGGCAAAGCCGGAACCGGGACATCTAGTAGTAGCAGGCAAACAGCCAGCTCTCGTCAGCAGCAGCAGCGGCGGCGGTGACAACGGCACATAAATTGCCTAATGTCTGCCTAAAAAACCGATGTCGATCACAAACAAGCCAAACAAGACTACTACTACTACTTCTACTAATACAGCTTCAGTTAGCCGTGTGACAGAGTCGTGTCTGTGTGCGCGCATGACACCCGCTCCAACGACAACCGAACGAGCCTCTGCAGAACGATCGGAGTAAAAACGAAGGGCTGAAGGGCTTCAAACTTCTTTCAGACTGACTTCGGTCAATCGGATTGCGATCTAAAGTTCGAGACGACTCCACTGAGGACCGAGGCTGACAGCGGAGAGCGCTCAATCCCCAGCGATGCACACTCAAAGTACGGGTGATGGGGGTAGGTATATATTTTGATTGCATATTATAAATGAGCAGAATTCAGTTCAACTGTGAGAGGCACCTGATGAAAGTACTATAGCATATCTGTATATATATACATGGAGGGAGAGAGGAACAGAAAAAAACGCGCCTATAGTGCCACTAAAGGCCTCTAATGTAGGTTTTAGGTGATATCAAAAATGGCTTAATAAACGTTTCATAATTGAATTTCTGAATTGAGTGTTTATGTATATATATATATATATATATATATATATTTCAAAGTATTAGCCCAGCAAACTTTAGGATCTAGTAAAACTCGGCAAAACAATATTTTTTTTCTAATGGAACAAGGCGGATATGATTTCTAAAAATGGGTAATTGAGCATGGAAGCCAAAATATAAGAATTGCAAAGAATTTTGTTTCTTGAGAATTACCTTAAATACAACATTTATTCTGTTTTAAGCTAACACAGAATTCAATTAAAATATTCCTCCAAACACGCAGGTATGATTGGTTTGTCGATAGCATGACTAAGGCTTTGCAAGAGCCGTGTTTAGTGAAGACATGTCAAAACAAAGGGCTTAATTACATTTGGTAATTTCGCTCTCACTCCAAAATAATATATTTCCGCCTTTTGTTCCATTTACAAAAAAAAAATCCAAGATTTATTAGACCCTAAGTATTGTTGGACGCATTCTGGAAAACGTTGTATATATATATATATATATATAATACGGGTGACTCGGCACGTAGTGTCTTTCATTGTTTTTACTCAGAGACTTCCTACCTTTTCGAAGATTTAAACAAATTGTAAAACCGCTAGATGTTAACCACCACGTAGCTTTAAAGAGATTACGTCAATATTTGTAAATGCATTTTTATTATTTTTTATTTTATTTTGCAATTATATATAACGTTTTATTCAGCAGTGCATAAGATCGTATCATTATGTGTTTTCGTGCTAGCAGCGGGGTGCTTCAATCTCAGTTGATTTTAGCCTATAAACAACCACTAGATTAAAAAATATATATATGTATATACATATATATATATATATATATATATATAAGATCGCTGTCACGATCACTGCTGCCGTTCATGGCATAACGGCTGACAAATAAATCGTTAATTACGATCAACGCCTGGTGAACGAACGGGGAGTCTCGTCCTAATTGTAGGCCACAATTTCAACCGCTCTCTTCCAGTCGTTCCGGGACTCTGGCCCAATTGGAAAGCCCTCAATACGTATACAACAGAAGTACAGTACAGCAGTTATGTTGCGGCCAAGTCAAGCACATAGTTTAACTATACTTCATCTGTATCATATGTAGAAAACTTGCAAAGGCACAGAGAGAGATATATCAGACATATACCTGGAGAAAGAGTGTGCGGATGGATATCAAGTTGAATGTGCCAAAACCACGAAAAAAACGACTGCCAATCTTAATTTAACGAAGGGCGGTCGGAAGAGATGTCGCTGCTGCATGGCGACCTACTAGCTACGGCCGTCTAAACTTTGCAGCGAAGCATTTAGCTCAATCGATTGGATCACTGCACTAGTAACAAAAGACGACAATACAGAATTCAAGCAGACCTACTATTTCCTATTCTCACGCGCCTTGCAAGTTAAACAGGTTGATATAAACATGCATGTCTTCGTGTTCACCTAATGATACGATGTTCGTGACGACGAAATAAAGAATACGTTTGGGTTCAGTGGTTGGGTGTGTTTCCCTCTGACACTGTCTCCACTTTTCTCTCCCTCTTTATTTGCGCATTTCATCTCTCCAAATTCGTCGCTCTATCTGTGCGATTCTCTCCATTAGTGCTCTTGCGTCTCCCATTGCCTTGAATGAAATCTCTAAAGCATACCGAATTGGTCGCCCGTCGCTGAAGCGCTTGCCCTTCGACAGCAGGGAAGGCCTACGACCTACAAGGTTCTGCTTTAGCTATTCTATTGTTGTTTGTTGTTGTTGTTGTTGTTGTTGTTGTTGCAGCTATTGCGACTGCTGTGGCTATTGTCGTTGCTGTTGATGTTGTTGTGATTGCGGTTGCGGCTTTACTGACAATGCAGTCGGCACAACTGATTTACAGCGTTTTCGCTCATTACGGCATAGCTCATCCAATGGACGTCAATGTTCAAACTAGCGGTTCTAGCTAGACGAGCTCAGATTACTAACAGCATGCACATACATCATGCACTCGTACACAAACCACCATACCCTCCGATATATGTTAGCATCGTGCATTCCGTAAGGACGCATATATATATATATATATATATATATATATGGTGGAGCAAGAACGTTTAGTAACGGTAAGTCGCCCGTCTATCCCGTCACCCACAAATAAGAGTTCACCGTGGGCGGCTCACACTGAGGCGAAACAAGCTGAAAACAAGTTCCGAGACAAACACGTCACGTTCTTTCGATCAAAGTATTCTTCTCAGTTGCTATTGCCACAGTTTAGTAGTGCAAGTAAATTAAGTTTGTGTTGTTATTGTTAGTGTTGGTGCTGTTGTTGTTGTTGTTGTTGTTGGTGTTGTTCCTGATGATGTCGTTGTTGTTGCCGATGATTTTGCTGTATAGTTGCTGCTGCTGTTGTTGTTGAGAGTGTTACCGTTTACAACGGCAAACAGGAGCAAAATCATCATTACCATTGGCATCATCATCATCATCATCATGACGAGCACACAGCAACAACAACGACAACAACACGCAAAGGAAGAAGCTCCTTTGTGTGCTGCAGTGCATGCGGGAGAACATTCGGCACGGTATACGACACCGACGCAACGCCTCGAAGGTGGGGAGGGGGAGGAAACGAGCTCAACACAAGAGCCCCACACTATGTCGGCGTTACGAAACGAAATGCATGCGCTTACACGTACGTTCCAACTCGGCGGCGCTCATCTTCCTCACCGCTACCGACGTCGTGCGCATTGTGAATCGGGTGAAGATGGCGATGACAAATCCTACAGTTGATATTGCTAAGTCTAAACCTGCTACTACTACTGACTAGACTACTACTATTACTACCGGTACGACATCTTCAGCCATGTCTGTGGATCTTGCCTGCCGCCTGCGCATCGTAAATAAATCAAACAAAATCGTTTTCGATCAATGCGCCGTGCGGCGAAACGCCTTGTGCATATTGTATCAAGTATACCGACTTTAGCGGCACCTAGGTAATGTACACTGCCGCGATTCTGCGCTCGACGCCGCAGCTTCTCGATGCTTGTGGTTACTGCTTGCGCTGACTGGTGAATCTGTTCAGCCACGCTGAGCTTTGTTCGTGAGCGCAGTTCGCTGAAGTCGCATTAGTTCTGCTTCTTCGGTCATGGCTGCCGAAGCTACCACGAATCATATCACAGGTGGGTGCATAATAATAATAAAAATAATAATAATAATAATAATAATAATAATATAATAATAATAATAATAATAATAATAATAATAATAATAATAATAATAATAATAATAATAATAATAATAATAATAATAATAATAATAATAATAATAATAATAATAATAATAATAAATACTGTTCTCGTATAGTGCTCGTATACGGTGGCTGCGCCAATTCATCGGAGCTATCTTATCACAGATAGAGACCACAGGGAGGATACCTGTAAAGAAAGCGGCGTTTCCTCTGCTTCCTATACACAATAGCTGCTGTCCCAGGTCCCAAAAATAAATATCTGTAAACAACCTGCGAGGTTGTTTACGCTTTTACATGCGTAGGCAGACTGCGTTAGAAAACTAGACCAAGCTCTAGGAACAAGATGCCGAACAGCAGCATATTCGGAGCACGCCGGAATGCGTGAGCGGATGTTAAACGTTTTACAAAACTTTCTTCAAGGTTGACAAAGTTGAGGTTGAACTTGTTGGAAGCAAACTCGCGGTAAATCGCCACAATATCGGAACACCGCAGAGAAACATTTTAGCCCTTTCACCTTTGTCATGCTTGTTGTAGACTTTGTTTTGCTTGTAAGAGTCTCGCAGCATTTCTTCAGGGATGTTTTTAACTGGTTGGCCGCGGAGATAGTCACAATACGTGGAAACCACACAATATACGATTCAACCGTGCAAGTCACAATAAGTAAAATACGTGGAAAGCAAAGATTATGAGATTCGAACGCGGGACTCGATTAGCACAAGCCATCAAGCTCGTCCTCGACACATGGTGACTAAAATTAGAAAATTCCTTTAATTACTTTGAGTTTTGTGTCCAGTTTACTATATATGTAGTTAACATTTTCACGATAAAGTAAGTGTGTACCAGGTTATGACCACATTCTGTTCAACTAACCTGTGTTGTTGGTGTCAATTTCGCAACATGGCAGAGCTCTGCAATATGTAATTCTTGCAGAACTATATTTATACAGATAGCAACTCAATATATTCGCGACATTTACGAGTAGGTTTTGCAAGAAGAAAATACCCGCACTGAGGCCGCCAGTGGCTACCATGCGATGAACAGACCGCTCGGGAATTCTTCCGAAAGAAATCTGAAAGGAGAGATATTATTTGAGGTCTCCAAGCAGTGATCGTAGTCGCGCGGGGCCAGATCTAGAAGGGGAGAATATGGGGAGTGTTCGACTATTTGGAACTATTTTATTTAGAATTCGTTGTTCGTATCTATAATGCACACCAAAACCGAACAGTCCTTCTTCCGCAATTCGGGCCGTAGTTTCACGATACGCTATTTTCAAAACTGGTCAAGAAAACATTCAACAGTTGCTGCTGCGTAGTAGTAGTAACGCGGTGATCGGTCTCCCTGTAGAAAGATCGTCGACTAACTAACAGAGTGTCTTTTGCGATTCTAGAAGACGGCCGTCAAAATGCTTCCGGTCAAAAGTGCCTTCGTACCTGGTGGGAGGTCTTTTGCCGCGTAATTCACTGTACGTGCAGTGGACATCTCTCTTTGCTGGCATCTTCCTGTTCTAGATGAAGTGGTGGACCCACG
>QVRM01001045.1:0-43717 GCA_003439945.1 Dermanyssus gallinae
CAGTTAACATTACTAATTAGTTAATTGCATCGGGGTCCGCGCTTTTATGTAAAAAAAATGCTATGTTATAAATGGTCAAAAATCTTTCACTGCGTTTCACCAACAAACGAGCGCACTACGCACAGTAGATGACTCTTCTGCTCTCCAAGATTGAACGCCTAGGTATTCACATCCATACGTCAACTTACAAAATGTATGAATTGCTAGAAACTTTTTCGTGTAAGTTCCAATAACCTGCGGAGCCAACAAGCCATCATTCCCCGTTTGAGTTTGCCACCGAGTTGTTTGCGAGGGCCAATTAAGCGCATTAAAATCAAAACTGTACTCGCATACTTGGGGCGATGCAATAAGTCACTGGAAGCAACACATTGTACGAGTTGCAATTTTACTCAGATAATCAGGATGCATTTTTATTAACAAAATTTTTTTCAACAAAAATAGAAGCTTACATAGCAGAACGAGCGGCCGGGAAAGCAGAGGCACGCCTTTATTCGGGGGTAGCAAAGCAAATCACGGAGCAGTACCCACATTTAACCATTATAGACATAGTGATTGATTATCTTGTGAAGGCTAGTTCAGTTGGGGAGATGAATGTCTGTAGCTTTACCGTGTTAACACTTGAACCGTAGCGCTAAGGTAACGGTTATAATATTATATATATATAAAATTACAAAAGCATACCAGGGCTAACCAGTCGAAAGTCACACGTCGTGTACGGATCGTGATTTTTTCTGTTGCAGTCTTTCTTACAGTATTCACCCCACCAACAGACGCTGAGCTTGTAGGCAATCAAATTTCACCGATTTCGCAACAAGCATGCTCACTGAATGTCAACAACAGTGCCACAACGATCTGTAATTAAATAGATAACTACGTTGACTTACTATGTATAAATGTATGTATTTGTATATAAATACATGAGTCGTCTATAATAATATATATATATATATATATATATACACATTAAATATATACAGGTATATAAACATATAATATATATTTGTATATTATATATTATATAAATATATTTTTATTTTTATAAAATACATAAATAAATGTATATATATATATAAATGTTTGCAGAGACAACTGTCATGTTCCCACGTTAATGAATGAATAATTTTCTCCATTTAATTTATCGAGAATGCTCTTAGTGAAATAATTAATGCACTCCTGTAAATACGCCGTGAATAGTTTTCCTTTAGGCGGCAGACGAAACAGGTCACCCGCGTACATGACGATGTCGATATGTCAAGAGTGTGTCTTTGATGTACGTCTTTGATGCGATTCAGCGCGGGAAAAAGGTCGTCACATTGTACAATTATGTTTTAATGCTCGATGATCCCGCGGTCTGAGTTTGGCCCACAGCGTTTTTCAATGTCGTCTAGTAGGGATGCGCAAGTTGCTGCTGTCGGTCCACAACTTTGGAGTGTTTGTTGCTTGTTCGACAGTGCTTGTCTGTGATCACGGAGTGGCATAAATCGGCGCTCGAGCATACTAAGTGACTTTTCTTAAACTTCACTTTCTGAGCGAGCAATCTCTACGATGCATAGCCGCAAGTAGAGGCTTCTTGCTTTTTCCGAATTAATTACACGGCAACGGTGAGGCTGTGCGTACATAATCCACAAATGATCGTAATCGAACTCAATCCGTTGACTCTTTCAACACTCCATCATCGTGGGTCTGCAAAATACACACCACGTTTTTCCCACGACCTTTGTAAGGTTGTTTGACTCCTTGCTACTCCTCTTCGACGACAGACATTAAGCCAGCTGACCTGCACACAATTTTCTGGAAAAATACACAGGCGACACTCTGCTTCTGAAGCCATAGCCCGGAGTCGCGTCGATTTAACTATTCACTTTGAACTACCCACCGACCAAATTCCTCGTGAATGAGAACCATTTGACAACCCTACAAAGGAATGAACTAATACTAGAACTGCTGAATAGTAGATTATACAACGACGACGACGTCAAATGACGGCAAGTTTACCTATAAGATGAGGGCTTCTTGGACTTAAAAATTCAGTAGACTAGCGCTAGCTTGCAGCTCTACTAGCTCTGTTCTAAACGAGTTGAACGCATTGCCAGGATTGCTGGTAGAAGAGGATAACATATAAAATGCGAATCCATAAAATCAAGAAAATAGCAGAGTGCAGCTGCATCGAGCTTAAGTTGTGTCCGGCCGGGATGAAAAAACGCCTATATCAGCGGTAATGTGAGGGCTGTAATTACCCTAATTACCCAAAATGAGCAATGCAAGTTGATTGCTACAAGCTAAGCCAACAGGAGGAATACACTGGCTCAGCTTGAAAACACAGGCGATCATTGTCGTTGCTCTACGTTGACTTAACTAATTGTAGTACGGTTTCTTTAGTGCATTCACGTCCCGTCTGTACGCTACGCTGATGAATGACTTACCGTGGGTGCAAACCGCATACATTGTTCGTTGTCTTCCCGCTCTAACTGGATTGTCGCTGCGATGCCCAGCGTCGGCTGCACGTCGGGTCAAGCTAGACTTTGGCGGATTCCTGAGCCAGTTGCTTGATCTTATAGCCACGGACAGCTTTATTATGCTCGTATATATATTTATAAAGTAATAAATATATTATGTATTTATATTTATATATTTACGAGTTTATTTTTGTGCCACTAGTATTGGAGACACTAGGGGGACCTGGCCCTGAGGAAGATAGAAGTGACCTGAGGCATGGTCACTTTTACAGAAGATTGGCAAACGAATTGAACTCACGACGGGGGACAAAAGAGCTTTCGACTTTCTACTCCAGCGGCTATCTCTGGCGGTTCAGCAATGCGGCAGCAATTATGGGCACAATGAGGGGCTGCCTCGAGGATAACCTCGATTGGTAGCACCCCTCACAAGCCCAAGAGTAGTTAGATATTCATATTCCACTGTAACTTCAAAATGAAATAAAACCATATATATATATATATATATATATATATATATATATATATATATATATATTACAATTCTACCTAGGACCATATCGTGTGTGAGTGCACACATGCAGCTACTATATTCGCCTTCTTTGTCAATCAAGTCACTCGTCAAACCTGTAGAAGCTCAACAAAAGATTTATTTTACTTTAAATATTGCTCGAACGAATGCCCGCCAGCCAATAAGCAGACTGAGCTGTGTGTCTGTAAAATAGCAGCCTTCGTTAAGCAGCGCGAGCGCACATAGCGTCGACTAGAGCAAAAGCAAAGCAAGCTAAACCCATGGTGGGAAATAGAAAATGCCTGCACTCCAGTAACAAAAACGCGGAAGCTCACTAAATGCTTAGGCAACTTATTATACGGTGACAAAGTTATACACAACGTATCAACAGAACAGCTTACTGCTGGCACCGTCGATATCGACCGAGCATCCAATCCAACGTACACCTCGTCGACTAAGGTACTGTCACCAGCCAGAACATCAACATCGTCAAAAAAGAACTCTGTAAATTGACACGACAGTCGACCGAGCACATCATCGAACGTGCATCTTGTCTTTTGAGAAAAAGAGAAAATCCGATTCCATCGTTTAATATTGTTACTATACGAGCGCTACAGCTTTCCTTGAGTGAATAAATAGGCCGAGGAAGCATGACCTAACATCTATCCTTCGCTCGGCCGCGCTATGCGCTAGACGTACGTCGTGTGTTTTCGTTCATCGTTCGTAAGTCTCTCGTAATCGCCTAGTTGAGTCTACATTTTATAATTAGTTCTATTACAAAGTGCAGGCGCTTGTGCCACGTGTATCGTGATAGACCGGATACCTGGCAGGAAAATATTCCCACATCGACAGATACCTGGCAGGAAAATGTTTTCAAGACTTCATCGTTTGCTCTGCAAAACTGGATCATTTCAAGGCCGTCAATACGAAGCGGGACGACCGCGGACAGCGAGAAGCCCAAATACGGAGGACCACATTGTTGAGCAAGTAATTGCGCGTCCTTCTGCAAGCATTAGGCAGGTGGCTTTAAGTGTCAGTGTAAGTTGTGCCACTGTTCACAGGGTGCTAAATGAATCAGGGCTACACCCATACCGGCTGCAGCGAGTTCAAGCCTTGCGGGATTCTGATTACCAGCCACGCATTCATCACTGTCGCTGGTTTCTGCAACAAGCCGCGGCCGATGTGGAATTTCCTGCTTTTGTTCTTCTTACCGGCGAAGCGACCTTCACGCAAGCTGGTGTGTTCAACGCACACAATGCTCATTGGTGGTCTACGGAGAACCCGCATATGACCTGCCCGCATAGACACCAGCATCGATTCCCCGTGAATGCCTGGGCTGGCATTTTGGGCAACTATCTTTTCGGACCTCATATACTTCCAGATAAATTGAATGGTTTAACATACAACCTGTTTCTGACCACAACCCTGCGAGAACATTAGGTAAACATTCCACAGAGTGTTCGATCGAGAATATGGTTTCAGCACGATGGTGCTCCAGCACACAATGCCCTCTCGGTACGGAATTATCTGGATGAGACGTTTGCTAATCGCTGGATTGGCCGAGGCGGTCCACAAGCTTGGCCGCCGCAATCGCCTGATCTGTCCAGTCTTGACTTTTTCCTTTGGGGCCATCTAAAGGATCTGGTCTATGCAACTCCCGTTGAGTCTCTTATGGATCTGATCGGCAGAATAGTAACTGCTGGTGGAACCATTCGGGAGACGCCTGGAATCATTGAACGCGTGCAACGCGTGCTTTGCCATCGATACCGAATGTGCTTATTGGCTGGCGGGCATTCGTTCGAGCAATATTTAAAGTAAAATAAATCTTTTGTTGAGCTTCTACAGGTTAACGAGTGACTTGATGACAAAGAAGGCGAATATAGTAGCTGCATGTGTGCACTCACACCCGATATGGTCCTAGGTAGAATTGAGTTACTCTGCAACCACGGATGCCAGCTCTTCCAATTTGGTACCAAAATGATTTACTAGAGATGCACGTTCGTCTGGGCGTATTAGTTTTGCGCGCGTAATGGAAATTATAATTTTGCAATCTCTTCTTAACATCCCAATAGTCATTGCGCTCGCTTAAGTCAAGTATAGTTTTAATTCCTTCCGAATGCGCCGGTGTGCTCGGTTTTTCAATTAAAGAATGCGTTCTCTTACAATCGTGCATTTTGCAAACATATGTCGGAACAGCCCCCCTAAAAAAAATTTAATGAAAAATTATCTCACTCCTATACGAAGCATTTCCGCTCCCCTTTCCATTGGCAAAAATGATTTTCTCACCGAGTTTGACCATACCCTAGCGTTTTGGCCACACAAATAAGGACACCCTGTATATATGTATGTATATATATATATATATATAAATTCCTTTTGCCAATGGAAGGGGAGGAGGTTTCCTATAGGAGTGATATACAAATGGATGGCAGACGTTTGTAAAATACACGAATGTAAGAAAACGGATTACTTAAATGAAAAATTAAGCTTTCGGAACAAGTTTCTATTGACTGAATATACTTAGCTTAAACAGAAAAGAGTGTATTATTGTGAATATTTAAAAAAGTTTGCAAAACTGTATTCTTGTGCTTCTGCAGCATGCTCGAACGTACAGTATCAGATGCTGTCGTGTAATGTTAACATTTGTTACCCGGTCTTGTGTCACATATCGACTAGTTGCGTAGCCGTAGATCTAGCTGCAGATTTTCTTGCACCGACATTACTGAAACTGCGACGTCTGCCTGTTTGTACATACAAGACTAGGTTAGTCTTGCTAGCAACAATTCGAAAGTTGCCAGCTAACCTCCGATTTGGCCGCGTTACGCGTTACCCGTTTATGCAGGCTATTTGTAGCGCATTTGCTTGGTTAAGCTCTGTGCATACAACCATGGTTAAACGCATTAACGGCTTTGGGTGTTCGGTTGGCTTGACCCTCGTGTCCGTCCGCTTGTTTCCTGGGCATTGCATTTGACTATGACATCGGTGACACGTTGGTCAGTCTAAAAAGATTAGGAGCAGGTAGGAGCTGGCTTATGGTTTACACAAGCTTTAATTGCTGCATTAAGGCAGCAGGCCAACAATAAGTGACATGTTTTGCACAACTTTATAAAGTAGCAGTAAAACGGACGTAACTGATTTTGCGGATGTATTGCGTTGCAAGATCACCAGCGGCAAGTTCACCCAGTGTGTGCTTGACCACTGGCTCAATTAAGGGGCTGCCAAGTCCCAACCGACAACTGTAAATAACATGATTCTCGACTAGAACTCTCATTTTGATGGCAAGTTGGTTGAAGTTAATTTGCCTTACTTTCAGTCGTAGCACTAAGTCAGATAAGGAACGACCTACGAGACTAGGGCCTCTCAACTTATTCTGAGTACACAACTTTGCTAATACTTCCATGAAATAGAAGGATGTGCTTCGTCTTGGGCGGTAGGTCATCAACGCAAAACGCGCTTGACTCATACTAAACAAGAGAGATATTGTTTACGCAATCGGCCGTCGTGGGCCAAAGTCAGGAATAGCTTTAAGGTCTCAGGACTAATTTTTGCGGAACACTAGCGACCCCGATGGGAGATCAATATAACGCAAAAGAAAAACGTGATTGAGAAACGAGAGACACCCTGTTCTGAAGCCATTATAACTTATTGGTACTCAGTTTAAATAATAATAATAATAATAATAATAATAATAATAATAATAATAATAATAATAATGTGGAAAACCAGTAGAGAAGAATGGCCTCCACCCGTTGAGCTGCATCGAGAGCCAAGGTCGGGCTCCCAAGCACACAGAAATAAATGCAGTGATTCAAAGAGCTCTCCGGAGGGCGGGAATACCTAGCATGCTGGAACCCAGACTAGGACTTCATGACAAAAAAAGGCCCGACGGTGTCACTATTCCGCCGTGGAAAAAAGGCAAATGCCTGGTTTGGGATGCGACAGTCTCCTGCACAGCCGCACCGTCTTATGTGTGCCACAGCGTTACCGAGGCGGGATGGGTGGCCGAACACGCAGAGAAAGAAAAGTGGCGTGAATACACAGAGACAATGGGCCCAGTCAGCAGAAAAACAAGGACATTTATTAAAGACTTAAGTGATCGAATACAAGCAAACACCGGAGATGCACGCAAAGGCGACTTTCTGAGACAGCTGCTTTCATTGGCAGTTTGCAGAGGAAACGCGTCGATATTAGGTCCGATGGGCTGACGACAGCAAGAAAGAAACTATAAATAATGAGGATACACATTCACACCTCACAACTGTATTGCTCTAATACATATTAAATAAATAATAATAATAATAATTTTTTGCCTGCTAGACGGCCTCGAGTGAAGACGTGTAGTTCGAGTGACAACAATTGTGCTAATTACAAAGGATTTACGTACTAGTGTCGAGTGTGAAACCAGTGACTGGATCCTGGTACAGTCGC
The DNA here is from genome assembly GCA_003439945.1 of Dermanyssus gallinae. NCBI lineage: Eukaryota > Metazoa > Arthropoda > Arachnida > Mesostigmata > Dermanyssidae > Dermanyssus > Dermanyssus gallinae. Next base: position 7,393 of record QVRM01001045.1, read on the forward strand.
GATAACTCTGTGCTGACATTTCCATCGAAGTTGATTTGTTTTCGAAGCTAACAACGACCTAGTCCATTCTGGATAAGCCGTCGGAAGACGATCAGGTACGGCAAGATGGTTCCATAACACAGCCAGTTGTCTGCTCCCAAGGCGCCGATGAATCGGCACAGCGCGCCGAATCGCCGTTAGCCTTGTCAACGGCAAGTTGTTCACCTTACACATCTCGGCCAGGATCACCCGCCGTCTGCTGTAGCAGGCCTGACTATTCCCCACTATCATCTCGTGCTTCTTCGCCGCTTCCCCGCCGCGCAGCTAGCAGACGGACCGGCGACGTCGGAAGACATATTTGTGGCGCAAAGTGCTTTAGAACCAAAACATCTTCAAGAGAATCAGCTGCTACCAAAGAGAGCCAGCGGAGAGAGGCCAGGCTAGCAGGTATGATGGAGAGGGCTCTCGAAAGTGAAGATGCCTTTCATATAGAGGACGATCCGTCAGGTCCACCGAGTAAAACAGCTGTTTCTGGTGGAGAGGGTGGAGGCTGGTCTACTGTTCCAACGAGAATGGATAAAGCCGTCATGGCCGCGGCCAGGAAAGTGGCCAAGGCAAACGCGGCATCGGGTACATATATTCGGCGAAGAGTTGCTAATTTAGAAGCGTTTGCTGATCCCGATATTATCTTTCAATGTCCGGATAACCCGTCCGCACTGAAGACTGTCAGCCTACTAAAAATATATAATGAAATAAGGCAATCTTTGCCGGGAGCGCATGCGCGTATTACAGCGCAGGGAAAGCTAGCGATCCGTGTCAAAGAACCAACCCAGGTCGCAATCGCAAAAACGCTGAAAATGGTTTGCGGGGTATCAATATCTCATTGTAAAGATACGTCAGCGTTCTGGGGACGAATCTCCGGTGTTAATCCCCAGTTTACCGAAGAAGATCTGCTTGCTTGATTTGCTGTTTGAAAGATCAGGGTGTAAGCCAAGTAAAACGAGAAAAATTTGCTGCGACCACACAGAACAATGAAGGCAAAACAACGAAGGGCTGGAAAAACTCCGCGAGGGTACGACTAAGATTCGATACCATGCCGGTCTCAGAGTTACCATCGTCGACGAAATATTTAAACTAACGTTATGTGCAGGGTCTCCTTTGCAATGTTTAAAATGCCATAAGTACGGACATGAGGCCACCTATTGTCAAAAACAAGGTAAACCTACGTGCAGAAAGTGCGGCCACCCAGGACACCAATTATGGGAATGCCATGATAAGGCCCGTTGTGTCAACTGTGGCGGGACCCATGCTTTCAACGATAACAACTGTGGTGTAAGACGAATATATTTCGAAGCACAATGAGTGAAGCTTTACGAGAAAGTATTCACCCGTCTCCCCGTCACAGACGATTTTCCTTCAATGGTTCAAGTCGTAGAGAAAAATAATAAAACCTCGACAGATGGGCAGAAGTCTTATGCTGATGCCGCACGACCTACAGCAGCCAGGGGTCCTACACAAATAATGCACAAAAACGGTGAAACCGTGCTTTGTCACCTCTCCCAACCAAGATTTAGAAAAAGTGTGGACCAAAAGAAGCAAGCACCAAATAAACAACCGGAAAGACTGCAGACGAAGTCTCAAGAAAAAACATTTAAAGGATCTTCAAACATCGTGAACGGAATTCTTCAGATATGGAAGATCTTTAAGCCACTACTGTCTAAATGGCTAGAAGAGAACCAAGACTTCAATAGAGCTGTATCTTTTCTTGAGTCGGAGGCAGGAAAGGCCTTTATTATAGCCGTCTTATATGGCTCCAAAGAAGTGCCTTTGATTCAAACGGAAAACACGAGTATCGATAAGGACCGTACATAAATGACTTCCCAACCATCCCATCCCGACGGATTCATAACAGATGAAGACTCTAGACCCAACTCCCCACTATCCCAGACCCTTATACCTGCACACACTACGGTCGCGCCTTGAGAATCTCACAGGGCTTGCGGGCGCACATAACACGTCTACACCCCCCGGCATCCCTACGCAATCAACATCTAAGACCCTTTCAACCACAACCGACTGACTCATCCAAGACGCATTCTCCTCTTCATACTTCTTCTATGGATTCCTCATCAGCCAACCCAGAGACACTGGCTCATACCTCAGCGCAGGCACGTCGAGATCTCAAAGTTGCCAGGGCCATACCTCGGGGAGCGAGAGAAGGCTGCGCCGCAGCTTTCGCAAATGCGTTGAATAATTTCAATTCAAAGCTGGATCTTGAAAGCTAGAATAGGCTAATGTCGGCTTTATCTTTAATGCTGGCCTTACCGCATAGAAAAAATCATGAAGCCAGACTAACCAGAATAATCAAAGACAATGTGTCAGTGCTCGAACAAATGAGTCTGGAAAGTCTTCTGCACACAGTTCTAAAGACCCTAATTAATAGACTAGACGGCTTAGCTGGAGACCGGCAGAGCGTGTCAATAGCTGAAAGAAAACTAGCCGAGGGCGATGTACGCTCTGCCGCTAGAGCCCTGCTGTCGTCAGACACATTTGCACTACGTAACTCTCGCACAGAGCGTGAATTAAGAAACAAACACCCGCCACCACCGGCCGCCTGCCAGGCGCACTGAAAAACCTTTGAAAAACCTACAGTTGGATACTGCGAGAGCGTCGAAAATCCGGCGATCTTAGAGACATGGGCAGAGTGTTAAACGGCTTGCCATAGCTTGTGGACTGACTCTGCGTGGGATTGCTGCAAAGAGGGCAATGGCGAGAAATAAAAAGACAATTTTGACAGCAATTCTGCCACATCAGGTTGGAGTGGCTGTTAAAGGCGGCACAGAAGCACTAGTACATGCTACACGGGGACAAGAAAGCCGCACAATTTTTGCGCCAAAGACTTTCCATTGACGTCCAGCGGGGCAACGCGATCTTAGTTTTGGGATCGCTTGCCGAGTGGTGCACACCAGGGCTGTTATAGGCCGAAAGTTAACACGTTCACAGGATTGTAATATAAATTGATTAATAAAATGCTACACGTGCCCTCGTAGAGACTAAGGACCAAGTAAGGATTCTGGTGAAACTTGATGTCTGCAATGCATTTAATACGTTAAGAAGAGACCGGATACTAGATGCAGTAATGAAGAAAAATCTAGAACTTTTGCCTATGGTCTGGCAAAGTTACAGAGATCCTTCACTCTTAACCCGGGGCACAACTTCAACATTGCGTTCGGAAGCGGGCATTCAGCAGGGTGACCCACTAGGGCCTGCTCTATTTAGTCTCGGTATATCAGATTTAGTATCGCAACTATAGAGCCCTTTCAACGTGCGGTATCTAGATGACGCCACGCTTGCCAGCCCTGCAAGTATCATCGCAACAGATTTAAGAAAAGTGCTGCAGTTTAAAGAAGACGGGGAAAAATGTGAGATTACTGCTGTTGGGGGCTCACTTCAGGAGAGGGAGGAAGCAATTCAGAAGACTACAGAAATACTCCCTGGTATCACGCGTGTAGAGCTAAACAACTTAGAAGTTTTTGGGGCCCCCGTAATGCAAGACGGAATTTCGCATACACTCTCTGCGAAAAAAGAAGCCCTTACTTAAATGCGTCCACAACTGACACGCTTGCATCCTCAGACTGCGCTGTGCATTTGAAGATATAGCCTAGGGTCTTCAAGATTTAACTATATACTGCGTGCATGCCCTGCTTTGACGTGCCCCGAAGAATTAACGGCGTACGATGACGTCAGCAGAGACATACTTAGTGAAGTACTAAACGTAAATTAAAAAGAGAACACCTGGCAGAGAGCAAGTCTTCCAATACGTGAAGGTGGTCTGGGAATAAGGAGTGCCACTGACCTAGCTCCGGTCTGCTACGCTGCTTCACTGGTGCAATTTGGTCCGGTGGCAGCTTCGTTAGTGGAAGAGGCAGTTCGACCACAAATAAGATATAAAAACAGTAAATCTATTAGAACAACCATGCTAGACCCGGGCCCTTTAGAATAATATCCTAGCCAGTATAACCTAGATAAGCTCAAAAGCAAAAAAAAAGCAGAGAAATCTTAGACGAGGTTGTTACCCGGAGAGACCGCGCCGTATTCTTATCGGCACAAGATAACTTCAGTGGGGGTTGGCTTAAGGCTTTACCCTCGCCTCAGCTCGGCACCATGCTGCATCCCCACTCTTTCCGCATGATGTCAGCACTTAGAATCGGCCCTAGCGTCGGCGAGCCGTTTCAGTGCAAACTGTATGGGGAGATGGTAGATTCCAGTGGCCTACACCCACTAAGTTGCTCGAATAGCGCCGGTAGATCGTCCAGAAATGCTGAACTAAACGGTGTGATCATAAGGTCCCTTAGGAAAGCCGGTATACCATCTACACTTGAACCGAGAGGTTTAGTGTCCGCTGGCGAAAAAAGACCTGATGGGGTGACCACTGCATTATGGTCACATGGAAAGTCCCTAGCTTGGGATGCAACGGTTTCGCGCACAACCGCGGCTTCCTATTTACACCACAGCTCTGTTGAGCCGGGGTGGGTAGCAAAGCACGCGGACGCCAGAAAACGGTTTAAATATGCTGGACTGGAAACAAGATATATTTTTGTGCCTATTGTCATGGAGACACTAGGACCAATCAGCAAGGAAACCGAAGCATTTCTCAAAGATTTAAGTAAGCGAATTCAGGAGGTCACGAACGACCGAAGAGAGGGTCAATTCTTGAGGCAAGCGTTGTCCTTGGCCGTTTGCAGAGGGAACGCGGCATCTATTTCAGACGCCATGGAGTGAACTACATAATAAACAAAACTTTGCAATAATACGTTTAGACCTCACAACCGTAACATTGTTTAACAAATAATAATACAAATAATAATAATATTTTTTTTTTTTTTTTTGGAACAAGGGTTTATTTTATCAATATGTACATGTATCACAATTATCAATATATTACTTATATAATATCTACAATATTGCTTATATTATTCTTATTGCTTGAGTGTCGGTGACCACTCAACATCATCTTGGCGTTGCCTCTCTGTAATTCTAATGACACTCTCTGTCGGAGGAAAGCGGTCGATCTTGGCTCCGCTGTGGTCTCGAAGAGCTTCTTCCCAAGCTCCTTTGTCAGTTTGAGTGCATCCTTGCCCCAAACGCCAGATGACTCGAGGCCGAACGCCATTACAACGTGGTCCTCAAGGAGATGCGCGTATAGGCGCCGTTTGTGCATCTCCCGTTGGTGGATAATGTTGCCGACGCCCGCGTTGGCTAGTGCACGATAGCCGAGAGCGTACGTGTCGGAGACGGTGACGTCCCATGCCAGCGGCCGATTGCGGTCCCAGTCTCGGCTGGTAAGGCCGTCCGGTCGACGCTTGTCGTCGCTCTGTAGTCCACCAGGCTCCAGTGTGACGCGGTAGCCGGCTTGTCTGAAAGCGCGCCCGAGGGTGTCATTTATGGCATCGTGGCGGCCCTGCGTAAGCTCAGCCAGCTTAGTGCAACTAAGCTGGCTGAGCTTACGTTCATCCACCGTGCTACCACACGGGCATGCCTCTGTCTCAAACATAGCAATGCCAAGTCTGAGGCCACTGGCGGCACGGAAGTGGTCATCAGCCAGCTTACTGCCGACTAGCTCGGACGGAAACACGTCAAGCCACGCTCCGGCAGCGTCGGATGAAACCGCTTTCAGTCTAATGCCGTCTATATCTAACTCACAGGCAGACAGAAGAGTTAAGTGGGTAGCCTGAGTGGCGATTTGGTCCCACCCCTTCTGCCTAGTGACCTGTTCCTCAGATGGACGACCAGACTGACGCGCATCCCAGATCCGAGCGGCGTCTTGTTGGTGGCTGATGAGTCCGCCGGCAGTAGCGGTCACTGCAGAGGCGCAGCTGTGCGACGAAGCAAGGAAAGCGGGTAAGGCAAGGTCCGTAGCCGAACGAATGCCCATTCCACCCAGCCGGACCGGTAAGCTTGCCTGCGTCCATGCCTTATCATCAAGCGTTAGGTCAAGGATGTTTTCCAAGGCTCTCCTCACCTGGTCGTCGAGGTTCAGAGTTTCTGACGGTAGAAGGAAGACAGGTGAGGTCCGTAGTACATACAGGACCTTTTGCACTCCCATTGCGTGCCGGAGCAGGAAGTAGGCTTGATGTCTACCGAGATGGCCCAGTCTCTGGTAAAGCCGGGAAAGTTGTTCTCCCTTCTCGGCTAGTATCGGACCGATCATGTCGGGAAACACCGCCGTACCCAACAGGTCCAAATCACATCGATCCTTTACAAGGATGCCCGGGAGGTTGCTGTTAAATTCAGCGATCACCTGCTGTCTCTCTTCGTCCTCAAAACCCTGTAGAAATAGCTCGCATTTAGACGGGTTAAGCTGCAGCCCGCTCCATTTCTCGAACGCTCGGAGATCCTTGATGTCTCTGAGTAACACCGAAGGATCGTTGTCCAGAAGGGTCCCATCGTCGAGGTAAAACAAAGGGACCTTGGATGCCACCTGCTTGACGTACTGATGCAGAAGCAGGCTAAATGCAAGAGGAGCCGCTACGTCTCCCTGCTGACAACCGGCTGATGACCTAATTTCAACCTCACCAAACATTAGGGGAGTCGGTTTGCTATATGCCTGGTGCATCATTGGATAGAGGGCCGGGGCGTGCTTGGAAATCTCTGTCAAGAGGTGTCCTCGTTTGTTTAAGTTAAACGCATTTTTAAAATCTAATTTTAGAAGGCAGCATTTTTCGTTGTGTTCGAGAAAGGTGCAAGCTGTGTGAGCAATTATTTCTGCACCATTTTGAGTGGCGTACCCCATCTGCCGTGGCTGCAGGTAGCTTTTCACATTGACCTGGGGAAGCAGGGTCTTTGTGGCCAATCTTCGCAGAGTGCAGCCGACGGCTATGGGTCGGTATCCTCCGGTTTTCTTTTTCAGAGCGATAAGCCACCCTCCATATATCACGTTTCTCACAGCCTCCGGAACTTGCCCATTACGTATGATGTCGCATACTTTGGCGAGTGTTTCCAGTACATCGTTGTGGTCTCCGTTAGCAGGGAGAAGGCATTTTAGATGGTCAGGCGTGAGACCGTCGAGGCCTCCCGCCGCACCGGATGGAAAGGAGCGAAGTGCCTTGGCAACATTCTCGCCTGAGCACGACCCGACCGCTGGCAAGCCGAAAGGGGACGGTGGCACCACGTCCCCTGCAGGAGCAGGAGGATGTTTTGCCACCATCTCATTAATCGCTGGCCAAGCTATGGCCTCCCTGGGTTTCTTTTTCGACGTGGAGGACTTTTGGGGCGAGAGTGAGCAGCGCGGTCCAGCTCGCTTCGTCATTCTTTTCACGACGTCTTTAAGCAGACGGTGGAAGAGTCCGCGCAAGGGTATTCTCGCTCCCTTTGGGATCCTGCGCAGCACCTTGCGTGTCATCTTGGCGTTGGCGAGTAGCTTGTGAAGAGAAAGGGGAGAAGAGGGCGGCAGGTGATCATCAGGTGTCGGGCCTCCGTTCACTGGAGACTGGCTGGCGGGGTGAGGAGAGGGTTCTACTAGTGAAGCGTGCGGAGAAGGCAGCGGCTGTGAGACGCTGCTAAGAGTGGCAGCGGCCTGTTGAAGCACTGCTGGCCCACTAGACTTGCCTATATTTTTCTTATGAGTCCTTCCTGCGTGAATCTGCACACCCCTCTTTGTAGGAAAGCACATTGAACACCACGGACATTGAAACTCATTAGCCATTACTGTTGCTTCTCCTTTGAAACAGAGCAGTTGCTGGCTTTGCTGCGGCTGTCCACTTCTCATGCCTTGCGGTTCCAAGTGAAAATCCCGTTTTTTATTGTCGGCGCGGTGAGTTTTTGAATGTTCCAAACTCAAAATGTTGGTTGGGCAGCCGTTAGAATTCGAATTTGAATGGCAGCGGCGTGCCGCTCGGAGCCTCCGGGCCGTTATGCTGGTGGTTTCGTTTTGCTTCATCGTGTCATAGTTAGAACTTCTCAGCGTCGTAGCCGCTGGCTTCCCCGTCGAACGGCCACACACAGTACACCAAAATTATCACTGAGTTACACTCATCTCTCTGGTATGTCACTTGCTGGGTTTACCGTCCTGCACACACACGGATAGGTGTGTTCCCTCGGAGCTCCATACGCACACGTCCGCACTGCTTGGCGCCAATAATAATAATATAATAATAATAATTATTATTATTATTATTATTATTATTATTATTATTATTATTATTATTATTATTATTATTATTATTATTATTATTATTATTATTATTTTTATTATTATTATTCAGTTATTACAATTGTGAGGTATGAACGTTTATGCCAGGTTTATCCTGCTCCGGTCGCTTTCTATCAATTCATGGCGCCTATGATGGAAGCCACATTTCCTCTACAAACGGCCAAAGACATCATCTGTCTCAAAAACATGGCCTCGCGTCGATCGCCCGTAACTTCTGCTATGCGTTTTCCGATATCTTTCAGGATTTTCGCTGTACCTGAGCTGATGGGGCCGAGCGTCTCTAATGTAATGGGTACAAAGTGGTAGCTTCTAGATAGCTCGAGATACTTCCTTCGTTTTTCAGAATCCGCGCGCTCGGCTACCCATCCTGACTCAACGGCGCTGTGGTGTAGATACGATAAGGCCGCCGTGCATGAAACCGTTAAATCCCATACAAGGCTTTTTCCGTGTGACCACAGCGGGATGGTGACCCCGTCAGGCCGCAGCTCACTGCTGCCATTAAGGCCATTCGGCTCGGGTGTAGATGGTATCCCTGCCCTTCTAAGAGCTCTTCTAACTATGGCGTTAAGTTCAGCGTGTCTTGTAACTCTGCCGGAACTTTTCAGACAGCTTAACGGGTGTAACCCGTCAGAGTCAACAGGTTGGCCGCATCGCAGACATGAGAAGGGCTGGCAGACGGGGGCGCCTATTCTAAGGGCTGACACCATGCGGAAAGAGTTTGGGTCCAGCATGGTGCCAAGCTGACAGGAGGGCAGCGCTTGAAGCCAGCCCCCGCTGAAGGGATGTTGAGCCACTAGAAACACGGCACGCTCTCTTGCTGATGTTAGGCTATCTGTTATATCTCGTGCGGACTTCTTAGTTTTGCAACCGTCGAGAAGATTTTGACTCACGTGTTCTCTCAGAGGGCCGGGGTCGAGTTGACTTCTGATTGTGGTATCCGCCACTATTGCTGCCTTTTGCAGTTCAATCTTGCTTCCTCGTCAATAAGTGATTCCGCCAGGAAGCTAAATTGATTCAGGGATGCAGCATAGCACACTGCAGCTAGATCTGTGGCTCTTCTTATTCCAAGGCCTCCGTTTCCGATAGGAAGGCTAGCTCTGTTCCACGTGTTTCCTTCTAAGTCAATGTTTAGTATTTCGCTTAGAATGTCTCTGGTGGTCTCGTCGTAGGCTGCAAGGCCTTCCATGTGTTTTAGAGTCTGGCAAGTTCGTAGCAGGTAGACAAATCTTGGTGAACCAAGACTGTGTCTCCAAAGGCACAGAGCCACCTGCGGGTGCATACTTGTCAGACGTGGGCGAATCTTTACCAGAATCTCTCGTTTGGCATCAAGAGCGCGTGGAATTCCTTCGGACATTACAGGAGAACCTAGAACATCTAGGTTATCCTGAGTTACACGAGATATCCCAGGAAGTGCTTCCATGATTGTTTGTATGGCCTGCGCTTGATCTTGAGATGTACCTCCGACAGCTAAAACCTCGCACTTGGCCGCGTTGAGGGTCAGTCCTCCCGGTTCCTCAAAGTTCAGTATAGTCTGCAAATCCCTCGCCACGACATTTGCGGGACCTCCCAAGACAGCGTCGTCTAGGTACCAGACATTGAAAGGGCTCTGTAAGCTAGATACCAGATCAGAAATGCCAAGGCAGAACAGAGCTGGTCCCAATGGGTCTCCCTGCTGAATGCCAGTTTGCGACTCTATGATCGTGTCTGCGTTCCAAGCGAGGATTGAGAAATCTCTATAACCCTGCCATGTCATTGGATAGAGTCGTGGAGCTTTTCTCTTTACTTCGTCAAAATTGTGTCCCTTCTTATTGTGATGAACGCGTTTTGGAAGTCTAGTTTGACTAGTACTTTTGTCGGACCTTTTGTTTCCAGAAAAGCGCGTGTAGCGTGTACAGTAGCCTCCGCTCCTCCTCTAATGGCAACACCCATTTGATGGGGTGAAACCGCAGCAGCTATGGCCCGTTTGTTCATAGCCATCGCGATCTTTGAAGCCATTCTTCGTAGAGTTAGTCCGCATGCTATGGGCCTGATGGAATTATCCTTCTTTCGGAGGGCAGTTAAGCTTGCGCCATAAAAAACGGGTTGGCAGAACGATGGCAAAGCCCCATTGAGCACTCTAGCCATAAGAATGCCTAGCTCTTCCAGAAGACGCTCTGAGAATGGAATCGTTTGGCTAAGCATGTCCCGAAGATGCCGAGGCCGTAGGCCGTCTAAACCGGCTCCACTTGCAAAAGGGAAAGATCGAATGGTCTCTAAGACGAGAGCTCCTTCAATTTTATCCAGGCCTAGAGTGGCGGGTTGTTGCAGAAGGTCTAACTGTTCTTGACACCCGGGTGGACTAACTGGGTGTTTGCTACGTAGTTCAGACTCGGTATGTTCATTTTGTGGTGCCAATGTGTCTAAGAAGAGTAGCGATCGAGCAGCAGAGCGAATATCGCCCTCTGCTAATTTCATCTCTGCCTGGCGCACGCTGTATTGGTCGTTGGTGAAGTGAGACCTTTTGCCGATCGTGCTAGGTATGGTCGAATCAGCGAGACTTTGAAGTGTTCGAAAGTCTATTTCCGCTACATTACTTTTAATGATTTTAGTAAGTGTTTTCTCCTGATTTTTTTGGTGAGGTAGTGTAAACATCAATGATGGAAGCATCATAAGATTATTCCAACTTTCAAGATCGAGCTTTGTATTAAAGTTGCTTAATGCTGCCGTATATGCTGTAGTACAGACTTCTCTAGCCCCACGAGGTATGATTCTGGCAAGCCTTAAGCTTCTGCGGGCATGTGATAAGGCTTGTACTAATAATTTCGAGTCAGGTTGGGTGTCGGTGTTTGATGTAATGGTTATCTGGTTATTCGGTCCCGGATTATTATCCGTACGAAGGCTTCGACAAGGAGCTACAGAGTGTTTTCGTGTTATGTGAATTTTCAGGCCCTTAGATGATGGTACGGCTCGCCCACAGTATTTGCAAACATATGGTGTCTGGGAGAGCGGTAAAGCTATCTCCGAGTCGTTCTCGGTGGCATCTCGAGTATTGTGGTATTGTTGGCTAGTCATTATTATTATTATTATTTCGTATTGGTGCTACTTCTCCAGTGAAACAAAGTGGTTGCTGGCTTGGCTGTGGCTATCAACTTCTCATGCCTTGCCTTTCCAAAGGAAAACGTCGTTTTCATTGTCGGCGCGATGAGTTGTTGATATAACATCAAAATTTAGTTGAGTAGCCGTTAGAATTCGAATTTGAATGGCAGCGGCATGCCGCTTGAAGCCTACGAGCCGTTACGCGGGTGGTTTCGTTTTGTTTCACCATGTCGTGTGGATCTTCACAGCCTCATGGCTGCTCGTGCCTCTGTCGCATGGCCACACACAGTACACTAAACTGATCACTGAGTTACAGGCATCACTCTGGTATGTTACTTCCTGGGTTTACCAACCTGCACACACATGAATAGACGTGTTTCCTCGGAGCTCGATATGCGCACGTCCGCACTCCTTGGCGTCCGCCAGATTTCTTATAATAATAATAATAATAATTCATCCCTTCTGTAGCCAAATATGGCTCTTAATGCAATATTCTGTGCAACCCGTAAATTATCTGTAAGTGTTGAAAGCGTTGACCCGAACCGTGGTAAGCAATATGTTATGTAACAGAAAAATAACGATGTATATATAATCAACATCACATCGGGGATACGTCAATATTGTTAAGTTTGCTTAATTGTGGCACAATCTGTTCAAGTTTGGTAACTAATGTGATTTTGATACGCCACTGATGGGTCAAGGTTACACCCAAGCCTTTATATTTAAATGCTTGTTGTACATTAGTATAATCAAGCTTAATTGCTATTTGTTGGTTTATTGATATTTGCCTTGGAGTGAAAATGAACATTTTTGTTTTTTGAACTTAAGTGTTTTGAGTACCAATTTGAGATAAGTTTAAGTTGGCCGTTTGTGTACTCAACATCGCAAGTCTGATTTTGTAAGGAAATTGGGCAAAGAAAAAATAATGTCATCGGCAAAAGCGATAGCCTTAAGTTCACTAGAAAAGAATTTATAAATATTAGGAACAGTGTCGGTGAGAGGCTGGTCCCTTGTGGTTTAATGTGGGCAGCATGGAGATGATAATCGTCGCCGTTTCTGGTGATTTGTACCCTGTCGCTTAAGTAAGAATTAAAAGTTACAATCGGACCTTCAGCGAAATTGAGTTGTGTGAGTATATTGATCAGGATATTTTATCGACTGAGTCAAATGCTTTTTCAATATTGACAAAGATACCAGCAATTCATTGACTGGACTCCCAGCTTTTAGTTATATATTCCTGGAGATGTGTACGAGCTAAACGAGTATTACATTTATCACTTGGTTACGGTGCCCAAGCAGCAGTGTAGTTTCGCTGGTCTTTGAAAAAACCTCAATCGTTAATAACCAGCAGATGGGATCGTCTGGAAGACTGGGTAGCTCTGGACACACATAGTTGCCTTTTCTGATGACTAGAAATTAACTGAGCACAGTAAGCGGATAATAGCGGTTGTTCGCTTGCCACCATACTCTAAACATAATCGCACATCTCAAAATGTGCATGTTTTACGCGCAGTATACCGAAAACGGTATTAATCAAATGTGTATTTCAGTGTTGGGCAAGCACTACCTAGATGTATGTGAAATTTCACAATTCATGTATTACAATTGCTTAAAAGCATATTAAGCATTCAGTGTCATTAAGCTTGTTAGTGATATTACTATTTTGCATTCGGTTATATTGTATCGGAGGCAACACAATCGACAGTGTTTACAGGAACAACTTTAAATTGACTTGCGTTTTTGTGCAGGCCCGTAAGTGATTGAACCCCATCGACTGAGTACTTGCTTATTTTGTGACGTTTGTTTTAGAACACATCTTTTAACTCATGATAAATCATTGCTTTCGATTCGAAAAACCTGGGACCGACCATTATCAATCATATTTATTGTAGGCCTCAATAGGCTTCCTATAGTTGGTTGTCACAGACGGTGCGTGTGGTTTTCAAAGTTCTCCGACAAAGAGTGCCTACAAGGGAGCACACCCGCGGATGTTTTGAGAAGCAGACGGCTGGATACCCAACCGCGTATTTAGAAAGGCAAATTTGACTCTTCCAGGGATGCGAAATGCACAGCAGATAGTATTTTCCAGTATAGCCGGATGCCGCAGGATACAGCTATACTGATAGTGTGCACACAGAGCTCTATTCAAGTTTGTTCGAAATGTATTCACTCATATACAACAACGAAACTGTATTATTTTCGTTGTTCAGTAGACAACTATGAGTATCTACGACAGTAGACAACTATAAACCCTTATGCACAATTTAAATATATGTATACTGCCTGAGACAGTATAGTTCCAGGAATTTCTCGACAAACATGATTAGTCTACACTGTGCGTACGATGTCCTAGTGTCCGTTAATGGCCGCTAGCGTAGGGTCACGGCCCAGCAAGTGTATCGCAGCCTACTTAGTTGAGGAAAAAACTAAAAATAGCTGCTCCTAATGCTTCCTATTGATTTGCCAAATACTTTAGAGCGAAGCGCTAATATGCGTGATGTATTAAGTTCAACTATTTGATCTAATTTTGAAAATTAGATCAAACAGAAAAAAAAACATGAAACTGGCGTTGTTTATTGAGGTTTTGGGCCAAAGCTGCAATGCCTAAACGTTTTACTTATTGCAGATATGCCCACACCTAGGGTGACTTTATTTCTCTGCCTACAATGTGGAGCTACTCGAAATAGCTGAACTGGAGATATTTGTGCAATACTAGACTAATAGACTGACAAACGAATTGTCCGCGTCTTATCTTGTGAGCAATAAATAAGTTTGTCGGACTACTTGGAGGAACACAAGATGACTGAAAACCAAATAAATACGAGCCGACGTAATCAAGTCTGAAGCCCTAGATATGGATAGGCGACCTGTGTGGCTCTTCAGACTTGTGCCTTCTACTTTTAAAGATATACTTTAGCCTTTTTACTTAAATATTTACTTTAGCACCGGATACATCTCTGCATAATCTACAATTGCAACGAGACTGTTGAGGACAACAGATGGGCCTGGCTGCCCATGCCGGTGCTCCGTAAAGGGCGACGGATTCTGCAGCAGTTGCGAAAGGCGGTGCTTTTCTTCTCCAACTCCTCCGACTCTTGGCATCAGGCGCGCCAGATTGCTGGCCACCTTTCGGGCCTTTGCTGACGTTTGCTGTATGTGCGCTGCGCCAGTCAGTCCCTTGTCGAGTATCACCCCGAGGTACTTTATCTTTTTTCCCAAAACAATTGGGTGACCTGCTACTTCGACCTGTATGTTTTTGGTAATTTTTCTGCCTGTTAGGTACAGCGCCTCAGTCTTGTGCAGTGCCAGTTTTAAAGAATGGTGTTCCATCCAGTCTGTCACCATCAGCAAGGCCTCATTGGCGGCTGACTCTAGTGCTCCCGTACTACGGGCCATGACCAGAAGGGCCAAGTCGTCGGCATAACCGACCATCTCGACACCCCTAGGCAAACCCTGCAGCTCGAGAACCCCGTCATAGGCGAGGTTCCACAGGACCGGTCCCAGAACCGATCCTTGCGGGACCCCTGCAGTAACTGCGTAGCTCTGATCGCCGGCCAGCAGCACTCTCTCCGACAGGTACGATGCTATAATTCGACGAAGGTAGGGCGAGATGCCCTTGCGCTTCATCGCTTGCATTGACACCCTGTATATATATATATATATATATATATATAATAACTATTATTTATTTCGGGGCTTAACTCAAGGCGTTAGGTCCAGGCTTGGGCTGGTCCACCTAGCCAGGGTGCCTCTCACCGAAGCGGCATTCCCTCTCTGAACATCCAATGACAGACGTTGCAGTAAATATTTGCCCGCACTCTTGTCTTCTGTAGCCAGCACCAATTTTCTCCCGACATCGTTAAGCAGTTTCTTCGTGAGCAGCCCAGGCCCCTCCAATGTCTCGAACGCAAGGGGTGAAAACAAGTGTGGGTAAGAAATACTTGAATACTTTCTGCACTTGGCTGCTTCCGCTAGGGCGACTGCGTGTCCAGGGCGGGCTGCGCCCGTACCGACCATTGAAGGGGTCATTTCATCAGGTCTCCTTCCATCGTCTCTGACTAAGCCGGGAGGCTCCAAAATGCATGGGTAGCTTGCCGACCGTAGTCCTCTGCTAAATGTTTCATTCAAGGCTGAGTGGCGTGCAGTTCTGCCACTCAGCCTTGAATGAAACGTCACGGCGTTCATCACGGAAAGCTGGCTGAACGAAAACGTCACCTCGGCTGAACTCTCGGCGGGTGGCCAATTCGAAGTTTTTCGCAGAGATCGTGTTGGCCAAAACGGTGGCGGTGTACTGCTCCTTGTTAGTTCGAAGTTTGCATGCTCTGAGGTCGACACCGGCAATACTTCCTCGGAACTTATTGCGGTTGATTTGATTCTTCCGAACGGCACAGTACGACTTATCTGTACGTACTTTAGCCCTACGGAATCACGAGCGGAGCTATCGACTAAAATGGCTACTCTCATTACCGATCTCGAAACAATTACATTGGATGAACATAGTGTAGTGCTTGCTGGAGATCTTAATCAACCTGGCATAAACTGGACAGACTGGCACTATTCATCCAGACGAGCGGAGTTACGAGCCCAAGAAGGACCACTGTCGATGGAAGAAATGTTTCTTCAGTACTGTTGCGAAGCAGGACTACAATGTGTTGAGCATCCCACAAGAGGTAGCAATGTTCTTGATATTGTTCTGGCTAGAGATGATATTGTTGGCAACGTCATCGTTTCACCGGCGCCAGTTGCAACAGACCATCAAATGGTCTCGTTCACGATCTCTAGTTGTCGTAGTGTGACGACGGATCGTACACAACTCTGGGACTTTGACAAGGGAGACTATGAATGCCTAACCATGAATCTGGGTGCTACGAACTGGACAACCTTCTTTCCAACCCTGTATTGACGTGAATGACATGTATAACAAATTTGTCACTTACATGCACTTCCTGATGGATTGTTGTGTACCCAGGAAGTCTCCTAATCTGCATGGTGTTCTGGATCCTAGCATAGAAAGCATCACCCAGCAATTGAACAGAGCGACGCCGGAAGAAGGAGCTAGACTGCAAAAGAAACTGCAAAAGATGCTTCATAGAAAACGAATCATCGAAGAATGCTCCGTAGCCCAATCGGCTGTTCCCACCGCGGTTCATAGATACATCGAAAGGCGAATGAAAGTTAAAGACTATTTGAGCTCGATTAATAGAGCGGATGGATCGGTTGCTACACAAAACCAGGAGAAAGCTGAAATTCTGCGCGGAGTATTCGCCGCAACATATCCATCACCCACGGAAGTCCAGCTACTCTACCAACGCCGCCTGTGTCTGAGAATCTGCGCATGGTTGAGGACGTTGACTCCCCTCCTGAAAATCTTGAACGCCACCTTCGCTCTCTGGCTAACAAGCGAAGCGCCTTTCCCTATTTGGAATACAACATTGAATTTATTCAATAATTGCACATTTGCACACTGAGGCAGTGCCCGCCTAAAAAAATAGTTTTAAATCGCCTCCCGGTGAGTTCGCCTGCTCCTCCTCCGCGACGGACCCAGCTCTTGTGGTCCCGGTGCGCCCGGAAGACCCGTAGGGTACCCTGCATGGCCAGGACGGTTAGGTCGATCAGGTTTTTCTTCGATAACCCGAGAGTCAGGAGATCCTTCACCGACTCGGGCTCCCATACACCGGTCATCGACACGGTGATGGACCCGAATCGGTGGGGAAGCGAGCTGGGAAGTTGATCCCTGACCCCGGGTATATCGTATTTCCTGATCTTATCCCGTCTGGCCAATGCAAGGTCTCTTGAGGGGCCGCAGACCTCGGCGTCCAAGACCCAGACCCTCGTAGGTGTTGTTATGACGAGGTCTGGTCTCCGAGCCGGTGCGGCGGGTCTTCGGAAGGTGCGCTCTCGTTCCACCTGCATTCCTTTAGCACGGAGTAGGCGGGTGACTCGCTCACATATGTCATCGTGGCGCTTGATTATAGGGCGATGGGTGTGATCGCACACTTGAGCGATGTGGGCCAGCGTCTCGACAGCGTTGCACCCATGACGACAAAATTTGTCGTACCCGGGGCGACCCCTTGCGAGTCTGGCACGCGTTGGTAGTGCGTTAATCCTTAACTTAATCAGGTTTATGTACTCCCTACCGGATAGGTAAGGAGTACCCTTGACCCAGTCATTTGTAAAAGGGGTTAGGTGTGTGTGTTTCAGGTGAGCCCCATCGACTGTGTTATGTAGTGTACGAGACCAGTACTCGGTCTCGTGTGCGGCGTCTTCAATGGTCGTGTCATCGAACACACAGAGAGCGCTGGTTTTCGCCAGCTCCTTTCTGTGATAATCGGTCGACAGCAGCCACTGAGTGCCTATGTGGGATGATCTGTTCAGGGCAGTGAGGCGGGAGAGGCGAAGTCTGGGAATTAGTGTACGGAGACAGGGGATGTCCAGACCGCCGTGTGAGATGTGCGCGTATAGGAAGGCGTTTGGCACGCTGTTTTCGAGTTTGAGCCACTGCAATTTCACCGTTCGCCTGATCTCACAGTCTAGTTCTAAGAGGAATTTTTGAGACGGTCGGGGACCAGCGACCAGTTTATAGAGAATTTTCGGGATAAGGAATTGTTTCAGTATTGTTAAGCGTTGCTGGGGTTTAAGGGGAGCTGATGTTAGTCTGCCGAGTAGTTCTAGGAGAGTGACCTTGGCCGTGTCGACTCTGCCATTACTGTCGAACTCGATGCCAAGGTATCTCCATCGAGCGCATATACCCTTGGCTGGCAATTGCCTCCCTCCAACGGAGAATTCGGGGGTTGACTGATAAAGGCTCTTCTTCACCCGGCTATCATAAAGATGCGAGATCGTAAAGCTCTTATCAGTGTTGATTTCAAGGCCTCTTTCTTCAAGTAAGGGGAAAGCTAAATCTAGGAGTTGTTGGAGGGTGTTCTTGGTGGAGGCGAGGAGGATGAGGTCGTCCGCAAAGGCTAGGCCCATAAGGCGGTTTCCTTCTTTTAGTCGATATCCTAAATTGTCTAAGTTTATTTTCCTGAGAATGTCGTCAAGAACTAGATTAAATAACAGGGGTGACAGGGGATCACCCTGACGAACACCCCTGGTGGGCCTGATAGTACGACATTCTTTACCGAATTCGAGGAGAGTTTGGGACGATTGGTATAGGCGCTCGATATACTCGATGAAGACTTCCGGATACCCTCTGGCCCCGAGTGTCCACAGGACCGCGTCATGGCTGATCGAGTCGAACGCCTTACGCAGGTCGACCGACGCGATCCGCAATTCGCGGCCTGTGGACTTGGCATCATGAATGATGCCATCGAGAACCGTCAGGTTTTCGAAAGTCCCATCGAATGGGAGGAAGGCTCGTTGAGTGGGGAGAATTTTAATAGATTTTTGGATACGTTTAGAAAGGATTTTATTAAGCGTTCTTTGTAAGTAAGAGCTAATCGAGATGGGTCGGAGGTCACTGGGGGAGGAGGCATCAGTGACCTTGGGGATGAACGCTACTCGAGCCTTTTGTTGGCAGGGGGGAACATCGCTAATGAATAGAATATTAAGGAGACAGCAGACATTCTCTAAGGGGAGTTTACGGAGGGATGCTAGTTTAATCCCATCCAAGCCTAGTGCTTTAGATGTCCCTCGGAGAGCTGATTGCGTTTCTAGGAGGGAGATAGGGGTAGAAACGCAGTTGAGATCAGGGTTGGGGATGTAGGGGTTTGGCGTAAGTGGCGGGGGTGGGGGTTGGGTCATTGCAGTAGCCCAATGCTCTACAACCTCCGTGTCATTCATGTTGTTTATTCGGCGTACACCGTCTAGTATGCCTTGAGCACACTTGGAGCGGTTTTTGTTGTATAATTTCTGTGTGATAGCGTAGTGTTCCCGCCGCAGCTTACGCTTTGACAGCGCCCTATCA
Organism: Dermanyssus gallinae; assembly: GCA_003439945.1. Lineage (NCBI taxonomy): Eukaryota > Metazoa > Arthropoda > Arachnida > Mesostigmata > Dermanyssidae > Dermanyssus > Dermanyssus gallinae. Next base: position 26,565 of record QVRM01001045.1, read on the forward strand.
GTGGACGGGGGCGTCACAACTGTGCGCGGGTGTGTTGTTGCGTTTATGTGTTTGTGTAGGAAGTCGTTTAGTATTTGGGAGTGTGCCTCAGCTTGGCAAATTATATTTGCAAGGTGGGTTAGGTCTGTGGTTGATAAGTGTGGGGGGAGCGTGTTTGTGAGGGCTTGTATTCGCGCTATGATAGCGTCTTTTGGGGAAGGAAACTTGGTTTCCTGTGAGTCAAGGTCGTACCTTTTGGGGTAAGGATCGCCAGACTCGTCGTCGGAGCCAGACGGAGAACGAGTTCGTTTGTGAACAAACTCGTTAACTCGCGCCTTATACGCTGCCGATTTCCGCTGGCGTTTAATCGACTCAAGCGTGCGATCAGGGAATTTAAGAAGTGTGGCTATGATCTGTGTGTTCCGTTGTCTTTGATATTTCGCAGAACCCTCGAAGATGGTTGGGTCCCAGACCTCTTCCGCTGTGCCATTGTCTGTCTGGTTCATAAACGCGACGACAAAAGTGATCCAAACAACAAAAAGCCTGTATCGCTCACCTCTGTGCCGTGCAAGCAATTTGAAAAGGAGTTGGCCGATGCGATCTATAGAAATGCGAATTCACAAGGTCTAATTTCTAGGGAGCAATTCGCATATCGACCAAGCCATTCTACTGTCCTACAACTGCTGGAAACGCAAAATGACTGGGCTCTTTTAACTAATATTAGCAAGCCCTTTGACTGTGTATACTTCGACTTTAAGTCTGCATTTGAAACCACTACACACTCGAAGCTTCTAAACATTCTCCCGCGGTACGGTGTTGGACAGAAACTCACAAACTGGATCAAAGCTTTCCTTGAACATAGGACCTTTAGAGTGAGGAAAAATGATTGTCTGTCGTCAACGGCTGAGGTCACGTCCGGTTGTCCACAGGGAACAATTCTTGGACCTCTTATGCACATATTATATACTGACTCGTTAAAGTATATTATATCTGAAGGAGTGAGAGTAAAAATTTACGCGGATGATGTAAAAATGTATATATCTGTAGAAAATGAAACAAACATGAATATTCTTCAAGAAACATTCGATAAATTTATGGATTGGTGTAAAGGATTAGACCTAAAGCTCTCTGTAAATAAGTGCGCAGTTCTGCACTTCGGCAGCAACAGTCCTGTACATAACTACACATTAGGTACTGAACAGCTAGCGGCAAAGCCATCGATAAAAGACGAGTTCTGACAAGTAATACGCTGAGCTACACACCGCATGTTCTAGAGGTAGCTGCGTCAGCTAGTCGGAGAATGCACTGGATATTGCGACCCTTTGTCTTAAAAGACGCTAATCTGTATGTCAAACTTTATAAGCAATATGTCCTACCTGTGATTGTATATGCCTCTCCAGTATGGAATCTAGGATTGAAACGTGATAGAAATTTGTTAAGGAAACTGCAGAAGAAGTTTTTAAAACGTGTTGCTTTTCGTTGTAATGTGAGGACTTGTGATATACATTGTGATGATATTTGTGTTGTTCTAGATGATATTGATAAGGCTACGTTTGTCTCTATTTGTAAGTTCCCAGATCGAGCGAACATATTCTTTGATTCTATTTTGACGAACACAAGAGCCGGGATCAACATACATGCTAAAACTGTTGCCCGGAAAGAAATTGTTAACAAAATGTTTGCCTGGCGCAGTACCAGGAATGCGAATTACGTACAAACAAGTTGATCTGTTCTAATAAAGCCCCCCGCTAAAGGGTGTGTAAATATATTCTGCCTGAACTCTGCGGACAGGAAAGTCCATGGTGACCTAGGGAGTCGACCTCATCACCGCACCTGTACTGGTGTGGGGAGACTAGGTCTACTCCTAACCTCAACCCGACTAGTATTCGTGTAGACTCGTCATCCAGGAGAGTACCAAGTTGAGGGCTCGGGAGCGCGTGCAGCCATGCACCTGCACCGGGCGAGGAAACTGCCTGTAACCTCGCTTTGCTAGCGGCCGTAGTTAGTCAGTCCCACAGGCCGCTCCATCGGCCGTCGTTTGCCAGTTCTGAATTCCCAATTCTGAGCTCCCACAGAATGCAATGGCGTCATCACCCTTTTTTTTCTTTTCAAGCGTGGAGTGGAAGCTTGCAATCACTTGGGGGTCCAGGATAGACTCAACGCCACTAGTCGCCGAATGTAAGGAGGCGATGTGTGCTGCGATTGAAAGAGAAACTGCTTCAGGCAGGCCCAGTCCACCTCTGGTTACCGGTAAGAGGGCCTGACGTAGGGAATCGTCTCACAACCGCAGGTTGAGTATAGATTCCAACGCAAAACCCATCTTCAAGTTAATTTCCTCCAACTGGGCCGAGAAGGCTGAACTGTTGGTTCTCCTGTACAGGTAGTTCAGCCTCGACGCGGAGAAACATGAACGCAGGAGGTACAACCTCTGGTGAGCGCCAATTTCAAGTTTTTCCCTCCCGCGTTCGATTGTCGGTCCAAGGTGGCGAGAGAACATGGGTACGCCAAGAAGATCCAAGTCGTCGCCTGTTACGCGGCAACCTGGAAGTAGATTCTGTATAGCGGATATGTCAGCTGTATTTAAGCCGGTTATGTGAACCTCACACTTGACGGGGTTCAGATCCAAACCGCTTCATGTGGTGAAATTAAGTATCTTCTTTAAGTCTTCACTGACCGTACTAATGTTACCTCCAATGACACTGTCGTCCAAATACCAAAGATTGAGTGGACTTTCAAGTGAGTTAACCAAGTCTTTAACGGCAAGACAAAACAGAGGGGGAGCGAGAAGATCTCCCTGTTGAACCCCAACAGCTGAAGTAAGCAGTGCCGAGGGCAAGACCAAGTGCGATGGAGCACCGTAGGCCAATTTCACTTGATGATAAATAGCAGGGGTCTCATCTCCAACCACTTTCAGCAAATGATCCCTTCTGACGTTGTTGAACGCGTTTTTAAAATCAAGTTTGACTAGCACGGATGGGTCGGGCCGAGAATCAATAAAAGCCCTGGTAGCGTGAATCATTATTTCAGCACCCCCCTTGGTGGAGAAACCCAACTGGTGAGGCCCGACCGCTAGGCTGATAACATCTTTAAGAGTCCCTTACTGCCAATTTCGCCGCGATCCAGCGTAGTACCGATGAACAAGCGATCACCTTTGCTAGGGCCTTGCTAAGTCCGTCGGATGAGCAGCCGAGAGTCGGTGAGAGAAGGTCCTGTAGCAGTCGAGGTCTGATGAAATCCAGACCGGCGCTCGAGCTCTTTGAAAATGATCCCATCGTATAGCGAATATCCTCGACCGAGGTAGAAGACGGTAAAAGTTGTGAAGGGGGAGGAGACGGCCAACACAAGTCCGGTTGCGCGGGGGGGGGGGGGTGTTTTCCCGTAGCGACGCTGCGGCGGCTGGTTCATCGACCATAACGTCGTCAGACAGAAGAAGGCGGGCTGCCCCTGACACGTCTTCGTCCGACAGTTTGGCCGACACGGCCCGCGTGATCGAATGATTTCGCTCAACATTACCACCCGACTCGCCCGCGGTATGCAGGAGAGCCAACTCTGTAAGTCGAGCACCGCGTCGAAACTCCACCAAGTTCTTCCTAATGACCACTGCCAGAGAGCGTGTATCCCTGCAGCCTACCGGTAACCTTAGCACGACTGGGGCGAAGGAGAAAAGCCCAAGCCAGGCCGCGTCGTCGTTGTCCACGGCAACCTTTTACAACCTCCGACAGTGCGTCAGCCACCGACTTCCTGACCACCTTGGGCAGGATGCGAACCAACTTCCCATTTTTTATGAAGGCCTGGATGCACTCCGTGGGGTTGGAATTGACTTCGTTCGGAGCCCCGTCATGCTCGGGTATGGTGTTCCCGCCCCCATGTTTGACTGCGACATGTCTACGGAGGCCTCGCCTAGCAAAAGTCTGACCGCATTGGTGACACGTTACCTTGTTGTGCCCCAGGGGGTTCGGTGTAGTTGCAAAGATCTCTATAGACGTGAAGCTCGGGCCGGCTCCTTCTAAAGAATCCGACAAAGTGACCAGTGTGGGTTCTGTCACCTTTCTGCCATTGTTATGATCGTCCGTCATTATAATTGCCTGAGGTCGCTAACAACCGTCAGAAGCGCCAGTAATGGCTGTAGCGCGTTCGTTATTGACTTAATCATTTTTGACAACTCGGTCTATTAAGTCCCGGACTAATCCGGATGACCCCTGGGCCACTGGTTTGCGAGGTCCCCGGAGACGAGTGCGTGTCACCTTCGTTCGTGGCTTGGCTCGGGAACGTTGCTTCGGTGCCGCTCTAGGCCGGGGAAGAAGGAGCTGCGGAGTGGTGTTTCCACCAACCCCGATGCCCCGAACCACCGAGGCATATGTCACCCCCTCCGTCGAGGCAGAAGCTGGTCCAGCGGTACTTGAGCCCTGTAAAGAGGGTGCCAGGGCTTCGTTGATTAATGCATCCGGATGAGTAGCACGAACCTGGCGGAGGGTTCTGGCTTCCATCAAAACCCGATTCCTTTCTCTCAGGTAGAATAATCTTGGGCAGCTTGGTGACTTTGCATCGTGGGGTCCCCCACAGTTGACACATTTAGGCGGGTTCAAACAATCGGCAGCAAGGTGGCCTTCTCTGTCACAGTTGCGACAAGCCTTGGGGAATGAGCAGTTAGCCGCCATATGGCCACAACTGGAACAGTTGAAGCAGACTCTGGGCTGGTCGGGTTCTAGAACCACCGCATGCGAGCGATAACCCAGGAACACTGACGCCGGCGGTTGACGATCGAATGTCAAGATAACTTTGGGTAGAAGCTTCTTCTGAGCGCCAGAAGAGACGATCAGTCTTCGGGCAGCTGTAACGCCAACGTTCGATAGCTCCGTTACGATCCCTTCCTCCGTTAGCGAGGTGCAGACACCTTGAATCCTGGCCTTGAACGAAGCCAATCCCGGGCAAGAGGCGGTCACCTGGACGTCATCTACGCGCGTTAGGCTTGACAGCTTCTGGGCCACATCGATGGAGGAGATTTTAATAAATATACTGCTCTTGTCGCCTGAGATACGACCCTCCGGCACCAGACTGTGGATTGCCTTAAATAAGCGTAACATCGAGCCTTCCTTGAAGTCGACCGGACTCTCGTCAGGCTTCACCTTGTGTCTGAGGCGAACCCTGAATGCTCCGAATGCTCCTGAGCTGACTTCATTTTTCAGCCGGTCTAACTGCTTTTGCTCTCGCATCACGGTCTTTTTAACTCTCGCGCTTGTAACAACGGCGAAACCATCGTGACCCGAGGGCTCGTCAACCACCGAGTTAGTATCTACATCCTGCCTTCTTCGTTTTACACCCGCGGATTTGTTACTCATCGCGCTAGCAGGCCTCGATATATCATTGACGGCTGTAGGTACATCGGTGCGAATGTTCGCGATATCCAGGCTAGCGGGAGGTACAACTAGCCGGGCGGGGGCATTTGGGCCCATGATCGCGTTTCACATTCACTCGCAATTACCTTGTATAATTATATCACTGAAGGTATGTATATATATATATATATATATATGTCACCAATGTGTGTATGTATGTCTCCTCGAATATATATATATATATGTCACCGATGGGTGTATGTATGTCACCTGTATATATATGTCACCAATGTTTTGTATATGTATGTCACCTTCTGTATATATGTCACCAGTGCCTTGTATATGTATGTCACCAAGGCAAAGTAATTGTTTACAAACGGTCGTACTGGCGCCAAGTATAGGCGCGTGCAGGCACGCGGAATCAGCCGGTCGCCAGTGCGGCTCCACCGTCTAAATTGACGGAACGAGAGCCGTGTTATGACGTGTGGAAGAAGACCTCACAGTCTTGGTCGCGCAAAGTGAAGGCGATCCGACTAGGCCACTGCCAAGCCAAACCGTGACATACGAGCCAGGTAACGTTCCGCTATTCGTAAGCCACCGAAAACACGTCTGCACAACTCGACGTTCGAACGCCAAAAAAAAAAAAATATATATATATATATATATATATATATTTACATATATATCTATATATATATATATATACATGATTGTTTTGTTTTGTACAATTCAATACAATTTAAACTTCATTTTTTATACTTTAATTTATAATTTAATACAATTTACACTTTATTTAAAGGCCAGTCACGTTAAACATAACGTTAAATGCAATTAAATATAGATCATTATTTTTGTGACTATATGGCATTTCCATGATCTTAAACAATGCGGCCGTTCTTTAGAATATTTTATTGCATGTCGATCGCTGATTCGATCTCACTTAAAGAAGACAATTCCCTGAGGAAGCATAAATCAGAGGCAGCGCGCGGGCCGACACGGGTGAGACTCAGTCTAAACACGAGAAAGGCCTTACGGCAAAATACAAATACAGTTTACACTTTAAGCTGTACGGTCTGTGTTACTTAGAGCAGTGGCTTTCTGTTCAAAATACCGCGACTTTATTAGGTTGTAGCGAAAATACTAGAACGAAAACGACTAATGCATACGTATCCACACAAATCATTTATGCTGCTAATAAAGCGTTGTACATGATTTCTGGTGCCCGACTGTTGTGGCTACAGCAGGTTCCAGAATTCGATATTGCTGTTTTTATACGTTTAATTTTCATTCATTGGTTTATTTTCTTAACCCAATATTGAATAAATATATGCAAATTGCACACGAGATCGTAAAACTGGTACATCTTGTTACTCCTTGATAACTCGGCTATATAGTCCCTATAGAAAGGGCGGCTGGACGCCTCGCCCCCATGGTATATGAATGACCAGTTTTGCATATTCTCTTGGCCATACTTTCTTAACTTTTAGCAGCAAATCTACTCATCATATTGCGAGTAACCGAGGGATCAAGCCATCGGCCTAGACCACACCAGCTGACTCTAGCCTTACCAGTGAGTCATACACCATTGTTAAGGCGAACTACGTTTTGCTTAAGTATATCTGCCAACAGTTTGAACATTGCGCCACTGCCCTCTTCTTGGCTAACAATTGGACCATGGAATCTATGATTTCGGCGCAGTCTGGACTGACTCCACTATAATTTTGGGATCACTCACAGGGTTCTTTTCTTTCAAGCGTTCGGAATGTCTTCCGTACTTCTTTTCTAGTTCAGACGCCCCTCACCATATGAGACATTTCTTCTTTTAGTACCTGACTACGGCGTTCAAAAACCTTTGCACTTTTTTTAGGTGTGATATGTATCCTACTGTCAGTTTATCTGCTTCTACCGGGCATTGTTTTCTGGCTTGCCTCATCCACTTATAGGGAATTTCGTTTGCTTTGCGAAGTAACCTTTTCATATTGTAGGCATGTTCCTGTCTACATGATTGGGCTACGTCCTTTAATGAGTCTTGCCGCATGAACGTCACATATTTCAATTTCAAGCCGGACTTTAAATGTGTAACACATTAAAAGCTCATTGACGCCTCTCCCTACTGTCGGCGTTAAATCTCAACTCATTAACTGAATTGCGACGTTCTGGTGTGGGATTTCGTGCAAGTGCGATATATGGATGTGCCCGGGGAACTTTACTTGGTCAGGTGATGCATATTATCTACTATCTAGATTCAATATCTTAAGTCGAACCATCATGAGTATCGTTTCAAATATATGCCGATGATATTAAGTTACCCTACTATAAACTGACACGCACAATGCAAACGTTTTCTAGCGTTTCCTAAATGTTTTTCGTCCATTGAACGCAGGGTCAATTTTTGTAGCTGTCTGTAGTGCAGAAATGTGTTGTATTGCACATTGACCACGCAAGTTGAAAACATGAATACACATTGAGGGTACGATTTTACAGAGCGTGTCCTCTGTTTGTAACCTTGAAGAAATCATTAGTCCGAATCTTAATTATTTCGAACAAATACCGGAAAAAGTTAAGAGTGCCTCTAAGCGCGAAAGCTGACTACTACACAGCTTCATAATAAAGCGACTAAATTGTCTATTAAACTCTTTAACATATATGTTCCGACTATCATACTATATGCCACCCCGTTGGAATTTTGATCTTAAGCAGGGTTAAGATCAAACTTAAGGTTCACAAGGAATATACACATATCAGGTTGCTTTTAAATGTGACGTGCATTATAGGAATTTTATGTAATAGTAATTGTCTAAATACGTTTTATACTTATGCGTACAGAAACACATCTCTAGGAGCAATTATTTAACGCAGTTACCTAGTAAATACATAGCCGAGACACTTGCAAAGGCACTATCAAGCACACGCTGAGATGATGTACATGGGTATTTAGTCATGTATATATATATATATATATATATAAGTACACGTACTACCAGTTCGTTTTCGGTGTCTTTTAATTAGCCGTAGAGGAAATTCTAAATGTTACGCTATGGTAAACCTAAATAACATTTTATGAACAAATCTTGTTTCTCTTTCCTGATACCATCATTATCTGCCATGATTTGAGCTCGATGGACAAGATGCTTGATGAAATGGTACATTTTGTCCAACTGGACTTCCGGCTCAGGCAGGCTCTAGCGAGTTGTTTCCAGCGTATTAGATAGGATCGAAAGGCTGCGCAGTTGTCCGTGATTTGCAACGGTACTGACATCAATCTCTTTTCCTACCATAATCACCGCCAGTGTTCACATGACAGTGTAAATGCATAATTCGGTAACCGCTTGTCTCAACGGGTTGTCTCGCGTTTGATAACCCTTTACGAACACTCCGTGTGACAAACTGGTGCCTTTTGTACTAGGTGGTACATATATTATTTTTAATTAAAATATATTAAACAGGTCGAGCTATTTGTGAAGACGTGTGTTATAAAACGATTTTTTCGTAACGGGAAGTTGCAAGGCCGGCTATCCGATATGTGTTACATTGCAGCGGCGTTCGAGTAAGTTTGACAATGCCTACTTCCCCGGTATCTTGTCGCTACAGAAAGCGTCTGAGTACCGCAGGAGGAGGCATAGTTGCTATGTTCGATTATGATCGTACTTCACAGGGTCATTTTTATGTAGTCGATCCAACGTATCCGCTTGCCGGATTCGTACATTTTTCCTACTATTGTAGGCATGTTCTAGATTGTAGGTATGTTTCCTTCATAATGAGCTCGCTTAACCATTTCAACTCATTGCAAATGGTCGAATTATCAGTAAGGTCGTAGCAAATTCTCTAAGTCGTGTATTGGCTTCTTACGCGACCCTGCTGCACCTCTTGTTAAACCACGGCCTTTTGCTTCCCTTTAATGAGGTGTTACTGCACCGTGATTACTACACCACTGCATTCATACTGTTCGATGTTTATTTTTCGTGTACAGGTAAATCTTTCTCTCCGCCTCCAAACCATCTTTGCATCGAGTCTCCTTCCCCGACTATGACTTATCGCACGTGTCTCGTGGTAGGGCCTAATCGTAATAAGCATACGTACCGCCCTACTGCCAAACGCTTTCGTTGTCTCTAATCCTTCTTATCATACAGTCTTGCATTGACTTCCTCCAGCTTTGATCAATTGAGCCTCCCTTGATAGCGAATCTGACGCTATTATGAGACGTTCCGCTATCGATTCTGTGGACTCTACGTTTACCGGTCTTAGTAATAGACCGTGCTATCTGCTCTACCGTAGTTGATGCTAATGCTAACGACTAGATTATCTCATGTTTTAACCCTCAATCTTCCCAGCTACGGCTTGACAAATCTTACTTCGTACTCCCTGCGTATGCATCACTGCATGATGATACTTCGAATCCTCACATCTCAAATGGTCCCTGACGTTTTCGTCGAAATTAGAGCGGCCGTCAACTGATGTAGTATTTGCCCACAAAATCCACAAACTCCCTCGCAGAGTCCAATCGAAATACTTATTTGAACCTTGCTTTCTTCCTCTCTTCTTATAACTCTTAGTTGGCTGTGTTGCCACTTCCTGAGGAATAGTACGGCTGTCACTTTGCCAGCGTCATCATCATCATCATCATCATTCACTTACTATGTGTCCTGGCTTTCTTACTGTTTTGGCCCAACGCTCCGCGTTATTAGACAGGGACCTCGCTCCTCATCCTGCTCACCACTATTTGTGCGACCCCCTGCGAGGGCATCTGTAAATAAAAATATTCTAAATATGAATAGAAAAACACAATAAATTCTTGTTACAATCACCTTTTCAACTACCTCTATCTGTTGAGGAGGAGACTGGCAGTTTCCTCGCAGGCTTGCCACGTCGCGTTTGAATACCGGGGCAGTTGCAACAGCGGGGTGAGTTCTTCCGTGCAAGTAATCCGTGCAGCTGCAGCTTTAGTCGTATTTTTTCGCAAGTGATCCATGGAGTTCCAACGTTTGCACCGTGGCTTGGCGACGATGTACTGCGGTAAAACAGCGCAACTGTCAAAAAGCAAACCTGTACAGAAGCCCAGCATGGGCTAATTTAGACCAATTTATATCATCACCGACGGAAAACTCTTGAATGTAACGACCTGGCTGCTTATTCGTGAAATGTTGCGATTCGGTTCATGCTTGAAGCTGGCTCTTGTTTTCGCACCACGCGGGTAACCCCGGAAGGACCGAGCGCTATTTTGATCGATTAATATATGCAGGAATTTTGGAATTGAGGTAGGCTGTGGTATCAGGTGTCGCACCTTCAAGCGCCCTAAAGTACACATACGCCTTGCAAAGATTAAAAGCGTGAGTCTCTTAAGCCAATTAGACATGTTACCGAGATTTTAGCCTTTAGAAGGTCAGAACGTGAATTACCATAGTGACTCCTAGCGTTCGCTGTCATTATGCGTAATGCGAAAGGAAGGTGTGACACGCGTGTAGAAGTGGCGTCATCTATTCTTCTTCTTCTTCTTCTACGGCTTGGAGTACAGTTAGCAACTGTACGCCAGCAAAATCAATATATTAGGAACTAAAATGGAAGATCTTGCCTGTATTTAAGCGCATACCGAAATAGCACTCTACGTTCGATCGCAATAATTTCCCAAACAATGTTCCTATTTAAGTTAAGTGACAAAACGAGTATGTGCTACAATATGAGTTGTAATTTTTCTGATAGTGGCCAGTTCATTCAATTGAACTCGGGCCTCAACTGTCGTGCACTGCAACTCCCGAAGCTGTGATTCGCCACAATCCGCATTATCGGCACAACTTGCCGTCGAGCACAAACATTGTGTATGATTTGAGTGCTTTGTTGTGAAATAGTTAAAAAAAACGTGTCGTTTTTGCCAACTGCACCCAACGAATATCTAGCTTTATCAAAGACCCAGCGTGGCATTGCTGCAGGGCACTCGTTTTGGCACCTGTTCTAGCCGGTGCTCCACCTTCGCTCGCCGACCCCGATTTATCTTCACCGCACCTAATTACACCAGCAAAGCCCCTCTACGACGCTATTACAAAGTACGCGGTTCGAAGCACGCAGTGCTCTTAAACAAATCGCTACCGACAGAAATCATTTTAAACATAACGCCCGAAGCGCTGCCACCAGGGGGGTCACCTTCATACAAACATCTGATGATTGCAATAGTGCGTGACTGAATTAGCTGAATATTACCAATACATTTGACAAGTGAATAAAACACTTTTAGCCCGTCGTCAGCAAATGCAGCTTTCAGAGGGTTAGTAAAGCGGTTTAGGCAATTTCATACGTGTATATTGCGTCAGGTTAATGCATCCACGTCGCCGGGGGGAAATGAGACATTTAAAATTTTCAAACATTGTCCTCTGTGTCCTTAATCAAGTCGCAGAGCAAGAATTTTGCACGTATGTATATATATAGTGGAATGCGTATGTTACGCAAGCAGTTATTTTTAATGCTTAAGCGAAATCTTTAAAAACTTCTGGCGTCGATTTGTGACAGCAGACGAGACCTGGATCCACCAATGTACACCCGAACAGCAGTTGAGCTGTACACAGCGTCTGATAAACGTACACCGAATACGGCTTGGGATTGCTACCGATGATTTCTATTGACTACTTAGAGAAAGGTGAAACAGTTATACACATTCACACGCCTCTACAGTCGTAGTGGCAAGACTAAACCAATTCTATTCCCCTGAGTTTGTCCCCGGTGACCTCGTCCTATTGCTAAACATTAAGATATGGTTTGGAGTAGATGTTTTAGCCAGGTGTAGAGGTCGCCTTCGCTATAGATGCGTATGCTGTGGGCATTGCAAGGATATTACGTCGAGCAAAAGTTAAAAAACTACACAAATCCGGAGATAAAGTGATTTTATTGCTTTTTATGCTCACCTTACAAACGACCTATTTCTAACCTGCAAATGAACGACGAATAGTTGAGCTTTTAAATGATTCTTATACGCTACGATTAAACATCTTTCTCTTGACGTTTGTTTGATGAGAATCGTTTTAGCTTCAGCCGACGATCACAACTGTGGGCCGACAGTTGATACAGAGAGGCTTAATTAAATAGAGAGATACTAGCGTAACATCTTTACTAGCGTAATCGTTGCATGATAAACGTCACTACAAACACAATTTTATAAGTGCGTTTTAGCGTAGATCATACAGCTTGTAATACACATAAAGCTTCGCGCCCTAGCTATACTGGACCTTCGAGCAAAGGCCATTCGTAGGCTTTCCCTACCAACAAGTTTCATATTCTACGTTTCTTAAAATGGCTTGTGCGTTTAGCACGACAAATTAAAAGGAAAGTTGATTCCGCATCAGCATATAGTACTTATGTTCTACTAACATAGAAATATTGGTGGCTATGAAAAGGTTCATCCTAACCGTCGTCGGTTATGGGATAATGTCAGCTTGAGATAGCCATGCTCCTCTATCCGACCAGCTTTTCAATTTCGCTAAGGGTCAGAACTTGAGATGAGGCTTTGACATTCAAGATACCATCTCGTGGTGAGCGAACACTAGGGTCCACTGATGACGCACCAGCCCAGTCAGTTCAAGTGACGACTGCCCTCAAGGTCCCTCAAAGACAAGAAAACGCTCAGACTGTGCGACTCGTCGGTCGGGGTTAGGCATACACTACTACGCATTAGCTAGGCGTGTCAATGAGATAAACCATAGGCATTCTTGAGCGTAGTGTCGAGCGTACAAAACATGCATCTGTTTTTTTGTAATCTATTTTCTTTTTGATTGGAATAGCGCCAGTTGCAAACAACCGTGGCTCAATGTCGGTCAGTTTGTCTCCAAACTCAATTAATAGTGTCTCGTACGTTTCAGTACGCAGTAGGTTATACATCATATTTTCAGGTCTTCCATAAAGACTGGAGTGTTCCCTAAAATATATACAAGTCTACACGCCTTTGACTGGTGCAAGCCCACAACTCTCTTGGCCTTTAAATACCTGAATATATTGAATGTTAATAAGACTTCGTAAAGAGAGGCGAACGAGAAAAGGAAGGAGAGTGAGTCAGAGCAGGTGTACGTGTATGCAGTAAATTAACTTAGGACAGGCCGACGAATATACAGACAAGCCGAAGCAGTCCTGACCCCAATGCAAACCTTCAGACATCTCTACCACTTCAGTTCTCACTGTTGACCGTATGACCTACTCCCACGGTCTGTCGACGCAAACTGCGCGGCCTCGAAAATGTCCTTTTTTTGTCACGGCGTCTTTTACTGTGCGCTCATCTCGTCGGCAAAATGCCAGTATTTTGCGTTTCTACCTACTTCAACAAAGCTGCCAGTTCAGAAACTAAAAACTAAATTTGAAAAATATGTTTTTGATTTTGGTAGAATGTATTGGAACCTAGATGTATGGTTCTCGTTGGCGAAAATCTGCCGTGCGGTTAAGAAAGCCGCAATCGCGGCGTGCACCAACCTTAGTCCGCGACGATTACACCGCAGTTGGCAGACGCATAAAGCACCTCTCTACTTTCGACAACTCCCCCCGTCCCTCAAGCAGCTTGCGTTGCCTGCTCAACACGTTCGGAGGTCTCGCAAAGCGGTAGTGGCGCTAGTAAAAATAGTCGTTTTTTCTACTAGCTACTGAAGCTTGTCAGTTTCTGCGTTACTGCGTGACTTTGCTTAGAATCAGCCAGCGGTGGCCTTTACTTCAAATTTTGTCGTGGTATCTGCACAGAATTGGACTCACCCAGCAACAGCTAATAAAAATCGCACATGGCAGCTAATAAACATTTAGTTGATGTTGGGAAACAGTCAAATGTTCACCTGCACCCCAAACCATGTGACGGTGTAGCAAACATAATACGAGTGGGAGTGACTCGAACAAGTAATAATAGTCTAAGGAATAACAGCCTGGGTAGAACAACACTTCGGCAACATAGTACGACGGGTTTCGCTACACCTGCCCTCTATTATATAGACAATTAATTCGTTTTTATTATATATATATATATATATATATATATATATATATATATATATATATATATATACACTAGCTCAATTCAGAGTAAATGCATTTGGTGTCTTTAATTGTGATAAATATATATATATATATATATATATATATATGATCTTAATATAGCGGCTAGTATGCGTTCGCTGTCTCTGGCTGGGTCACGTTCGGTCGATTATTCTAATCTTTATCATCGAGCGATGTCCTCGCGATCAGTGTCTATCAGCTGCAGCAATGCTGCTACCGTGCAGCATTCAGCTCCCCCGACTCGCGCTTTCGGCAGTGAAACGATTATTGAGACGGCAAAAGTGCGAGACAGGCATATACATACATACACGTACATGCCCATATGCAGGAGAGACAGAGCACAGCAGGAACAAGCGCGCGTCGTGAGGAGACTGTTCTACATATGTTCGACACGAGCGGGAACGCTACCCCACTGGAAACCCCCGGGAGAGACGTTATCGTTGTCGCCTCCGTCGGCCGTAGTGCATCAGAGAACATCGCGCCCTGACAGCGATGAAACGACAACGCTAACAACGACAGCAACAGCAACCACCGTCAGCATCACCAGCACGAGACGTGATGTGCGCCGTGAGCTCGGTGGTGGTGTTCCCGCTGGCCCGGGGTTATCCCATTGAAGGCGAAAGAACATCGATCTCACTCGCACCCCGGGAGTTGTCTGCTTCTGCTGATGCGGTCGCTTCCACCTGATGTCGGCTGGGCCGTACTTCAGGACCTAAGCAGCTCACCCCACCCCACCCCACCTCACGTCATCATCATCGGCTTGGTCCGAGCACTTTCTTGTTCAACGCCACCCGGCCGATTCTCACACGCGCTTGTCAGCACCGCAGCCAGGTTGCGGGCCGCTGCCGTTGCATGACAAGAACATATGATCAACACCAATCTTAGTAGCGTCTTCATTCCTTTCGTCTGTATATCTGTGCGTCTGTCTGTCCGTCCATCCGTCCGTCCGCCTGTTCGTTCGTTCACTCGGCTCAACTCGGTCCCAACCAAGCCTCCGTCCTCAACTCAAATCCATAAATTTCAAATCTCTTTTCGCTTTATTATTTTCCGGATCTTTGTGTGGGCCACTTCTACTACTTTGCTTCACCACTCGACAACGCCTCCGTATCTGCGTCTGTCTTGCCTTTGCACTCTTGCCGCACCGCCCTACGCGGCCCGTGCGTGTGCTCCCTAGAGCGGCCATAGCGTGCACAGCCTCGTTCCCACGGGGGAATTGTTCGAAATTTAGTAGAGCTCGTTTATTTCTCCAGACACGATGGGTGGGCAATGATGACCATGGTAGTAGTAGGAATAGTGCCGATGACGGTGATGTCATGACGACCGTACAAGCAGCAGCAGCAGCTGCAGCTGCAATTGCAGTCTTTGTTCCCGACGTCTCCCGACAACAGCGCAAGCGGCGTGTGTTCGGGCCGAGAGAACATCGTGCTTGGGAGGCACGAACGCCGACAGTATGGATGGAGTAGCTCATCAACTTATCATGATTATGAGCACACGAGAATGGTTCAAATTAAGCCTCTCCTCTTCCTCTCTCTCTCTCTCTCTCTCTATATATATATATATATATATATATATATATATATATATATATATATATATATATATATATATATATATATATCTATGTATATATATTTTTTGGGGCTATAAAATCGGCAGTGGGGCCGTGACGTGCTCCTGGGGCGGCTCCTGACGGTTGATGTTGGTTTCGCGTGCACCAACACGCGGAATGACATACACATGCCATAATGGCAGAAACACTATAGACCTAATTTTTCATGACTTGTCAAGCAGCAAATTCGAAGCGCTGGTGATCGTTGCCCGTAAACGCCTACCGGCACAAGCTGTTATGTGTCTGCCTATCTCAGGACAGGCAACGCAGGACGCCAAACAGACTACGGTAGGTCGCGCTCTGAGCCTTGAAATCCTAAAAACGGAGGTCGCGCGCGCACCAGCGGCGCCGGAGTTAATGGCTTGAAGAGCCGTGAAGAAGGCAATCAAGCGGCGTAGATTAGGGCACTGGAGGTACTTGTTCTTGGTTTTCTAGGGCTAACCACAGTGGGTTAATGAGGTCCCTGCGTAAAAAGCATAGCGAAGTCTGAACGGAAAGCGACAAGAAGGGCAGATTACGCTAGTCGTGGAATGACATTTATTCAGCTATGACAAAGTCAGACGAGAAGTAAGCGAGCCAAGAGAGGATTATTGTTGCGAAGATAGAACAAGATTCAGTAGCGAATATATATACACACTCGGACGGGACGAGGCACTCACTAGAAGGTAAAAAGCGAATATGTTGTTTAGCTTAAGTGGAGGGGCACATCCAAATATAGAGTGAATAAAGTGCATGCCGTTCTTTGGTCGCTTTCAAGAAAAAAGAGTAGTGATTTTTATGATGTCTTGTATGCGCACTGGGTATAGTCTGACTATACTCCTGTAGGCGGCCGTTGTAACATTTTCAGCGAGGTAGTGAAGAAGGTGCGAACACCACCCAGGGTTTAGCATATTTCTAGGCTCTCGGTTATTTTCAAAAGGGAAGACGGTGAGAACCAAACTGAATCAAATCAGTACCACAGTCGCCGATCGCCTCAAAACGCACGCAAGAAAGCGGAAATGATTGCGGAGTCAGCGGAAAATGATGCATTTTTCAACTCAACACCTCGAGTTTTGGATAGGTACGAAAAACCACGATGCTCTTCATATACTCAAGCAAAGCCAAGAAAGCATTTATATGCCGCCTATATGACTGTGTGTTAAAGCCCTTGCACTACCAGCTGCAACATTTAGTCGGACAGGTATTACGGAGGTCGTTTTGGGGGTGATTTCTAGCTCTTT
>QVRM01001046.1:0-36151 GCA_003439945.1 Dermanyssus gallinae
CTTGTTCTTCTACGACTTCACCGACGACTAACTATCTAACTGCCGTCACCAGTTACAACAAACACCTCGATCACGTCTATCACCACCACGAACACACCGACGACTTCTCTAGCTAGATAGTATATGCCTATGCAATACTCCTGCAGCAGCAACAGCACAGCTTCTATCTACCTAAACAGTAAACAGACCAACCAGTCGCCAAAGACGTGGTGGTAGTGGTCGCCGCGGTGGTTTTCGTCGTCGTCGTCGATGATGATGTTGTTGTTGTTGTTGTTGCTGCTACTGCTGCTATTGTTGTTGTTGCTATTGTGGTTGTTGTGTTTTTGTTGCTGTAGTGGTTATTGTTGTTGTGTTATTGTTGTTCTGTTTGTTGCCGTCCGCGACGTCGGCGTCAAGTCACAAAATGTCCACCACCACCACCACCACCACAGTGTGGATAACAAAGTGCGCGGCGCCACCGGTCGCTACCCATTGGCCGGTGCTATCCTCTCACGTCTTCTCTATTATCCAGTGTACACATGCATCCACATTTATCCATTCAGCAGCTATCCACTACGTTAATGCTACCACCACCATCACCACCATCACCGCCACCACCAACACGCATTCAGCAGTGACGATTATAGGTGACGGTATCCGTCTATCCGAGGACGTTGTCGTCCTTGTTGTTTTTGTTGTTGCCTTTATTGTTGTCGTTTTTGTTGTTGATGTTGTTGTGCTGCTGTTGTTGTTGTTGTTGTTGCTCTTATTGTTGTAGTAGCCTACGTGTTGTTGTGTTCTGGTCGTGCCGAAGCAAGCACCACTTTCCACAACGACCACCACGATACTCTCCACACTAGACGAGACAACATCAATACCACCACAGCACCATCATATCTCTCTATCAACAAACAGTGCCAGCAGCAGCAACAACAACAACAACAACTAGAACAACAACAAAAAGAGCGCGTCTACATCAACCAGTCGCCACAACAACAACAACAACAACTGTAGCAGCAGCAGCAGCTGTTGCTATTCGGTTAGTTTCGTGGTCGTGGTGTCACAGTCGGATCTTTGAAGGTTTGCAGAAACAACTGACTAATCCTATAGTTAGGGTTGTATGTCCCTTGTTGTTTTTATTTGTAGGTTTGTTTGTTTGTTTGTTTTTGCTCAACTCTCGATTTGTTTCAGCTTGAGTAGTTGTTTGTTTGCGTTCGTTAGGCAAACAGTGTCCACTGCCGCCCGCCGGCAGTCGAGTTTCGCAGTTTAGTCAACGTTGAAACCAAGCGGATTGAGCGGACGTCTCTCGAACCCGAATCTCTCTCTCTTTCTCTCTCTCGTCACGCAGAATACACTGCAAAAGAAGAACAGTGAAAACACATAACATGAGAATCATCCCGTGAGAAGAACGGCTTTTTCATTACTGCCCCCACCACCATCGTCATCATCCTCATCATGACAGCAATCGACAACAACAATAGCAACAATAGTAACAACAACCACAACAAACAACAACACCAGTGGTAACAATGACAACGACGACGAGAACACACAGTAGCACCAAGCCCAAATCAGCGTCTGATTCTTCTTATACCAATACAACTACTGTTCCTATTCGTAGTGTTAGTGATTGTTATTAGTGAATCTAATAATAATAATAATAATAATAATAATATAATAATATTCATCGACTGGTGTCTTTTGGCTTGATTCATCTATTCATCATCAGCCTGTCCACCCACCCGCTTAGCCGTTCCTGCCAGTCGCCTGTGTCGACAAAGTCGACGACTACATTTGCTTTGATTATAATGACTCTAACTAGTTATTATTAATCTTATTCGTATTATTGTTGTTACATCGCATGAGCGAGCCAACCAACTAAACAACTAATTGACAGACTGCTTGACTAACTGAACGAACGAAGAACGACCCATCCACTCTGTACAACAGCCACTGTGCCTCAAACGGCATCGCTTAACGCTTGGCGGCGACAAAAGACGAGACGATATTCCTAACAACTAAATCAAACCAATCTATCTATCTATTTAAACAGCAGCACCAACTACCAATTGCTTGTAGTAAGTTACTACTTAAACAACAGTAACTAAGCCCACAACCACATCAGTACGACTCGTACGACCATCTCCATCACCACCATCACAGCCGCAACCACAACCTCTCCAACAATATGAGACGAGGTGGTCTAGACTAGGCTGTGCTTACCACTATCACTACCACCACCACCACACCAACCACTACGATGATGATGATAATAATGAAACATCACAGTCTCGGCGATGGTGTTAGATCTGGGGTCCGGCCGGGTCGGGTTGTGGTCTCGACCCCGAATAACAACGTATAACAAACACACAAGCAACAACAGCAGCAGCTGACTGATCAACTGTCTGCCTGTCTATCTGCCTGACTCACTCACCCACTCTAAGCGCCGACCCCACCTATCTCCTATCCGTCCGTCCGTCCGTGTCAATAACAACTCGTATCTCAATCAGCGCACACGATGATACTCTGAACTAGGTAGGTAGTTAGGTAGTTGTTACTACTACTACTACTACTAACTAGGCTGTAGCCGGCGCGTAAAACTCGGACGTCCGCATAAACACGCTAATGCGCGGATGACCCGCTAGAGCTTGCGGCTTGCCGGCGTCGGCCGGGTGGGTGTTCTCTCGCCTTCTCTCTGGCTCATTTCTCCTCTCTTAGTTCCCTCTCATATATATTATATATATATATATATATATACATATGATAACAAAGATGATACATATATATATATGAGAGAGAGAGGAGACAACGATATATATATGTATATAATCTTTCTAACTTAATGAAGTAATACACTAACTAACACTAATTCTATGTGTCCGGCGTCTGGGAAAGCAAGCGCTTAGTACAGACGACAATGAAACAAGCATCCGGACACACTAGCATGGACACCGGGTTCAGCGAGAGAGAGAGAGAGAGAGAGATGGGAGAGAAACTTAAAGAATGAGAGAGCAAACGCGCGCGACAAACCTATAGTTTGGACGGCCGATCCCAATACACATTAAAACGCCAAGCTCATCATTCATACTCCACACGTACTTTTACTTACACAGACAGGCAGCCCCGAGCACAGAGTAGTAGACATGAAATATAACAGATGTGAGGTTTTCTGACTGCACGTTAATGCGGGTGTGAGTGTTTGAACACGTGGAGTCCGAACTGCGTGTTCGACTACGGCGCGAAATATGCCCATTTAAGACGATCTTTCTTAAGTAATAAGAACAAAGATTCAAGTTGAGGGTAGAATAGATAGATAGAAAAATAAATGTAGCGAAATGTCGCGCCGCGTATAAGATGTATCGAGAGAAAGTGAGAGATACAAAGAAATTGAGGGAACTGTACAAACAAATCAAATAATTCACTTCTTCGATAATCGTATCGGCAGCCAATTACGCCGCTGTCGTTTATGGTAACAACAACATTTCTACATTTCTGCTGCTATATTTTAATTCGCGCTAACTCGCGCGCACACTCCACAAACGTCATGTGTTGCTTATCATTCACGTTACTTTCTTCCGCTTTTTATTTATCTAAAATATTGTCGTTGCAAAGTTGTTCATTCAATTTCCGGCCGTGCGTTGGGCGTTCTGTGCCTGTCGTCAAGTATTTAGCACTAGTGATAGCTATTCGTGATAGCAGACGCAGTTATGGGGCTCGTGTAAATGAAGAATAAGCGCGTTTATTGCTTTTATAATGTTCGTTTTTATTGCTTGTTCGCTCGTCAAACGACACCGTGGCCGCTTTAATATTCCTTTTCTATTAATCGTCCGGTCATCAATCATCGCATCTACCAATATGTAGATATTAGAAAGCAGCACGTTCAACATGTGCATCATTGTCAGACGCATACTTCTCAACCCTGTATCGCCCAATCAAAAAGGACACGTTAGTAGACCTATAAAAAAAACTACTCAGTAGTGACATATTTTGCCTGTTTACAAATCTGCAAACTTGACTAACGACCGGACGTAAACCCAATCCTGTATATGATTTCTTAAGTCCACTCGCAGGGATCTCATAAAACCTTCAAACAGAAAATGCGTAATATGGAACAGTGGCGGTGATGACTCGAATCTAGTAGGTGGAGCCACACGAACTGAAACAAATCGATGTATTTTTCTGCATAGTTACTAGAGTTTAAGTTGCATGTCATATGCCAGCCACGAAGTTCTCCCAGTTACAACAGGTGCAGGTGCATGTCATGTAAAGTGTACGCTTTACTCAATCACTGAAGTACTCTACTACAGACTTTCTAAATTAATTTTCCGTTACCGTTTATGAGTTCATATTAACTAAGAGCTTCTATATTTTACCAAAAACAAAGTGGACGACGCATTATTTCTTTAGACGAGATGTCCGAAATGCTTGATCTAGCAGACTAGTTTCCTTTTCACAAAACAATATTTAAAGAAAAAATGGCTTGAGAGTGTCTAGCGAAGAGTCCCATGCACTGGGAATTGTTGTGATCAGTAAGTTAGTGTGTACACATTTAGATGATTATATTTAATTACCTCTCTGCAGACCTAATCAGGGCATTAAAGATATGGTCTTTGGCAGATTAATTTGTATTGGCAAGATAATTTCTTAATGGACTGACCTGAACCAGTGGGTTTGCGAAAAAACAGTGTGTTTTTTCACAATATCCCCGAAATCTGTAATGAGTTTATATTCATTCAACCTAGACTATCTGACGTTTTGAGGTTGAGCGGTGGGAATCGCTGGCGTTTTATGGACCATGTGCTTACGGAACCTAATCTATCACCATCGTCATGGATAAATTTCTCCTGATCTTATGGCAGCGTACGACTTATCTCAGAGGGTTTCGTTGTAAAGCTGTCAATAGGAGTTCCGTCACGCTTGCCCAAACCAAGGCCTGATGATCGATAAATAACTACACAAATGCTTCCGATAAACGTATGTTGCAGTCATCACATTTATTACAGGTTCACATTCGTCCATATATAGCAGAATTATATGTATGTGGAAAAATATACATGTATTGTACAAATAGCTACCAGCCGTTAGCTAGGTAGGGGATGCGGAATTCCAAGCACTCGACTTGGAAGACGGGGCAACAGAACGTATCTCCCAAGAAAAACTTTAAAAAAATCAAGAAGATAGTGCAGCCAAGCGTAGATCAGTAGACATGATAACGATATTATGGAGTATATGTTCGAGGGCTAGCCGTTACTTGGAACAGAGCTTTCTGTACACGCCTGTTGTGGCTCGGCTGTCCTCTCTCTTCGCTTTCATAGATTTTCACACCGCTGTGGCAAATGAAGTGGCGTTGCTGTTGTTGACATAACTCCTCTACTGGATAGCACCCACGTGCAGGGGAGGCGACGAGGGCACTTTGCAACAGACAAGAATATTTCGAATCAAACTTCATCCTCGAACAACAATCGTCTCTCGAACAACAATCGTCTCAATTGCACGAGAACACGTTAACGACGAGCACGGGTTCGACACACGTTTTGGCTGGTTGAGTTATGTTGTCGTAGCCATTAAGTTTATAGCCCTTATTACGAGATACACTTGCCCATAACTACCTCCGATGTGGCCCAGGACGATGGTAGGGATAACCATCAAGGTCACTTTGAAACCAGTGACGCCTGATTCTTTCTTTGACAATCTCATGATCGGCTATTTTCGATCCAAAAATGAAAGGAAGTATAAACTTGTAACTATCAGCGGTAGTAAATGCTGTCGTTCCTCTGTGCTTCTGTGACTGTTGTCTATGTCGTTGTCGCTTGTGCTATGCCGTCGCTTGTGTTACGCAACGTAAGACATCTCGAAAAAAATGGTGGCACACTATGAGGGCTCTACTGCGGATGCTACGCTGGTGTGCTAATATCGCGAGTAGTGCGAGTGATCATGCGACAGATGATGAGACAGAGGTGCAGAGTGCACAATAATGGACAACAAAATGAACGAGACAAAAACACAGAACAGAACAACGAAGAGTGGATAAGGACGTCTGGTCCAGGGCGGTGACAATCTAGATGGCGTAACGTTGTGACATCTTTGTTTTGTCTCGACGGCGCGCTAACCCGTGGCGAGCCTATCCTTCGCTCGTATCACGCGAGCGGTAGGTGATGCCTCGCCTCTTGAGTTCGCGAATCATCCCTGTAGGCAGCCTGCCGGTCACCGAAACTGCATAGGCGCCGGGCACCTTATTGGCGCAGCGCTGCCACTTTCGCCACCCAACTGTCCTCAGGGTGCATGAGCACAATTAGACCGCTGAAGTTTGTCGACGTACAGCTCAACACCTGCAACATTCGGATTCAGTCGGATTAGAATTTGCGCCCTTTATTATCATATACACATATAGCAAAGAGTAGCATCCTACATTATTATCGGTTCGATCCCTGTTGTTGATCGAATTTTCTTTGAGCGATGCTCATTGAGAATTGAGATTATAAACCATACCGCTGAGAGTCAGCGACCATGCTGCCACAAGGACTGTTGGGGAACAGACCCTAGATATCTTAACATGTCCGGCCCTCGGTGCATTGAAGATATACCTCAGGTTAAGTTGCAAGCCCGTAGGGGAGACGGAGGATAGTCTAGAATTAAAAACAACCTCCTTAAAAATGTTTTTAATTCTAGCACCCTTTATTAACATGCACCTAGCAAAGATCGAGTGAAACGCCTGCGTTCGCATGCTGAGAAATGGTATCTTTCACGCTGTTGCACGATTGTCGGTACTGTAGTACCGCCTCGTTGTCTCAATCGTCGCCAAACGTGGTTGGTGATTAGCCAGCACTAGTGGTCCAAAGGCAACCACGCACATTTCCCCCCATCCTACGGGACTAAGCTAACAACGACTGTATGATCAGAGGCTGCACCGAATGTTTGAGAACTTAGGCGTCGTTAAACTGCCGTTGTATCAATCAACCAAATGCTGAATCTGAATACTAACAATAATTACCACAGCGCACGACTGTTGATCGTCAAAGCAAATTGTTTCTTAATTTTTCTTCGATTTTGTTTGTTTGTTCAATCTTATCTTTCAAAAGAAGAACAACGATTTTCCTAACGACATCGTGTACATGTACATCCCATTTCATCACAGAACACGAGCATATATGCACACATCTTATATAGCACAACGATGTATCAATGCTTATTAATATTCTTATCGTTTGCATGGCATGCAGTCGAAGAGCTACAACAGGCATACGGGGCATGTTGGTAGTATCGTTGTTTCGCGAAGGTAAAGAAATTAGCGAAACAGAATAAATCAAACAACAGATTCAACGAGATGAATTATTAATTAATAGAAAAATGCCAGAAAATTTCTGTTCAAATATCACAGGCTTCGACTCGTCGAAGATCGTCCTATGACATCGCTATCACCTGACGACTGGTAATACGCTGTAGTTAATAAATAGGCGAATAGAATATTTGCAGGGACGGAGCACCACTTTGCAGCACTTGCCTGTTCACGATTAGACTTCATCTGAAGCACGGTCTCACAGTTCTCGCAGCCCGAATCCTCGAACTGGTCCATTGTCTTGACCAGTGAGCAGAGCATACAAGCGCGAAGGTTTCTCATATCCTTCGGTATGTTGTCCATTGAAGCTGCCATTGCGATTTGTTGTATGGATCTCGTTCGCCCGCTTTGCTTAGAGGGTCGGAAAGCTCGGATCAACGAGAACGTATCTCCTCTGACGTGTAATTAATGCTGGTGCAACTCACTTTCTGGAAAGATCGATTAACAAACAGTTAGATATTTATGTCAATGATTCTGTCTGTACTGCACGACTATTATTACTACTGCTATTATAATCATTATAGTGTCATTAACGAAGGCATGTCATTCCACACAAACGGAATACTCGAGAAAACTAAAGAAACGAATGTTTCTGACTAGAACACGCGATGTTTAAACAAACGATATATATATATATATATATATATATATATATATATATATATATATATATATATATTCATTGTCCCAATGTTCCATAAACACACAAAACGGATGAGACAGCGAAGACATTCAACTTATGGTGTGTCGCAAAGCCCCACCTGGTCGACTGAAGCAAACAAAACATTGTTCCGTCTTCGTTTTCCTTTGTCGTACACCTTAACGCTACCTACTCGAAACCTAGTCAAACAAGGAGATGGGACAATTCTTATTTTTAAGTAGTGGAGCCACCAAAATAGGAATAGCGCGCCTATTTGCAAATGCACCGAGAACGTTCCGTACGAACCAATCCCCAGGCAATCCGTCCAAACACCACCGTTTAGGGACGACTTCTGCCGGATTCCACATAAAGCGTCTACAAAGTGTCTTGTGGCGATTGTCGCGTCAATCGATTCCCGCGAACTTACCGTTTGCAGATGATTTACTTGAATCTCGCAACCTGACAGATTCAAACGCCCTCAGTCTACGTCCAGCATATACACACACAACACTCACAGACACATGCATGCATCCGCTCAGGCACAGCCCCGTCGTGTTCGATGTATGACAGGGAGACAGGCAGGCGTTCGAATGGCCACTAACAGATTATATGGTGAGTGCAGATTCATGCTTCTGAAGCAAGCCTATGGCATTGTAAACAATGGACGCGTTGAAATCTACGCTCGAGCTGGGCTTTACCGCCTCCGGTATACAGCGACCCGCGATCGTCTGCTCCAGGAAGAACAATAGAATTTTTTCCGTAGTCACGGGCAACCGGCAGGGCAACCAATAAATGCACTGTTTGAATTTGATTGATTTGAGCATTGCCCAGTCGAGCTTTTTTATTTGGCATGATGGTACAGATACAGTGCGTTTGTATGAATATTAACGGACAACAGTAAACTATATATGAATATTACATGTTTACTGTTGTCCGTTTGTCCGACCATGAATATTAGAAAACGTTATGCAACCTAGAAGTGTATAGGAAAAAACTCGGGCGTAAAAGTATGTACGCACTTAAAAGTAGTAGTAGTTGTAATACCTCAACCTCAGTGAATGGTGGATGTTGCGCTGAAGATTTTTGCATTCGTTTCTACTATTTGTAACACAGTGTTTTCACACCAAGTACGTTGTACATAGGGTGTAAAAATATAAGGTTCGATATATATATATATATATATATATATATATATAAGAAGAGCCTGGAAGGTTGTGGTACATTCTGTAAATTATTCATCTTGTAGGAGAGGCGTTTAATAGGTTTACTTTTTTGTTTTATCGCGTTATTACTGTTAAGCAAATGAACTGAAAACGACGCTGTTTTAAGCTTCGAGTAGACGAAATTAGCCTATTTCGTAACATGTTCAACTATATCCTGCGTCCAGCCCAGTATGACGGTGGTTCTGTTCTTCGTGGACATTCCTCTTATTTCTGATGCTGATTCGAATTAATATTAATAATAATTAAAAATTATAATACTAGCATGCAATGAATGAATAAAGCACATAGCTTTATTCATGGGTACTGCCCGTATACTGGCAGTACTCATGAATATCTATCTAGGCTCCGTAGGCCTTTCTTGTTTATACTTATATCAATGGGGCAATGTCATATATATATATATATATATATATATATATATATATATATATGTGTATATATATATATACATGTGTGTGTAAAAGTAGATCATAGTAAGAGCATGTCAAATTTTATTAGACGGTTACATTTTTAACCTATCTAACGTTCAAAACTATAGTAAACTGTACCTACACCATAAAGTACCCAATTTACTGTTATTATTAGTGTACCAGATAAATTGACACATTTCAGGTAGCACTACCTCCGTATTGTAACAGAATAAGTCCAAACTGCCTAACAGTAAATTACACCTTATGTAACTATATATCGTATTAGAGAAATTATGATTTTCCACTGTACGTATTTGTTTCCAGTTCACTAATTTAAGACGCCTTAAACGTCTCGATCTAGAATCGAGTTTTCTCCCGCAACTTCAAAGATATGGCAGAAGTTATCTATTTATATACAGCGACCACATCGCTGTAATACTGCTGCGGTACTCTACCAGTAGGGGCTTTCAGTAGAGCTCTTTCTCCCGACAAGCGTCTGGTGATTGGGGGAAGACTTCGTACACGTTCAGCTGGGTACAATTGTATTCCCCATTTAGCCGGCATTAAGTAAATTATTTAAATTATTATTCCTTTTTGGTCGAGTTGCCTTAGGTCCGGATTATGATAATATATTTGTTTAAGGTGAACACTTAGGCAGATTTAATTACTTATATGTAAGAGCTAACAATTGTCTCCATATGAACGTGTACACCGGGTAAAATAAATGAAAACGTCACATATCCTCCAGGCTCGGGCGTGTCCAGTCTAGCAGAGCTCCACGCACAGAGGCGGCGTTACCCCGCTGAGTGTCCAGCGAATAGGTTTTGGTGCAGGTACTCGACAGCTCTAGCCTCACCTGTCGCACTATTGAGCGCCTTGCCGACACGTTGAATAGGTTTGTGCGTCTTCGGGCCGGGTCCCCCGCAGTGTATCGAATGCCAGCGGGCGAAAGTCGTGGGGGTGGGTAATACTGGCATACTTTCTGCATTTATTCGCCTCCGCCAACATAGACGCGTGAACAGCGTGTTCCGCACCCGCACTGACCATTGAGAGGGCTAATGAGTCAGTAACGGTTGCATCCCATACCAGCATGCGACCCATCTCGAAGGACGTTAGTATCAGCTTCTCCGGTCGCTTTCCATCATTCCTGCAGAGGCCAGGAGGCTCGAGAATGCAAAGAAAGCCAGCAGACCTCAAGGCTCGGCTAAATGTCCCGTTAAGTGCTGCGTGTCGGGCTCGACCTTGAAGATTCTCGGTTAAGTCGAAACTATTGGCCACTCTAAGCAAGTGAGTTATCCTGGCCGTCGAAAAGCACGATCTCAGTAGATATATTCCGCCGCGATGAGATCCCAGCGATGGAAGACGGCTGGCGGCTACTTCAAGCTTCTCTCTCTACACGTGTGCAAAGCCCCAGGTATTTTTTTTTATTATAAAATAGATAAACGGCGTGGCAGTATGCTCCGTGTGCACCCACGCCTGGTGTACATCTAGTCATTCCTCTACCTTTGTAATCTGCCTTACGTAATTACGTGATACCCATGTCAGGCAACAGCAGGGCCACGGCTTTTCGGCTTCGTGCGACCTCTTTGCTTTCTGGTTATTGGAAAAAGTAACCCTAAACGAATCCTCTCATGATTGTTCCGATGAGCCAGCCACTGATAAAGGGGCCGGTGCAAGGTATAGATTCGGCATCATGATGATTGCGTCACCGTTAGACGCCACGATGCCAACTCTGGATACGGTTCGGACCGTCAGACCTCCCGCTGTTCGAATCCTTTATTTAGGGTCGAGGGCCAGGGCGGCCTTTTTTGGCTCGCCGAACTCATCCAACCGAGGGTTAGTAAATCGTCAAAATATGTTTTGTCCACCCTCGTATGCGTCCTCATCTGTAATGACATATTTTCTTAAGAATGCATTGCACATCATTTGAGTCGAAATTGAGCCCGCTGATCACACCCCCATTAGGGGCTTTAACACCTACGCATTAATGGGTTGCCCGATTTGCTCACCACATCGCTTCACTTTTGACTTCATTAAATGTTTCAGCTAAACTCTAGTTATCTAGATGCGTACAAACAGACTAGAAATACTACAATACATGTTTGGACCAAACAGCCTATTCGGACCTCGTCAAGCATTGCGTGGAGTGTACAGCAAAACTACGGGAGTCGCTGCTGCCGCAGATCTCACTTCGAGACTGTTACTTCCTCCCGATGATGGTCGGGTCGGGCTCAGTGCCGACGTGATAGAAAAACACCCACTGGTAGTCTTAAGAGCCAACTCCAAAAGAAGACTTTTTACCAAACGCAGATGTACGATCCATGTTTTTTTGTTGCTTTTTTCTTAAATGTTTATAGCTGCATCTTTGGGTATCGTTTTGGTACCACGTTGATACCCTGTGGGTTATTTATTGAAATTATACTACAATTCTGTGAAACTTATTATCGTTTTGAATGTTCTAAAAGCACCACATTTTCTTTACGTGAAGGAATATATAATGCTTCTAAGATTATTTGGAACAAAAACACTATCTTTGTTTGTTGCTCTTGAGTGCGTAGCAACTGACATCCTTGCAGACTGAATCTTAGTTCTCTTGAGATGCAGTACCTTACAATTTTGGGGCTGGCATTGCCTTGTTGCTTTGGCAGTAACCTCGTGCTTACCTTACGAACTTAAGATGCGACGAAGTAGTCACGTATAGATCGTTGACTACATCGAGAAGGCTGTACATGGAGTACAAGAATCTAGGGCTTTCATCAAAAGTCCCCTTGTGGCAGCAGCAGCAGCAGCAACAACATGCCCGCTGACTTTCAGCGTCCATGTTGCTGATATGATAAGCCATCCGAATGGCCTATCATCTACTCTCATCACCTAAACGCAATCTAATCAACAACGGAGATCGTACCGGCGCCCCCCTGGTGATGGTGATAACAACCATGACTATCGTATTAGCAGGCATCCTCCCCCGCCTTCGACCCGATGGCGGGGGGAACCCGATGGCGGGGGGAGGATGCTTTCCGAGACCCCCGAGACTTCGCCACGGCTTTTTCTCGCCGAGTGGAACCGTTTGAACGGCCCGCGCCCGCCGGGCGGGCCTCATACTGCGAGCGCGTTAGCGGCACGGCGAGGAGGTTTGATGAGACGGCGGCCCGGGAGAGGACGAGATGCTCTCAACCGATTAGCAGACAATCGAGAGTGCTATTGTGACTCACTCAGAGAGACAGAAATAGGGGCATGGGCAGAAAACAAGGGGGAGAGTGCTAAAGGGGCGGAGGCTTCTTTGCACGATTGATCCGCCGCAGCAGCAGAAATGCAGATGCAAACACTTGAAGGGAGGCCGACGACTCCTCCTCTAACAACAACCGCAGCAGCAGCAACAACAACAACAGCAACAACAACAGCAACAACAACAACAGCAACAACAACACTTACTCTTTCCCTTTCCTCTTCTTCGTCTTCTTTTTGTTGTCACTGCGGACTACGAACTACTGCGATGAGTTCAAGCGTTACTGCAGCAGACAGTGTGTTGTTGTAGCTCAAGTGCAGCCGCCTCATTCGCACTTTATGACGAAGAGGCACAGCTGTTGTTTGCTGGCTGTTGACTAAGGCGGTGGTGAATTCTTGTTGTTGTTGTTGTTGTGTTGGTGGTGGTGGTTAGTGGATGTTGTTGTCGGTGGTGGTGATATGCGTTAGCCTGTGGCATTAACAGCAGCTTGCTTTGTTGCGGTGGTGGCTGTTGGGGGTCATCTTGATCATGTTTGTGGTCGTTGACAGTTAGGCTTCGCTAGAACTCTGCGATAGTCCTACAACAACAACAACAACAACAACAGCGACAGCAGCAGCTGCGTAGGCGGCAGCTGCAGAAATAACGGTGTACTAGGACCGAGGTTCCGACTTGCGTCATCTTGCACACGTCCCTTTGTTTGTCAGTTGGTTCATCTTGGACTACATCCTGCAAGACCCACCACCCCCTGGTACTACGACGGTGATTAAAAGGGATTTCATCTTCTGGTGTCTTCAGTAGCTGCCGCAGCAACAGCACTACAAGACTCTCCGCACCAGCAGGCCAGACTTCAGGTAAGAGCGAGTCTTTCAAGTCCAAATGACTGAGCTGTCGTGGTTACCTCGGTCCCACGTTAAGTCAAAACAATCGTTATGCTAGCCTTGCAGAACGCGGGCGCCTTGGAGGGCAGTGGACATTTCTGCCTTCCGTTTGAGGCCTGTTATTGTTGATGTGCTATTTGCTTTTCTTGTTGCTGTCGTTTCTGCTGCTGCTGTTGTTGTTTACGCTTTCAGTATCGTTGTTATGATGGGGTTCGTTTGAAGGTATCCTGGCCTTGTCTGTCTCTCTCTTTGTCAGGATCCCTATCCCGTTGACACGACTTGTCACTGACCCAACGCAGCGTAAACGCGGGGCGTATTATATCTTCTTGCTGTAGTACTCTGTTTTTTTTTTCGAAGTGAGCGTATCGCGCAGGTGCCTGCCAGCCAGTTACTATGTGCAATCCGTTTTCTGTGTACAGTAAACAACCTAGTCTACCTACAAGATATACAGAATATAGGCGTTTGACAGTTAATGATCGATATATATATATATATATATATATATATTAATATTTAAAATCTGTTTCCCTCCTGTACAGAATGATTGTTTAATGTAGTCGGTTTTGGCCAAAATAGCCTCACGACAAGTGACTGTGAATCCAATAGTAGTGTTCCTCGAGGGCGCAAAATAAGCCGACGGCGTTGCTGAATGCTGTTGCTGGCCGCGTCCACTCAACTAGGTATCGCGCTGAACGGCCGCGATGCCCGCAGCTGATATTGGCTCTGTGCAGTATTGATATGCAGACACCAGACAGAGACTAAATAAAAATAGTGTAAGGCAGGAAAATGTATGTATTTGCAGTGAGAGCGAGAGAGTAAATATTTATCTGTCTATCTCTACGCGCGCGTGCGAGAGAAGGAGACATACGCATTTTTGTAGAAATGTGGAGAGAGAGAAATATTAAAAATATTTTCCAGATATATATATATATTTGTATTTTATCATACGAGACTCTCTGGGCCTGGAATCGCCGTAAGGAATCTCTTTAATGCACCGAGGACCAGACATGCTGAGATAACTATACCTATACTATAGTATCAATAAGTAGATGACTCGCATTGCGCACTGGCAACCCTGGTAATGCGTGTTACTGCCAGATTCGTGCTTTTGACTAAACCGATGTCAGAAGACTGCATCATTTGGTGTCGTAGAAACATATATATATATATATATACATTCGTATACATATGTTTTTACTAGCAACTTGTCCCTGATGCTGATGCGATGCTGTTGCTATTCTGTTTGCAGTCAGCTGTGATAAACGGTCTGCGATTCAGCTTGCGCATACTGCATATATATGATTATCTATGAGAAAACACGTACTTATGTTACGTATCCATCTATTCATGTACTGCAAGTGAGAGATGATGTCTCTCCCGTGACCTGACAGCGCTGACGCTCTGAGGCCGCATAACTAAAACGCATAATAGCATAGAAAGATCTAAGTAGATATAACAAAAAACTACCGTTATCTTACTTATTATTTACAGACATACATACACTGCATATATGTGTCGCTTGTGTGGCTAATAATCGTCGATTCAGAACGATGCTGATGTGCGTATTTGTATTTGTGTAATAGTTCGGTGCTGTTTTTATGCTGTTACATAAATGAGTCACCTCACCACGAGGTAGTGAGTGACGTGACCGGGTAGTGCGTAGCACGCGTGACAACTGTTACCGTAATAGTAAAATTACGTACCTTGGTAGAACGCGCAGCCGGCAAGCAAAGCTGGACGACGCTTTTAAGCCGTAGGTTTTACGGTACGGGCTCTTCACGTAAGGCTTACGGGTAATTGTTGTTGAGTGATCGGTTACTGATGCGTGTTGTACAGGTCTATTGCTCGGTTATGTCTCGGTGGGCTGTCGTTGTTGTTCTCGTCACTATTTTGATAGCTGTGGTCGTTGTCCTCTTCTAGTGGCTAGTAGACAGTTGTATTTCTTCGATTAAATTTCTCATTGTCATTAGTATTATTAGTGAACGCTTATAATTTGTGTTCTATTATATATATATATATATATATATATATATAAGAGGGTCGTATATATATATATATATATATATATATATATAAGAGGGTCGTACTTACGGGCATCTTAACCATATAATCAATGATTGGTAATAATAATATCATTGTATACTCCTAATTAGAAAACCGCCTTCTGTCTACCGCCCCCTTCGTTCGAGACAGTTTATTAATTGGGTCAACAACATTGGTCAACAAGCTTAACTTCAACATTATTGCTCAATATAAATACGTCTTGACTCTTCCGGGGTAGCACAGTGTAGGGATTGCTTCAGTCACCTCATAGAACATCTCGAGATTAGATGCGGAGACAGGCCCCACGATGTCCTGTCTCAGCGGTTTCATAATACGGCGAGATGCACCGTCGCCTGCTCAACAAAGGCGCCGACAACTCCGTTAGAGCCCGTTTCAGAACCATTGCCTCCAAAGTTTCTAACTTTTGGTTATATGAGTTACCTACTGCTTCGACGGGAACGAACTCTTCTCGATGATGATACGTTCTCGTATCAGATTAAGCCCACATCGGTGGCCATGCGGGCAACCTGTTGATGAGCATGAAGGGCATAGTGGTCCTGATGTTCTCTTTCCCTCGGGTTGTCATGTGTTAACAGCGGAAGGTGACGCTCAAGGCACGCCTCGATCAATGCGGCTCCACCTTCAGTAGAGCTCTCAAGTCCCGTGCTCTCTCTTGTATCCGTTGGAGCCGCGAGGCCTTTCTACTGGGCACAGCAACTGACCAGACGGAACGAAACTTGCTCCTTTCAGACGAGGTTAGATACTCGTTTGGGATGCAACCGTCACCGACTTCTTAGCCCCTTCAATGGTCACATGGTGGAGGAGTATATGCTGCTGGTCACACAGCAAATGCAGTCTCGCAGAAATATGTTTGTCCAATAAGTAGTTCCATGTGTTTGGCTTGCTTAGAGTCAATTTTCTCTCTGGTGGTATCCGGTCCGCTGACTATACCCCTCTGATTCATAATCAAACTCTCAAGCTGATCCGTATTGTCGGAGGGCTTTTTAACTATGCGCTTCTGGCTATTAAAGATCATCGGCCTCGTTTAGTCAAAGTCTCGACCTCGACAGTGGGAAACGCTGCCTTTGGCCGCCATACTACCATGCTGAGCTAGTCGAAACCTAGAATTGTCACCGCTAAAACAGACGTTCATTGCGATCAATTGCCAATCCTTTCCAAGATATGGCTGACTAATAAAATGACTATATGTTGCACTGGCAATTGCTCTTTGCTCTCTTGTTTGATTTAGAAAGCGCCGTGAAGAGGTTTAAATATTTGCTATTTGCTTTTTTGTGTTAGCCTGTGACAGAGAGGTAGGAGTTAGTTCGTCTGCCCTAACACCTAGCATTATGGAGACGGTTGAAGGAGGCGAAAGTATACCAGTTTGAGTAATCGTATGCTAAGCCAGTATTATTAATATATTACTATCATCATCATGCTAGGCAACGACAGCAGAACAAATGCTTCAATCGTCGTTATGTGGTTGCTGGCCGACACTAAATTACAATAACTAAATTCGAGTTATAATAATTAATAATACAGTAAGCGGGTACACGTTTAGTTCCCACAATTGTAGGAAAACACAAAACATTTAATTAAAAAAAATTAATAATACTATTAATATTCATAAAACAATAATCTATATTATTTGGTATACGCGGAATGTCGCTGATTCGAGAGGGCATGCATCTGCTTACTAGGCTACCAGAAACTCTACATTTATCGGAGAACGAAAGTTTGCCTATTTAGTTGGAGATTAATTTTATCAAGCTGGATCAAATTGTTGTCTGTTTACGTCTCGCGCCAAATTGCTGCACGGTGTCGAGTTATTTTTGGAGGTCTCTCTCATTGTTTAGTGTTTTTTGGACAGCGTTGAACGCTTGGCCGAACATTTTAGTGTTGTTATGTTATATAGCAAATCAACGGCAAGTTAGAGCAGCGGAAAAGACGTACTTTAACCAAACCAAAGTTTATATCTATTTGCATTAATATTATATAGTTGTCTTTACCAGGTATTTTGTACGAGTATATCGAGGCCACAACAGCCGTACCCAAAACGATGGCTGCGTACTTTTTATTTTCAACAGAGGATTAAGTACACCAGAGTGCTTTAAAGAGCGTCGATCGAACTTGGGGAATGAGTCCCATCCTTGGAAGGTTTGCATGGATGGTACGAAACATATTGAAGTGGATATTTTAATCTGTGCGACGAACCACGTTGAGGACGTTCAAGAACAGTAATGGACGACAAATATGTGGTTTGTGTGAACGTGGTGATTGACAAAGAAAACTCAAGCAACATATGCATCGTTAGGCGAGACCTTGAGCTTAACTAAAGTCCCTCTATGAGATCGTGCACGACCACGCGAGAATCACCAAAAAAAAATCCGCTTGATGGGTATCTCCTGAGTTGTCACAGGACGAATAAGTGGTACGGGTCTTTCTAGAACGAGATGTTTCCATAACCTTTGACGAGGGTTATTCTTGGTTCCCGGGGGTACACTCTGGGAAAGATGGTGGCAAGGTCAAAGGCGCCATCTTCTTTCCTAGGAGTAAAACTGGAAGAAGTTGAGACAGTGGCGAGCGATTGCCACACTGTCGAATACCTATCAACAGTTTTCACTGCGCTCGCCAGGAAAATGTTTAAATAATGATATCATAGATGATGGATTTTTCACTACGGCAATGCGCTGAAAACATTGAGGCTTTTCTCGCCACATTCAGCCGGCTTGGCCCCGCGCGATTTCCTGTTCTTTAAGGAAAAAAAATGAGAAGAGGACGTGCCAGTTTATCGCGATTCGTTTCTTATCGAAATCGTTACTGAAGCTTGAGGTGGAGTTAGAAAACATCGAAAAAAACGTTCTAAAGGTTGTGTGCGAGGCTAGTGCACGGCCTGCTGAATCATGATTCTACTTTTAGAAGAAAAAAAACGAAAAACAATTTATATCTGTACCCTACCATAGACATTTCAAAAGCTTTGTCAGTCTCCCACTTATATATATATATATATATATCGTCAGCGACATGACTACCGTTCTTTTAAATTATATACTTATACAAAATATATTTAACTACAATATATACCTTTGTTATGTTAGCACTTTAGAGTGAACAGCTGTCTCTGCACAAACGTGTAGTTACGGATTATCTAACCCTACCGTTCTTATATACCATAGGTTTTCTCGTCTTATATACCATAGGTTTTCTCGTAACTTTTCTGCTACGCGAAACGCCCTCCAACCACTAGCATAGCATCGCTCGCAGGAATCTTGCTCTGTAGCTCATATTCACTCTTCTTCTTCTTCTTCTTGTGTGGTTGTTGTTGCTGTTGTTGTCGCTGTTCGTGTTCGACTTGAATTGTCTCGAATATAGGATGGGTGCCGCGTTGGGCATCATTCCGGCCGCGCAGCTGGCGTGCTGTTTCGGCTCGACGGCGTGCTCGCTGTGCTGCGGCGCGTGCCCGACGTGCCGCAACTCGACGTCGACACGCATCATGTACGCGATCATGCTCGTCGTGACGACGATCGTGGCCGCCATCATGCTGTCGCCGGCGCTCGCCGACTGGCTGCAGAAGGTGCCCCAGCTGTGCTCGTCGTCGAAGATCTGCAACGACGTCGTCGGCTATCTGGCCGTCTACCGGCTGATGTTCGCGCTCACCGTGTTCTTCGTGCTGATGGCGGCGATCATGAGCGGCGTGCGGTCGTCGCGCGACGGCCGCGCCGGCATCCAGAACGGCTTCTGGGGCCTCAAGTACCTGCTGCTGATCGGCCTGATGGTCGCGTCGTTCTTCATGGGCGACGGCGAGTCGTTCGGCCAGGTCTGGATGTACTTCGGCATGGTGGGCGCGTCGCTCTTCATTCTCATCCAGCTCATCCTCATCATCGACTTCGCGCACGGCTGGGCCGGCAGCTGGGTCAAGGAGTACGAGGCGAACGAGTCGCGCGGCTGGTACTGCGCGCTGCTGTCGGCCACGTTCGGCATGTACGCGCTGGCCATCACCGCTGTGGCGCTCTGCTTCGTCTACTATACGGCGGCCGACGGCTGCGGGCTGCAGAAGTTCTTCATCAGCTTCAACCTCATCCTCTGCGTGATCGTGTCGGTGCTGTCGATTCTGCCGGCGGTCCAGGAGCGCCAGCCCACCTCCGGCCTGCTACAGGTGAGTGGTGGTGATGGTGGCAGCGTCGTTTTCTTCTTCTGTACCCGCCGCTCTGGCTACTGGCTGTATTTCCAGCCAAACGAGATGATGAGAAGATGAGAAGATCTGCAACAAAACACAACAGGGCGGCGGCGACAGTAGCAGCTGCAGCCACTGACGAGAGCCTATCCACCTATCGATGGCTGTGTCATGAGTGCAATGTCGCTTGAAATGTGTTTGTGTGTGTGTTTTTGGTTTATTTATTATTGAATTTACAATTCCTTCATTTACAATTGACAGCACATACCACCTCAGAGAAACGTGTGCCCTCGTGTGCTTTTTTGGCTATCCTATAAAAGTTAGAACGCTGTCAAGAGACCCTGATTGAATAACTGACTCAGTGATGCATTCCTATTATTCGTATGCAACTATATTTGGTATCGTAGACGTGTTGCCTGATTATTAGTAGTAGTAGTATTGGTGGTGTATCATAAGTACATTGTGACTAATGTACGTAGTAGACAGCAGTTTCACATGTGCACGTTCCAATTTTTGCGAATATTTTCCAGGCGAGCGCAGTAAGTCTCTACATGATCTACCTGACCTGGTCCGCCTTGACCAACTCTGGCGATATGAATTGCATGCCTGACATGGGCATCAGCAAGAACGGTAACAAGTTCGACCTTCAGAGCATCGTGTCGCTTATCATCTTTGCCGCCTGCGTTCTGTATTCGTCAATTAGAAACTCGTCGAACACGCAGGTATGTGATCCTCACGGACTGTCACATCTCTGCTCGTTTCCGCTAGATATTTGTTGTCAATTACTTGTTCGCTTGAAGGTGTTGCAGCTCGGCATTACATTTTGCCGAAAGGCCAGTCTTTTGCCGAAAAGCCAGTCATTAATGTTCTGCGCTATGCTGCACTTACTACCACCAAATATGTTGGACCGTTAAATCATCGAACATTATCACAGAATTTAGAAAGAGTTGCATACCTCCGTAAGCTTGCTAAGATGGACGTAGAGTTACTCTTGCTGTGTTTAGCGGTAACGCTTGGTAGACATTAGGGAGTAGTTCTTAGAATTAAACTTATTCGTAAACTAAAATGTTTTATGATTAAACCCATTCGTAAACATGTATGGTAAAAATGCATATACTTCAAATGTATATGTTTTCTTAATTGTAAATATATATATAATATGAAGTTTCGGTTGTCGTCTTCCCATGAACGACACTTGATAACACAATTATCTGTGGTAATTCTTGCAGGTGGGTAAGCTGACAGGTGTTAGTGACTCAGACGAAGCAGAGAGGGGTCTCCAAGGTGGCGGCGGAGCAAACCATGGAAATTCTGATGACGCCAAGGTAAGTCCTATCTACACTTGCTCTTTTGTCTTTCATTGGAGTCGTTTTTATACTAACTATGTTTAATAATAATGTGAAGGGGGATACACTATGCTCCCCTGGTCGTCATAGGTATAACACCTAATTAAAAAAATTGTTATTATTAGTGTTATTATTCACAGTAATAATATAGTTTTATATTAATGCGTTTTAGATGGTTTGTATCTTCCTAGGCTTGAGTACGTTCTGATGTTCATTTTTTGGTATCTTTGTAATATTTAATCCTTTAAATCATGGTTCACGGAAATAGATAGTTCTTACTTTCTCTTTGTTGTTTTCATCACATGAGTCTTCTACAATTAAGTTTTGTTAATGTGGTTCTGAACCATTACCGACGTTGTTTTCGAATTTATCTGTCGTATAACGTATCACTAAACATATTTATGTTTGTGGACAGCTGCTGACAATTTTGCAAGTAAACTTGCACATTCGTCTTGAAATACTCGGTAGTATGCTATTTTGTTAGAGCTGAAAGACACTGTTCAGTTTAGATGAACTTATGTTTTCTCTACTAAAATTGTATACTGTTTGCTTGTGTAAGATTCGAATTTGGTTAAATAAATGTTTAACCGGCTCAGGTAACAAGGGAAAATATGTAGTTGTCGAGAAGTAAATGGTGTAATGAGCATTTGTTTATCAAATTCGTGTTATTGCTCCCTGCGTTTATATAGCTGCCATATCCGTTGGCCAACAACGTATATATCAGCCATAGAGCTTTTTTTCTTAATTATAAGAACATTTCTCTCAGAGCGTTACTAGTAGGTCAACAACTGTATGTATTAAGTTCGCACATTGGTGTTTGTCGCCCTTTTGCATTGGCACTCATCGTTTGCAGTCTTTTACTAAAGGTCTGGACTTAAGTCCATTTAGTCTTTGATTCGCGTATGAGCGCGCTACTGGATCACCCTTGCAGGAGTTTCTTTTCTTTAAAGTTAAATGTGCTGTTTCCAACACATTCGAAAGACTACACATCAGTTACGACTGCGCTGTTCTGAACCTTCAGCCAAGTGTGAGCGCCATTGCAGTGGTTACAGAAGTGGTTTGACATTTAAATTGAATTGACACCTGCTTCAGGCGCCTATTTGTAGTGTATGTGCTGCGAAAAAGAAAATCTTTCGTTTAGTTTGAAACTAACAGTTGCGCCTGATTTACGATCTCAAACACCTTGCAGTATTTTGATCATTGCGGAAGAATATTTTTCTACACTTGGATTATTTAGTCGTTTCCATAGTTGTAGCATTGACTGCTCACTTCCATCATCAATAAATGTCATATTTCCACCGATTATAGAATGGCTGTTGATGTGTATTGTTCGTTCTTCATTTCCAGACACCGAGAGAATTACAAAGAGCGTACATATAGGGGAAGCATCAAATATGTTTATGCTGTAGTAATGCATAACTTAAAATTCTTGTGCGTCGGATGTGTATTACAGGTGTGGGACAACGAAGAAGACGGTGTGGCGTATTCCTGGTCATTCTTCCACATCATGTTTGCTCTAGCCACGCTGTATGTGATGATGACGCTAACCAATTGGTACCAACCGGGCGATGTCACCCAGACAATGAGCTTCGTACAGAACCGCGGCTCGATGTGGGTCAAGATCATTTCGTCATGGGTCTGCATTGCGCTCTACTCATGGACCCTAGTGGCGCCACTTCTTCTCGCAGACCGTGTTTTCGATTAAGCAAGATGCGATAGAAGAGGCAACTTAATACACGGCCTACGACAACGGTCGTTGCAATTCATATGCAATGACTGACTATATAGAGCTCGACATCCTGCGCAGAGGTCCTGGATGTTCGAATTGAATTTCGAGCACACTTTTATAGATCTACGTGTGCAGGTGGGCTTGTTCTTGTATAGCCCGTTATCTTACGCTCGCATCGATATCTTGCGGAACATAGATTGAAACTAAAAGGAAAGTGAAAAGTAGGCCAGAATTTGCTAAAATCATGTGGTCGGGTCGAACTGTGGTCGGGTTCCGCTCTGGGCAAGAGCTAAGATAACATACGTACGTGTTGCTTTACTAGGTATAAAAGTATCATTTTGATGACTACTCGTGGCTGGTTATGACTAATAGTAGTCGGACTGAAATTGATACTTAAGCGAAAATTGCTATTGTATACATCGTAGCGGAGTACGAATTTACTTCGTTTATTACTTAGATTTTCAGTTTTATCGAGGCTGCGGCCGATTGTTTATTTGAACCATAGCTGTTTTAGATGTTGGCCCCCGCCTCAGAGGATGAGCGTTTGGGGTTCATGTTAAGCACACATTTAGCGTAACCATTGTTTAGGGTAACTTTAAATATTTGTTCAGCAAGTAAGGGTAGTCAACCTTGCAGACATTATCGTGATGACGAATTGCTTCTATTCCGCAGTAAATTATGGTCACATAGTCCCTGTTGGACGTCTATTGTCAGCGGAACTCGTGATATTTGTTTATTATGAGACATAACAGAAAATCGCCAACTGCTTAAATAAATCTGGCTTATGTACATGGGCGAACTATGTTGCGCATTTCTTTACCCAACATTTTGACATCCATTCGACTAGTCTTCTATAAAGTTTTGTTGAGCTCTGGTACCTTGCACAAGGCTCGGTATTAAGGCTCTATAGTATTTATTATTATCAATTAAAATGTTCAGTGAGCAAGTCTTGTGATGTCTTAGAGCAAGTGTATAACGGCAGCCAACAAGAAAAGCTAGGCCGGTTGCTGGGCTGTGGACTTAAAAAGACAAATAAAAACACGTCGTGCTTATCATTAGATAAATCTACGCCATCCCGTCTAGCCCTTGTTGGTACACAGTGTCTTACTCCTTCCTCGTAGGCAATTGAAAACAATACAGATATACTAGTTTAATTCTAGACACTCGATCTTATTTTATTTCTGGAAAAGTACCCATCATTTGGTACTCTAATCATCGGATAAAAAATTATATTTTTTTGTTGGAGCCGGACTTGTTACAAAAAACACTCTACAACGTCCCCCTTCTCTTAAAAAATCTAAAAACATGTATGTGTACAGGGTCTCCCAGGAAAAATTGAAAAGCGATATAGGGAATTGTAGAGCTCGTTAAAGTAAATATTGTTTCCAATGAAACATGGTCTTTGAGAAGTCTTGTTTCGGAGTGAGAGTGGTTTTACTCAAATTCGTGAGACTGGTGTTATTGGCGGGCATAGGAGACACAACATATAGTATTGCAAGACAACCAGTCTTCCTGTACAGAAACTAAGCACATCGTCGTGTTCGTGAGAAGATTGTTCTTCTTCTTCTAAAGAACACATAACACCGCCCAGAAGAAGCGACAAGGTCGGTTAGAAGATAATTTATAAAAAATAAAGTTATTTTATTAGCTTTTACGAGACTAATAAGACGCGCATTATACTTTTATTTCCATTAGACTTGGCTACTCATACTTAACATCAGTGCGTGCATGTGCTTTTCTTAGGTCGAGTGAAGGTGGTTCTTGAAGCAGCAGAAATGCTGTCCTACCTTAACATAATATATTGTGTTACTAGATAATCGCATTACTAGCAACAACACCGTTTCACTGTTGTTTTCTAAATATCTACGAAATCGACCGTATCGAACTCCACTAAAAGAATGACTGGGTCCGGACACACGGCATACAAATGTCAACATAGGACAGAATGAAATATTCTACCATAAACCACGTATACCACATGTCTCCTACAATCGATGATAATCTACTAGAAGGTAAGACGCTCACAATATACACTCATTGAGTATAGTTAAAAAAATATATGCGACATCACATTAGCATAATCAGCAAGTATTGCGTCGTTGAAGTAACACCGCCACAATCTCCTAGGAATGGCTTGTATATATGGGCATTTTACTAGTTTTTGCACAAAGCTGCAGCAGCAGTCCGGTCATAATGAGTCACAGATAAATGTGTTGTCACTTCACTGAAAGACTGTTCATAAATGTATAAAAACGGTGGAGTAAAAGGTTGAACATAAAGGCCGATATATATATATATATATATATATATATATATATATATACATGTTTTTCATATATATACACG
The DNA here is from genome assembly GCA_003439945.1 of Dermanyssus gallinae. NCBI lineage: Eukaryota > Metazoa > Arthropoda > Arachnida > Mesostigmata > Dermanyssidae > Dermanyssus > Dermanyssus gallinae. The sequence goes on from QVRM01001046.1 coordinate 25,331, forward strand.
GGTTGCCAAAAAGCATTTACCGTGTTTACCTAAATCGAAGTTTCACAAAGAAACGGATTTTTTTTGGTTAATTGAAATATGTTTTTTTTAAACAACAGTCTGCAAACGATCCGTCAACATTTTGATCCTGGTTTAACAGAATTTTCCATCTTTGAGGGCGGCGCCGTCTTCTACAGCATTATTTACCTTTTATCGTGAATTCTCTAACAAAATACCATTTTTCCGCTAAATATTCTTGCAGCATATATTAAATTATAATATAATTCGAGGTTGGGGTATACGCGGAGACCCAATAAGTTATGAACCGAAATTTCGTGATATTGCACCTCCACGTCAGAATACGTTTTCGTGGGTATCAATTTTAATCATAAATCACATAGCGACTACTTCTTGGCGAAGCGAGCAAAAGGTTCGCCACATTTTGTTCGCCTCCCGGACCATCATTTTTCTTCCGGAAGTAGGGACTACAGCCTAGGAAAGACGGGGACCGAGTTGTAGTGCTATCAATAACACCATGACGGAATCTCTGTGTGCGCGAACCCGCGGGGCTCCTAAGGGAGGGCAACGAACTGGTTTACATATTCGCTGGAACCGAATATATCCCCCTTTAGTTGCAAACCATTCTGTTGCGTAACTTGAGCGGCTATACGGATTGCGTGCCGTTCTAAATAGGCGGAGCGCAGCCGCAAGAGGCCGAAGTGTTGTTTAAATTTGGCTGCAGCTGGCTTTGTTGCCTGGAGAAATCCCGCATAAGACAGATATGTGAACTCTATGATCTGACTCAAAGGCAGAGGCGAACTCTAATGACCTAACCGAGAGCCCATACGAGTCTTTGACTGGTGAATACCAAGACAATACCAATTATTATGCCTAGACAACGCTATCCCTTCAGACAAATATTCAGGTAATACCAACCGAGGGAAGTCAGTCAAATAAAGATTGAGGCTGAGTGTTTTAGTGTCGAGGTTTCAAGAATTCTCCTATCAAATCGTGTCTAGAGAACGGCGAAGGGAAGACAAACGAGAAAGCAAGCACCAAGGGATTACAATATGAATCCCAACTTTTTACTGCCACAACCTCTAGCTAATGCTGCACTGGTGTTTTCTTTCTAGCAGAGTTTGTCAGAAGGGATTCTCAAAACCCACTAACCCAGATTCCTCCTCAGCCAGCCCGCGTTCAGTCTCGACATTGTGCGCATACATTGCATGCGCATGTTGTTCCCCAACACGGGTGCTTTGCTATCATACCCATGCTGTCGTCCGTGCCTGCGGCGGTCGTCTGCTATTGTCGTTGTTGTTGGCGTCGTCTACTATTCTGGCTGCTGCTGCTGTTGTGGTCGTCTGCTAGTGTTGTCATTGTTATGGACCTATGCTATTGTTATTGGGTTGGTCTTCTATTGTTGTTATTGTGGTTGTCTGCTATTATTCTTGTTGTTGTTGTTGTCGTTGTCGTAAGTGCAGTTGTTGTTGTTGTTGTTGTCGTCCTCGACGACCATTGGTCGGTCAGTCGGGCGATCCGATCGGGCAGTCGATGTGCTGTGACTGTGCCATCATCATAGGCTGTGGTGTTTGCCTTTGAGTGTCGTCGGCTGTCTGGCTGTGTGTGTGGATGTCGGCCTCCTCTCGGTAAGTTGGCCATCTGTGAATGGTGGTGGTCTCCACAATAGTGGACGTCGTGGACATGGTGTTCCTCTGAGAGGGTGGTGGGCGTCTGTTGTGTCACAGTTAGTTCGTTCGTTAGTTGCCCTGAATGGTCACGAGAGTGGCGTACGTGCGCGCTGCCGTGCGATGAGGTTGTTGTAGGTGTATATCGCCGTTGTAGTAAGTGGTGGTCGAAGAGAGTGTGAGTTAATGTTTATTTCCTTCTTCTCTTCGTATGATCATCATGATCATCCGCATCATCGTCATCACCATCATCATCTCGAACTAATCGCGCCTGTCTGTGTGTGCATTTTGCCGTTCTTGTAACCGTACTATTGGTAGGTATATATTCTAGATATAGGTAGATGCTGTAGTCAAAGGCGGCTATGATGACGACGACGACGACGAAGTAATAGTAGTAGGAGGCGAAAAGGAGTGGACCTTTGGGGCTGTTGTTGTTGTTGTTTGTGTTCATCCTCCCCCGTTCCTCTGTATGTCCCTACTCCTCCCTTATTTCCCTACTACTACGACTACTACTCCCCTTTCTGTGCTACGTGCAGCGGCTGACCTGCTGCTGCTGCTGCTGCTGTCATCATCAACATTAACAACAACAACAACAACATCAGCGGCTGGTTGCTGCTGCTGCTGCTGCAGAAACTATGACGTCTATTATTTCTACTGCTTGTGTTGCTGAAAAAGAGAAAAGATCATCATCATCAGCAGCAGCAAGCAGCAGCACCATTACCACCACCACCACCACCACCGTCAAAGTCAGGATGAGGGGAACCACATGAGCAGAACAACAACAACAACCAACATCCGCAACAACAACAACAACAACAACAACATCAACCAGCAGCAGCAGCAGCCGCCGCCGCCGTAACACAACACAGCAGAACAGTCGTAGCAGCAGCGGCGGCGGCAGTCAATGGTGTGCGGCCGTTGTTGTTGTTGTTGTTGTTGGTGTCGTTGCTGCTGCTACTGATGTTGATGTTGTTGTTGTTGTTGATGATATAACCGTAGCAGAACAGCCAAGTCAAGCAGCAGCCGCTATACGGAGCGGCTGCTGCTGCTGCTACCACCACCGCCGCCGCTGCTGCTGCTGCTAATGTTGTTGTGGTTATTGTTGTTGTGGCTATTGTTGTATGTTGTTGTTAGTCGTCGTTGGAGTCGCAGCTGCCCCGTAAGGCCCTTTTCTACTCTCTATCTAGTTGCCGGTAGCAAACACACACAGCAGAGCATCAGCAGCGGCTGCTGGCTGACGGCAGGAGGAGAGCTACCAGCAGCAGCGGCTGCAGTAGCAATAGCAGTAGCAGTAAGTAGAGGTAAGCAGAAGCAGAAAGAAGATCGACCAACCCACCAACCAAGCAACGGAGAGCAACGTTCAACGGTTGGCTCATGGTGTTGTTGTTGTTGTTGCCGCTATTGCTGATGTTTTTGGTAGCAGTGCTGTTTCTGTACGTATTGTTGTTGCTGTTGTTGTTGCTGTTGTTGTTGTTGGTGGTGGTGGTGTTAGTGTTGTTGTAGTTGGTGTTCTCTCGCTTGTGCTGTTGTTGTTGTTGTTGTAGTTCCTGCTCCTGCTGGTGGTGGGGTGGTGGTGGTGGTGCTGCTGCTGCTACTACTACTACTAATGCGTGGTGTCCGTCTTCATGGTGGTGGTGGGGGTGGTGGTGGTAGGTGGTGGTAATCGTGAGGTCGTCTTGGTATTTAGTGGTCGTGCAGTTGGGGTTGGGGTGCTTGTGGAGGAGGTGATGGTCATGGTGAATGTAATGGGGCAAGAAGCAGTAGCAGCAGGAGCAATAATAGCACCAGCAACAACAGCAATCTGACGACGACCACCAGAGAACTAGAGGAGGCTTCACATCGTACACAGTTCCTGCCCTCTTGAAGAACTCCTCCACTTCTCCAATTTGCTTTCCCTCGGCTGAGTCGGCTGATCAATCAATTAGGTCATCGGTCAGTCCATGAGGTCTATGAGGTTGTTTCGGACCCACCCGCTGACCAAGTGCCTTTTCGACTGCCTGTGGGCTGGAGTCTGACTGCTTACGTGCTGCGTGCTTCATATTGCGACGGTGCACGCAGGCAGACAGGCAGACACGAATGTGGTAGTGAGTTTTTTTTTTCGGGAGGCGAGGAGACTGAAGGAATGAAGGCGGTTTGCATGTTCTGCTACTACTGCTGATGCAGCTGCAATTACCACCACCACTGCCTCTCACCTTGTCTATCCTCTGCATGGTGTCCTGAACGTCCTGTTCGGCGGCACAGGATCAAGAAGATCTAATTCTAGGTCTTCTTGATCGTGGCCTTGGGTCTTGAGGCATTGGCTTTCATCGTTCTCAAACTCATCATCCTTATCATCATCATCATCGTAGTTTTCTTAGAGCCGTCTTCGTCTTCAGAACCCCCAAGGTGGGTTCAGAACCTCCGCCGCTCCCGCTGCCCCTGCTGTTGGTGTTATTGTTTTTGTTGTTTCTGTGCCTGTTTCTATTCAACGACGATTGCTACCACAACGAAGACGACGACGATTGGGGCCTGCATCTAGATCATCGGTGTTGTTGGTTCTGTGAGGTCTACCATCACCACCACCAATTACCTCCCCCACCAGCTGGTCGGTTGGGCCTCACCTAGCTGAGGTTAGCGGGATCGGAATTGGGGGAACGCGGCGGGGGCAGCGATAACACAGACACTGCTACCGACGCACGGTGGTACCACACCGCCGATACGGTTTTAGAAAGTTCTGTAAGACACGTACGTCCGTTCTGTTGTTTCTTTGTCATGTAGTCTAGGAGATGAGAATAATTCCCCCGTTTGGAAGTCAGAGTCAGGGCAACTGTGCGGTTGCACTTGCAGAAGCCACACTGGACGAGCAGAACTCGTGTCCCAGTGTATATTGGCAATGTTCTTGTTATTGGGATCGACACCGTGTTCCGTCACTTGTGTGTGTTCCATTCGGCCGTCATTGCGTGCGTTCGCCGAGGCGTTCGTCGACAACACCGGTTGGTCTCCACCATATCTTGCTCTCCTCTCTCACTTTAAATACGTCCTCTTTCACCCCCCCCCCCGCCTTCTTTGCTCTCGCTAAAAATGTACTTATTTTTCGTTCAGCCCTGATGTCTGGTGGTCAATCACTTCCATCACACTTGAAAAGGCATGAACAAATGAGGAACGCAACAACCAGCTAGGGGTTGTGTGGGGGGGGGGTACAAATCGAGTGAACGGAGACGGAAACCAACCTAAACGACGAATAATCATCTATCGAACACTTTGCGAAGCAGAAACGGTGCTTACTATTCGTATACGCACACACAAATACACGCACACACACACATATATATATATATATATATATATATAGTAGTCTTGTTCAGAAAACAATTATACCCCAACAATAGACTATAGATAATCGGTGAATAAACGGACAGACGGTCAGCGGCCGCCACCGCCAAACGAAACAACCAACAAAATATGACAGCCTGGTATCGACGACCCGAAGAGTACAGTTATTGTTCATCTGTGCATTTAGTTAGTTCTATATGTATTTTGTTATTCGTTGTCGTCGTCGCAGTCTTCGTTTTCTTTTTCTTCTTCTCCTTCATCATCTTCCCCTTCTTCTTCATCATCTTGGTTTTGCTAGCTTCCTTCACGGATGGCTGATATGTAGTAGTCGCCGTGCGGATTCTTGTCGCCGTGATGCAGCCATAGGTGCAGGAGGGGCGGCTGGTTCACTGTGGCCGCTTCGAGAACGGCAAGCCAAACACAGCAACTACAGCAGTAACAACAGCAACGCCATCGGGGGCCTCATCCTGAATCAGTTGTGTGTGAGGAGAGAACGATACGCGATCGCACAGCATTTGCCGACTCTGCTTTCGCTCGCTGCCCCGCGCCATTGCAGTCATTCGCAGTTCTCACTCAGCCCGTGCCCCCGGCCACCACACGTCGGTGTCCCGTCGGTGTTCGTTCACCGCCGTAAGCCATCAGCTGCTGCGGCAGCTTCAGCATCCGCATATCGCAATTCGAGAAGACTGAATCACCCCAAATGTGTTGCTATTGTTGTTGTTGTTGATACTCTTACTGCTGCTTTGTTGTTGTTGTTGTTGTTGTTGCTGCCGTTGTTGATATTCCTGTCGTTGTTGCTGCTGCTGCCGTTGTTGATGTTTTTGTTGCTATCGCTTCCGTTGTTGTTGCCTGGTGTATAATAGTTTGTTGTTCTTAAAGTAATTACTCTAGATATATCTGGTATAGATGGTATAAACGGTATAGGCATGGCGGCTCATGGTCTCTGTATGTACTCTAATGTTTGTGTCCAAACACAATGTGTGGTTTTTGCGCGTGCTTCTGTACGCTTTTACTGGGTACGTGCACTTCGACAATTCGGCCATTTTCACTCGGGGTGGATGTGTTCAGCGGGAAAACTCACACAGTATGGATGATATTGTTCATTTTCATTCACGTAGCATTTGTTGTTGTTGCCTTCGTTGTTGCGAAGACACCAACATCGGCAAATCAACAACATCAACAGCAGAGAAAGCTTGATCGTTTTTAGCTTTGTTGCAACTCCTTTTCGTCGCCATCAATGTCGTCGCCGTCGATGCCTTCATGTATTTCTGCAAGAGTTTCTGTAGATATACGTGACGTTCGTTCTATGGATTGATTGATGTCTGCACCTTAGACGTAGACGATTTGTCTACGCCGATGATCGCGTTGTCGCGTTCGCGAGAGACGAGTCGCAGGCAGGCAGAGGTTGCGGTAAAAAAAACGGACGGTATCGGATAGCGCCTCATTGATTATCTTCTTGATCAAACAAACCTATGCGTGTTTGCCTTCATGCGCTTTGGTGTGCTTATCTTACTGTTGGAGCTGTAAGACATGCGTACGTTTCGTTGCTATTCGTTCTGTGAGAGGACGTGTGTGCGTGCTACATAGGTATGGAATATACTCGAAACGCCAAAGCCCTGTTTGTGCGGTATATACCTTAATTTCCTTTTCATTTTCTACACCTCCCAATATGGCTGCCCCCATGACTTGAGAATCCATTTGTATATATATATATATATCCTGTGTCTCCGTATGTGTGTGTGTGATATGCATGCTCAAGTCGACACATTGAAAACACACAGACGAACATAAGCTGGTTGTTCATGGCGTGACTGGACAGAGAACCGACTTGCGAAATGTATGTATGTTGGGAAGAGCTCCAATCTAAAGATTAGAAACCAATTCAGAAGTGCGTACCAAAGTGTGACCAGAGATGTGTTTGATGCGCAATGGGGAGAAGGTCTCTTGTCATATACGTACCTCTGCTGAAGGTTCTCCCTATCCCTCCCGGTCTAGGCTAGACTAGGCACATCAGCAACGCGTATGTGCTGCATGCAGTACTTAATGGTAAAAGAAAGCTGCAGTCGACATTGCTTTTAATGCAGTGCTAATATGAGGTGACTGGCGAACTGTTTGATTAACTGTCGTCACATCTGCTGCTGCTGCTGTTTCTGCTTGTGCTTTGTGTCTATAGAGATTCGTGATTTTTAATGTGGTGTGTGTATACTCTGATCTAGATTGACTGGTAGGAGATTGGCGGCAGGATAATCCTCGAATCCTCAGTGACAAAGCAAAGTACGCTTTGACGAACGAATTTGGGTGGTGGCCAACTTGATGTTACGCTTTATACCTGCCTTAATGTCCCCCGTTTCATATATATATATATATATATATATATAGAGAGAGAGAGAGATCTGCGATTGCTCGCTCCGTTATACAGGGTGATGTCGCGCCGACGGGATGGGAGTTGCCGAGAGCGCGGAAGTCAGGATGGCCTCGCAGCATACCATATATGTATGCGGAAATGTGTTTATCTTTATTCCTGTACACTTGTGGACTAGCGATAGAGTCTTGTTATTCTTGGAATTTTGGTGGTCTGGACTTCGTTGTTGAGCACGACTTCAACCTTCCTACCCTACGATAGACCCAGTCTAAGTCGAGTGTTTTCACGTTGTCTTGCCATGATTCCTCAAACAAATTCGACTCGCGATGACTTCAGTCACCCCACAGGAGTGTGATTTTTGTGATTATTGCTCAAGCACAATTCGACTGACTTGCCATTCTCCACAGCGTCTTCACAGAGAAAGAGAAATCTTTTGAGTTCGTGCATATGCACCCCCTTCATGACGCCAGCCGAATAGCGTACCATTGCCCTTGCTGACACCACAGCATGACGCTCAACTCGATACGTTTGGAATGGAAAATGCTTGTTTCGGTTTCTAGCGAGCGTGTTTGCCTGCGCTATGCTGTAGTGGGCGATAGGTGGATAGATGTATGTGACCGCACTATCCTGGTGGCTATGATCTGAAACAAGGTCCGTTTGCTGGGCAATTCGCTGTGGCGACAAAGATCGACTCCATTACTGATTGACATACTTCGTCGAGTCCTCACTGAAGCCACCATCACCAACGCATCGCAGATGCCACTCTGGTGTTCGACCTCCCAGTCATCCGCAGATCTGCGCTGTCTGACGCTTTTCACATAGCAACTGACAAAAGCCACAAAAGTGTCACGTCGGCTAAAAAGCACACGCCGCTTAATCGTGGGTTATCTAATGTAATCGCTCTTTTGGAATCTCTCTCTCTCTCTCTTCCCTCTCTCTTTTCCTATATATGTGTACACATTAGGTATTGTTTTTAAAGGCGTGCAGTGTGACTTCCCTCGGCCATATGTTCTGCGTGTGTTTCGCAACATTCACCAATCCAATCCACAAGACGTGTTCAGCTAGAAGAAGCTAATAGAACGATCGTGCGACAAGAGAAGTCTGCTTGCTGCTTAGGCAGCATATAAGGCGCCGGCGCCCACAATACAAGAGGCGAGAGGCGGAAAATCGACCGTAGAATTTCTGTACGACGTCATACAGATTATACGCGTGTGAATTGTGTTCTGCGCGAGACGTGCGGCGGCACTTCTACACTTCTGGCCCATCGAGAAATGCGCCACGAGTGGACGAAAACTAGCCTCTTAGCCACCGTATGATCTCGTTCGTATATGTGTGTATGAGTTATATGATCTCGTTCGTCTATGTTTGTCTGAGTTCTCTCTTCCTCTCCCTGGTCTCACTTTAGCACTACATGCTACATCAATATATAAATGTTTCAATTCTGGGCGGGGGGCTGGTGAAACATACGAAGTTGTTCTGTGTAGCTCGTTGTGTTAATTAAGGTATCATTCACCACCACCGTCGCTGGGGTTGTTGCTGCTGCTGCTGTTGTTGTTATCGTTGTTGTAGTCGACACCGTCATCATTTCTGGTCTAATTTCTGCACCGCCAGGACTCAGCATGCTGCTGTTGATGTAATGCCATGCGGATCTAATGGTTCGTTGAGTTTATAGTGGGGTGTCCGGCTGGCCGACTTAACGGCGGTGCTTGTTGGACGTCAGATGCTACTCGAAATTAGCAGTTACTATTTATTACCACCAATTCTTCTACTGCGAGTAGACAGTCGTCTGCCCGTACAACTTCCGTACGACATTACCCCATCTAGCGTGTGTGTGTGTGTGTGTGTGCCTTTTTCTAATCCTCATCGATATAGATTAGATATCGCCGTTGTTGTTGTTGCTGCTGCTGTTGTTTTTGTTGTTGCTGTTTTTCTTATTGTTCCTGTTGTTGTGTTGTTGCTGCCATGGTCTTCGTTCTCGCCTCTGAGCTACCCCTGATCTGATGACCTCAATCAACCTCTACCTCCGCTACCCATCAGCAGGAGATCGGTGAAGAAATGGCGTCTTCTTTCCCTCCATCCTCCTCCCCTGCTTTTGGCGTGAATGCGATGATGCTTGCCCATGAATGAATCGACTGCGTTCCTAATCTGTCGAAGCTATCGTAGCTTTCCTGACCCAGTCATCAGTATACTACAGCAATCGTATGAGCCAGTGTGGTGATGATTGGCTAGCAGGACAACAAACCCCCAGTAGCCAGAGCAGACTGACGACGAAGACACACAGCACAGCAGCAGCAGCTAGTAAACAAGCAGTAGAAAGCCTCGCCGCAGTCCCATTCGCTCCGCTACGTCATAGGCAAAAATCACTATGGTCATCGCGGCCGTTGCATCCTTTATCAGCAACAGCAGCAGCACAGCAGATAGATGGTGGTTAGTTAGGATTTTTCGGGACATCGCGTTTGGCCTTGAACGTATGTTGTAGCTTTTTCTTCGTACCTCTCTGTACGCACGCAGGTACCCCGCGCCCCACAGAAACGGTTGTTGTTGTTGTGTTGTTGTTGTGGTTGCTCTTGCTATAATATATGAAATGGTTTGTTTTACTCATTTATGTTTTGATTGTAATTAAGCGCTGAATGATATTTTCCACGTGACGTTTACTACTGCGTTGTAGAAGTTGTAGACAGCCTGTACAAGCCACATTGTCTGTATGAAAGTGCAATACATGTAATGTATATATATATATATATATATATATATATATATATATATATATATATATATTACACTGCTTTAGTTTGTTCACTTCAAAGTGATAAGTAACACCACAGTGACAAATAAGCCGTTCTCTGGAGTTAAAAGATCAATGTTCTATCGCTGTCTCTTAACTAAACGCCGAGGTATTGCGTGGTGGAGACGGCCTGCGACGTTGGCTCTTGGAGTCGCGAGGGTTCGATCTCGACACCACACATATGCACTGTTTTCGAAGCAACTCTACTTTAGATAAACAAATTTAAGTGAAGCTCGTGTATATATATATATATATATATATATATATATATATATATATATATATATATATATATATACATATATATATAGCTTGACTACTCTTCTCTTGAGCGTACTGTTTATTACGGATTTCGACACGCCTTCTTTGCCGTATTCTGTAAGCAAATACTACTGTGAGGTGAACTCTTTATGCCACTTGGTTGTTTGGACGGACTTAAAACGCGGACTCGTTTCACTTATATAGCATCACTTACTTCTTTGTGATGACATGTAATCATATCTTGTCTCAGATCAGTCGTATTGAGTTAAAGCAGGTAGCTGCCAATCGCTATTTAACTGTTCGTTTGCTGATTACATCGATTTCCCTGCGTTTCTGCAAGAGAGTTGTGAAATGTGTGCAAGCAGTGGCTCTTTTTTAAATGTTAAACATTTATATTAAGGCACATTTCCCGATTGTGCATTGTGCTTGTTGTTTTT